>CM059866.1:41800304-42400304 GCA_030490815.1 Acer saccharum
AGGTTATGTCTATTGAAGCTTAAATTTAGATAGCCCGCCAAGATCCCCAATCCACACGGACTTGCATGGATCACTTGATATATTCTACCGGACCAATTTATGGGTCCATCTAGAACTGCATTTAATATATTAAGAATATAATTTGCACATTATTTATTTAATGGGCTGATCAATTATATTAATATATTAATGAAAGCATGTGGGCTTGTTTCTTTTAGTAAGAATGGGTTTGGTTCACATGTGGGCTTTTTAATTAAAGTCCAATGGATTAAATAAAAAGAAAATAATATTAAGCCCATAGATATATGATGTGGGCGGCAAGGCTAATTTATTAGTCAAATATATTTATTTTATTGTATTTGATTAAATGAGAATTAACTAATTAATTATTTATTTAATTAAGAAACAAAATCTTTTTATGATCAGGAAATATGTTTCCTGGTTAAATATATTAGTAGTGGTATACTAAAAGTAAAAGACTTATTTGGTAAGAAAATAATAATAAGGTAATTTATTTAATCAAATAGGAAGTCTTTTAAAATAGTCATAATTGAATATACACATGAGAGTTGGATTAGGGTTTGGATTCTCAAGAGTGATAGGGGTTTTGGTTAAACCTAAATCCTCTTGAAGTGAGGATTTCGGTCACCAACAATCTCCTACACTAGAGGATGCGGCAACCCTAGAAAAATAAGGAGTGGAATTTCGGTCACCCTATATATGGGAAGAGATGAAATTCGGCCACCCTACTTGCTTAGCTTGAGAATTATTTTCTTTTGCCTAGAAAAATAAATCCTTAGTGTGTAGAATTCGGCCAAGACACAAGAGAGAAGAGAATATTCTATTTTCGATAGTACACTAATTGCTTATACATCATAGAGGCTTGTGTGTACAACTTCGAATAAGGTTCACACGAGTTTCGATCATTAGATTGAGAACTCAAAAGTGACCGGAATAATCTTTGTAGTCTTTTGGATGTTTTGTGACTAACGTTAAGAAAAAGAGTTTTGTTTATCCATTCTCAGGTACGCAATTCAAAGAAAATGGAGACCACGCTCCTAGGTGATTCACGTTCGTGCTAGGATTGAAGATCTTGTGGATTACCATCGACGTAAGTCAATCGGATCACGACAAAAGGTATTCTACTTTTGTTAGTTTGTATATATGTTAATTAATTTAAAGGGTTAAGGCTCATCAAAGGAAAAATTTAAAATATACTAAACTTGTTTTTAGTCTCGCTTCCACTGCGTTGACCGTATTTTTTGCCCTACAGAGTAGCGCACGTCCAACGTAGATCCTCTGCTTGACTTGTGCGAGTGTTGCGCTGGTCGAGCAGTGCACGTCCAGCGCTAGTGTGAGCGAGTATAGGGACCAGTGCACTAATCATCAAGACCCAAAAACAATGAGGTGCAAATGAAGTGTGAAGAGAATGCACACAAGCAAGCAATGAACACAAATGCAAGAAGACTAAAGCATGCATGAGAAATGTGTGTGTGCAACTAGTCTCTTCAAAGAGTTAAACACAAGTGATAAACCTTTAATGAGCTCTTGAACTTGAGGGGTTGAGAATTCCATTTAAGTTGGATCACGAACAATGAAGCGCCTATTCTACCCTTACATATTAAACCCCCTTTGTGGTTTGTCAATGAAATAAGCCAATCAAAATATGAGGAACTTATACAATAATCAATCCAAAATTAACTTTATAACTACTAAAGTGTTTCCTCAAAAAAAAAAAAAAAAAAAACTTCAAGAGTGTTTGAATCAAAAAACATATAAAGATGCTTTGTTTTGATAAGAAAATGATACCTGAGTATGGTGTTTGAGAGAGGCATTTGGCAATCATTTTGAATTGAAAAAAAAAACTAAAGAAAAAATTGAAACAAATATAAAAAAAAAAAAAATCTGTCGAAACTACTCTCACCAATGCCATCCAATTCCCCACCATTTGGGTGTTTTGAGTTTGTCTGTGAGAGAGAGTCAATAGAATGCAATGGAAAAAAAAGTGAGATTTTGGATAGAGAAAATTGAGGAAGAGGAGAGGGTTTTGAGTAAAGATTGTGATATTATGATTATGTAGTTTAATTGACAAAACTTAAAGTCCGATTTAAAGGCTCCACTCCAAAGGTCATGCATATGAACCAAGCCAAAGCTAATCCATCAAAAGACCCATAAGAATTCCAATTACGAAAAATAATGAAATTAATGAAAAACTAAATGCAAGACTTAAAATATTGTAATTAAGGAGTAAAAAATGTTCAGGTTGATTAGATAATATATATATAATAATAGAGTTTCAAAGTGCCACATGTCAGCATAAGAGAGTTTTGAATTTAAATGCTACATCATAATAAGTTTTTTTTTTTTTTTTTCTACTTTTAAATATTATTAATTTTTTTTATTTCTATTTTCCTACTTATTGATTAATCAAATTAAATAATTTGATAAATATTAATTCATTTAAAATGAGTTATGGAATAATATAAAATGAAACTTCCAATTTAATAAGATGTTAATTTCAAATGTTAATTATATTCTTATTTAATGTTTTTATCCATTGAAATCTCTTATTTTTGGGGTTTTTTATTTATCATTTTTTTAGTTTGAGATGAAACTTCCGAATGTAAAAAGTTGTTAATTTTAAGTGTTATTCATATATTTAATGCTTTTGTCCATTGGAAATTTTGAATCTCTCATTATTTTTTTTTTTCAAAATTGTTTTTATTTTTATTTTTATTTTGAGATGAAACTCCCACCATTTAATAGTATGTTAATTTCAAATGTTATTAATATCCTATTTAATGCATTTTTCCCATTGAAATCTCTCACTTTAATATTCTATTATTTTATTTTATTTTTGAGATTAAACTCCCACCATTTAATAAGATGTTAATTTCAAGTAATAAACATTCTTCCCACCTCCTTACCTCTTCCTTTTCGTCTCCCTCCCTTTCTATTCCTCTTCCCCTTTTTTCAGTTTCTATTTTTAAATAATATATATACCTCGATCTCTCTCGAAGATTGATAAAAAAAATCCCCTATAACAATTATTTTTTTCTTACACGGTATCATAATATAATCTTTCTACTTCATTAGACATTTTTTTTATTATTATTATTCAATTTTATTGGTTTAAAGTGAAGCATCCATTAGTTTTTTTTTCCTTATATGATGAAAGGGAAGTATTGATTATTTTTTTTATTCGTTTTACCATCTCTCTCATGGGAATATAACTTTTGTTGCAGGTGTTATGACAAGATTTTACGCGACTTTAGTCTGTGAGATATGTAATTTCCTTATCAATCTCTTTCTTTTGCACGTGTTTAGTTGATTTTATAATTTTTTGATTAATTACCTTATGTTAATCTGAATTTTTATAATTTATTTTTTAATGACAAGATTTTACCGGTCATAAGTTGACAATACATATAATTTCTTCACCCATCTCTTTCTCTTGGGCATGTGTATTTAGTTGGTTTTCCATATTTTTTTTGTTAATTACCTATGTTCAACTGAATTTTTTATTTAATTAATTATTTTTGATCATGTGATTTGCAGGAGTTGAACTTTTGATGAAGAAAGAAAAAATATTTAAAGCTCAAAGATAGATGAATAATGATTAAATCCCTTTAATCTTTTAGGTGGCTCTATTGCTACCCAAAAATGTTCTCCCAACACCCATTGTTAATGAAAGTTTTTAATTTAATCAAATTTAATTTGTTGAAAATAATTTCCTTCATTAATTAAGGAAAAACATAAATATTTAAAACTATTATTTTTTAGTGTACCCGCATGCCTTTTCAATTATTTTCGGCATCAGATTTTGGCACCAAATTTGGGTAAAGTAGCATTACTCAATAATTAAATAAGTCATGCATTTTACATTTTTCTAACTATACTACAGCATGATATATTTCAATATTTATAATGCTTTTATCAAAGCTAATGCATCGCACGGGTTGATATACTAATAATAATAATAATAAACAAAACAACTAATTAATGGTTAAGTTAAAAAAAAAAATAAAAAAATAAAAAAACTAATTAATGGCTACATTATAGGAGATTATATAGATATAGAAATAGAAATGAATATATAACATTTAAGTCCAAAGCTCTTTTATGGCGACCAGTGGCGCTGTGAGGATTAGTTTTATATATTAACTAGATTGTGACCTGCACGATGTGCGGGCATTGTAAAATATAACGCATTTGTCATCAAATTTATGTTTTTAAATTTTTGTATATTCTTCTACTGTATTTTTGCTTTTAATGATCTAATGTCTATATCAAGATTTTCAACCCGAACTGTGACAATTTTTGATCATTTGGTTTCCAATTTATGTCGTAAACAAATTGATTTTATGAAAAGGGAAAAAACAAAAAGAAAAAAAAACACATAAAACAACTCTTCTTTTACTAAACTACTATATAATATAAATATATAATCGATTTGATCTTACAATTGAAAATAACAAATATTAGGAAAAATGCACTAAAAAATTATTTGGCAGCAAACTCCTTGCAAAAGCCTAACACTATTTTTACATTTGAAATATTCTCTCTCATATGTTGACTCCATTTGTTAACTTCAATTATTTATTAATGAACCAAATCAACCAATGACCAGCCTCCACAGTTTTTCTCTCATGGACACACAATATAGGTATACTTATAGTATATTAAGTGGATTAGTGCATAAACAAGTTAGTCTAGGATCACTATTAAAGGCTCGCTGGGTAGAGTGGAAGGGTTAGTGATCAAGAATGGTTTGACTTGAGGTCAACCTAACTTGTAAATTTTCATTCAAATAGTGGATTTGAAGACCGTGTGTGGCTAGCACAATAACCCGTGAGTTTTGCCCAATTGGAGGGTTTCTCACGTAAATCAATCAACACGTTATTTATTGTTTTCCGCACTTTAAATATGTTGATTGTATTTGACTGTTTTGGGTTATTTTTTAAATATTGACTAATCAAGAAAAGTTGGTAATTAACTTGATTAAAACTTTTTTCCCCCTACCCCTAGGTTTGTTTAGACACATAATATATATTTTCATATATTATGTGCCTATGAGAGAAACACTGGGTGTCTCCAGTGAGCCAAACTTTATTTTTTTCTTTAACTATTCAATATCTCGGGATTGTAGGACTCAAATCCACAATTTCTTGGGTACAGGTGTGAGAGGCTTGTCACTGAGCCAAACTCATCATTTCATACTGTAACGATACCTTGCAACTTCTGATATGTAGTAACAACATCAACATCAACAACAACATTCTAATGTTACTTGTATAATAATACTACTACTGAGCAAAAGTGTTCTCGAAGACTATTGTTCTTAAATGGTCACTGATGCAGCTGATTAGCTCTAGTCAACTTCACTCTCGGCCACGTCACTATAAATAAAGCTACCACTACTACTTTTTCCTCCTCCTTCTCTTCCTCCACCTCCTTTCTTCTGCCTTCTGTTTTCTTTCACTCCACCGGCGCATTTTAGCAGCCATCGGTTATAGCTTTGTTTTGATAAGTCTTTTTATTATTATTATCATTGAAGATGTCTTACTACTACGCCGGGTGCGCAGAGCACTACGAGCCCCACTTCCTTGACGCTTGTTTTCTTTGCCGAAAACCGCTTGGTTTCAACACAGACATCTTCATGTACAGGTGAGATAATTAAAGATTCAATTTTTAATGGTTTAACAATCTTTAAAGTTTTGTATGAAAAAAAAAATCAGACATAACCAGATGAGAAAATCCATTAAAACGTATAAATCGAGACCAGAAAATTTGTTTCTTTTGCATAGATTGTGAAAAAACTATGATTAGAGATTCTGATTGGTTAAGTGGAAAATTATTGCAGAGGGAACACACCGTTTTGTAGCAAAGATTGCAGGCAAGAACAGATAGAGATCGATGATGCCGAAGAGAAGAGCTGGAAAAGATCTGCTTCATCGTCCATCAGAAAATCAGAGCAGTCTAAAAACTCTACTACTACTACTACACCCGACAAACCTGTACGGACGGGCACGGTTGCTGCGGCCTAGATATTTTCATATATCCAATTCTCACCATACAAACTTCTTTTTTAAAATATGAAAAAAAGAAAAGAAAAAGGAGAAGACAAAAGGGTCTTCGTTCTGGATTGGATCCTGATGTGACCTGTAAATGAATGGTGGGTGTGTGAGTGAGAGACTGATTAGAGAATTTTGTATGTTTTTGGTTTTTGTTGGATGTTTATAAGAAGAAGCAAACCAGCGTCCTTTGATGGGATGATCTGTGTAATTTTTGTAATGATTAAATGATGATGTGGATGATGATCTTCATGTTCAAATTTTTTTTTTTTTTCCTGTTTGAAGAAATTTTGAGGCAATTAATCAAGTATCAGAGTTAGAGCTTTAGAGGTTTCGTTTTTCAGTTTTCTTTGTAAGTTTTTGCATGTCAGAATACCAGATTGAAATGAAATTTTTGTTCAGGTTTAATATCATGACTAAATGAAAATTGAGATGGGTTTCTATTGACTCCAAGTTATGGATGTTTTTATGTGCCCAGTGCCAATAATTTACTCAAAACAGCCAAAACCAGAAAAGGTTTAGGGGTAATTACCCTAGTGGCCATCAACTCTTGCCACCACTATCAAAATGGCCATTAGATGGGGAAATGGATGGGAAATGGCCATTTTTGGCAAACATTGTTACACTAATGGCCATTCCATCCAATTCCATCCAATAAATGGCATTTTGGTAAATATAAGGATGACATTAATTTATTTTAGATGTTTTTTGGAAATCAATTTTTTCTTTTGTTTTTTGAAACAAATAATTATATTTAGTGTGTATGTATTTATTTTATGAGAAGATTAAGGCTACAAAATATAAAAATTCTAAAAAATATATTTGAGATAAGTTGAAAAGAAATATATATATATATATATATATTGAGAAGATTAAGGCTATAAAATAAAAAAATTCTAAAAAACATATTTGAGATAAGTTGAAAAGATATATATATTCTTTTTTGAAAAGATTAAGGTTACAAAATCTAAAAATTCTAAAAAATATATTGAGATAAATTGAAAAGAAATATATATGTATATATATATATATATGTTTGACATATGCTATATGTATATGTACACCCTAAATATAATTATTTGTTTCAAAAAACAAAAGAAAAAATTGATTTCCAAAAAATATCTAAAATAAATTAATGTCATCCTTATATTTACCAAAATGTCATTTATTGGATGGAATTGGATGGAAATGGATGGAATTGGATGGAATGGCCATTAGTGTAACTATGTTTACCAAAAATGGCCATTTTCCATCCATTTTCCCATCTAATGGCCATTTTGATAGTGGTGGCAATAGTTGATGGCCACTAGGGTAATTACCCCAAAGGTTTATTTGATGGGAAAAGGCAGGTCTGGGTCTGAAAAAGGTTGATAAAATCATCATATTATTCCAATTGTGTATATTCGTGTAGTGTGTAAGTGTTTCTTTGACTATAGTGTGAATTTAGACATTCTATTGCTATTAGCTGAAGTGTGACAAACTTTTGAAAAGTGTATTTACATTTGACACAATGAAATCATTAATAATAAACTTTAATTGTGTTCAAGTCAAGATGATTTATTTTTTTTTGGAAGGGAACTGCTTAACCTAAAACTAAAGAGTGACATGCAAATCAAAGTTTTATTTTATTTATATATACAATAATGTTAGTCAACCCAAAAATTTAGTTCAAAAATCAATCCAAATGATGTGGCAAGTGATTTGTTATTGTTATATTATTCACCATATTATCCCGTGATTTGTGTGGTGATGACAACTCATTTGTCACGTCATTTGGGTTGTATAGTAATATAGTATTACTCTTGTATATATACTAGACCGTTTGAATTGTGCGGCAATTCGAACTGGGGCATTTTCTGACCGAACAAGTGTTTGGTTATCATAATCTCACATGGCTGTATGAAAGCAAAAACAAGTGTACTGAGAGACTATTCCATTATTCCAAATCACAGTTTCACACTAATAATACATGTAACATAATAAAGCTTTCAATTGCAAATTTTACAATTTGACGAAATTTCTATTTCAAATTGTTAAAACCGTTGCTTTACACTCTCTAAATTGATGTTCTAATTCAGTTTCAAGTCTATGACGAAATAAGAACACACACTAAGATCTAAATTATGAAAATAAATGATCTCACTAACCTCCTTAAATTTGCACAGATGTAACCGCCTACAAAAAGAAAAAAAAAAAAATCAAGTTCAACAAATCAATCACAACTTTAAAATAATAATAATAATTTTTTTAATAATAATGAAAGCCATATATATTCGAACCTTTCTTATTTGTATAAATACCTAAAAAAAAAAAAAAAAGTGATAGATAGAGCTCTAAAAATGTTCAAATTCTTGGTAAGAGAGTATATATAGCCGGTATATATTTCGATACCAAAAATAAACATTTAAATTCAAGATTTAATTGTAAAATAAATTATATATATAAAAACAAAACAGTTCATAAATATTACCTCATTTTTTGCGGTCATGTTTCTTTTTCTAATCTTATAGAGTGATTGGCCAACAACCAAGCCCATTAATACATACATCAAGGGCATTGTAGCCTCCATCATTAAAGGCCTAGGTACGACAAACCGGTAAGCCCATCTTTCCAAAAGCTTGAAGCATTACCCCAACCCTAGGTTTGCTATAATGATCATGAACTTAATTATTATTATTTTACCTTGATCTAATGAAGCATAAATCTCTTGATAAACTATATTTTCTGTGTAATTATATACAACTTCAACATAGTCTTAATTTATTTATTATTTCCATAACGAAAATCACAATACAGCAAACCACATTTGATACCATCCCATAGCAATAGCAAACTTGCGACTCTCTCGCCTCACAATGTTTAAAAATATTTACAAAACTTGCATAGCTTAGCAAAAGAAGTAAAGGGTTGTACCCCTACACCCCCGTTACGAAGAGAAAAGAACTCTGAACATTGCTAATTTGGCTCAATTGAAGCACACATAATCGATGTTGTACATAATCATATATACTCTGACAAATTCAAGAACTGAGTTGTTAACTAATCATCCAAGTAAACAACTTCAATTATAAGCCGCAAAATAATTGTGTTGTTGTTGTTGTTGCTGTTGTTGTATATGGTGGTTTAAATCATAAAAAAGGGTAAATTGTACAAGCATATCCTGAGTTTAGACCTAATTGCACCCGTAAGCTACTTTTACTCAAAATTGCACGGATATCCCATGCCGTTAGTGGGGTTCCGTTAGAAATTAACAGCTTAGGGGCAAAAGGGTCCTTTTACCCAAATAGTCATTATCTATTTACATAATACTTAATATTTAATTGTTCTCTTTCAAAAAAAAAATTTAATAATTTAAAAAAAAAAAATTACTTAATATTTTTAAAAAATGGATGGAGGAGACCTGATCATATCTCTTCCATCCATCATCTGATCTCAATGGTTGAGATCAGATGAAAAAAATAAAATGAAAAGTATAAAAATTCATCTTCTTCCTCGTGGAAAGATCTCTCCTCCACGAAGAATGAGTAGATCTCTCCTTCATTTGATACAAACAGAGAATACAATCTCCTCCATTTCTTCAAAAAGGGCATCAACCAACTAAACGTCAACGAAACAGAGAGTTTCGAAGTAGTGTTCCTCGATAAGGCCTGCAATGTCAAGTTTGCGAGAGATTATCAGATCGATGCCCTATTCGGCACCCTCGGTTATAGCTAGATCACGCCCTGTCCAGCTTCCTCAGTTACGGCTAGATTAATGACCGGATATCTCGCTCCTTGGAGCGATTTGTTTAGTTGGATTAGATCTGCTCCGATTGGAGCAGATTTTTGAGTGAAGAAGGAGAACGAACTCCTCCATGAGAGATAAAGGAGTTCGCAGCTCTTTCACGAGCGGTCAAGTTGAAAGAGAGGCGGTGGAGCGATTCCCAAGATTTGTTTGTTTTGATTTCCAGTTAGTGGTTCGATTTTCGATAGCTTTTGTAAAAAAAAATGTTTTTTTTTTTACCATATGTTTGTTTGAAATTCATACTGGTGAGTGGTTCCCAGATTTGAGTGTTTCATTTTTTTTTTTTTTTCAATTTTCAATTATTTTTATTTCATTATTTAATTGACATTGGTTTGACCAATAATGATAAAGTAATAATAAATTAAATTATAAATAATATAGGTCATTTTAGAATTTTCAAACTAATAAGTCAAAGGTTAAAAATAACTGTTGACCACTAACAACATGGTATGTGTGTAATTTTGAGCAAAAGTTGCATATAACCACAATTACGACTAAACTCGAGGTATGTTTGTGCAATTTACCCTGAAAAATAATGAATTGTGAAATGGGTTTATACACTTGAATGATATTGTTTCGGCACACTTTTTTGGGGTGATGTTGGGAAACGAAGAAAGACAATGAGTAATTTTGACATTTGATAGCTATTGTGCATTGCATATGCAAGGCATATAAGAACCTGATGTGAGACTTACGAATTTTATTATTTCTAAATGGTTGTATAATCATATTGTTTTGAGTTGAATTTATTGAATTCACCTATATCGTTTGTAATTGAAGTTATTAATTAACAGGTGAAAGGTTTGGAATGATCCAAATACAGAGGAAAATTTGGTGAAAGTTTATTGAACATAATATACGTTGGACATTTACTACTAAAGTCACATTCACTACAATCCTTAAATTTTTTCCACATATATTATCAACTCATAAAAATTTTAGTGAATTAAATGGTTGTGAATTAAGTGAAGGTATTTTTGGAAGATTGGGGCATTTTTGCAAGTTTTTCCATGCAAGTGGTAATTTTCAACTTGAACAACAAATAGGGGCTTAATTGCTAAAATCCCAAAAATAAAATAAAATATATTTCAATATATTATTGCTTTTTTTTTTCCTTTCCATTTTTAATATGAAAATTAGAAAATGTTGAGGATAAAATTGTCATTTCCCCGTTACTAAGAAAACCCTAAATTTCCCCTCTCCCTCACTCTATAAATGTAAAGCAGCCACCGGTGCCTTTAGTCTTCCACAACATCTTCTTCAGTACGTGCAAACACTCGCAATTTTCTGTCATTTTTATTAGGTTTTTTCTTTTTTTTTTAAAATTTTATTTTTGGAGAAAATCTGCATCGATCTTATATATTTTCTGTGTGTGTCATCGCCATGTAACACAGAGAATACGATAAGATGCAAAATCAAAATCAAAAGGTACCTCATGGACAAGCAATATCTTAAATTGTTGAATTTTCCCATAGATTCTTGCTCTTTCTCGTAGGTTCCAAATAAACTTTCTTCTTCTATGTTATCTTTATTTGTAACTGTTGGTCGATGATGATTGATCTTGCTTTAACCACACCGAAGAGAAACCAGATCTGGGTTTTAAAGATTTCTTTGATTTAATCCAAGGAAATCGCTACGAACTCTATTGTGCTTGGTGGGTGCTTGATGATTCTTTGTTCTACAATTGAGAGAGATGTCTCTCTTTCTTGTAGAGCGAAGAAGAAGGCCTTTTCAAGCTCTCGGGGTTTTGTTTTGTTTTTATTTCTTTGGATTAAATCTTGGAAATCAACTGGCTTTGTGTTTTCTCATGTCGAAACTTTGGCCTTTCAACTGAGACCAACTCATATATTCGATTTTTTTGTTTTTTTTTGTTTTAACAGATCTTTCTCTGTTTTTCTGTTTATGTGAAATCATTGATTCAAATTTTTATTATTATAATATTATTTACATGATTTTGCTAAAATATTTTTTTGTAAGATTCTGGTTTGAGTGGTGTTGGACCTGTTGATCTATTGTTTTTGTCGAATAATGTGTTTGCAGAAATCATTTTCTTCTCCTACTTTTTTTTTTTTTTTTTATGGTTTATCACCTTTGTAAATGACTTTCTAAATTCATCATTTTAGTCCTTACTTTTTTTAAAACTCATCATTTAGTCCATTTAATCAAATATGTGAAAGTCAACTATTTTAAAACCTGTGAAAGGATGTTTATATTTATATTACTATTTAATTTAGTTAAAATGATTATCTTAAATTTACACTAAAATGAAAAACAATAAAATTCTTAATAATAAAATCTTAAATAAATATATTATAAAAAAGTTTAAATAAATAATTAAAAAATCCGTTAGTTTTTTCTTATTTTGTATTTTTTTTATAATAGATTTTTATTTAGTGAAAATGATTATTTTAACTTTAAATTAAATTAAAAAACAATAAAATTTTTAATAATAAAATTTTAAATAATAGATTATAAAAAATATATATATAAAAAAAATTATTTTAAGTTAAAATAATCATTTTAACTAAATTAATATCTATTATGGTTTATATATAATTAATAGATTTTATTATTATTATTTATTTAAGATTTATTTGTAATATATTTATTTAAAATTTTATTATTGAGAATGTTATAATTTTTTATTTTAATTTAAAGCTAATATAATCATTTTTACTAAATTAAACAGTAATAAAGAAAAAAGTGTACTTTTACAGGTTTTAAAGGATTAAGATCCTCTGCTCATCTCATTTTTGCTCACCTTTTAAATATCTGGTGATATGTGTTGACTAAACAAATGAATCGCTAGGATTTATTTTATTTATTTTTTTTCTCCCTCACCTGACAAACGACACTTCTTTCCAAAAGTTAAATTTTTTTTTTCATTTTCTCTCTCATCATCACTGTCTCTCCTCTCTCTATCTCCTCTCCATTTCCAACTTAATCTCAATCTCTCATTCCCAAAATCGGTCTTATGAAAAATTATCTATGCAATTAAAATTTAAAAGTATACAATTAAAAGCTAAAGTATTATGAAACAAACAAGAAAAAAAAAAAAGTTTGAAGTGGAGATGAGAGAAATGGGGTTTCTAATAAATTTATGGTGGTGGAGTGGAGGAGGGAGAGAACGAATTGTGTAGCAGAGAGAGGTTGAGAAGTGAGATGGTGGTGGGAGAGAATTGCTTGGTCTTAGACTATGAAATGTTTTGGTGTGAAGCCGCTGTTTGGATCCATTTGCGAGCTTGAGTTGGTGTTTGTTGCTGCCATTAATCAAGTTTCAGAGCTTCAATTTAAGTATAGACTAGAGTTTGAGGTGGATGTGAGAGATTGAAATTGAGTTGGAGAAGGAGAGGAGAGAGAGAGAAGAGGAAGCCGGTGATGATGAGAGAGGAGAGAGAAAATGAAAAAAAAATTAACTTTTGGAAAGAAACGGTGTCGTTTATCAGGTGAGGGAGAAAAAAAATAAAAAAAATAAATCTTAACCATTCATTTGTTTGGTCGACGCATGTCACCAGATGCTTAAAAGGTGAGTAAAAATGAGATGAGCAGGGGATCTTGATCTGGTTTTAAAATAGTTGACTTTTACATGTTTGGTCAAATGGACTAAAGTGATGATTTTTGGAAAAAAGTAAGGACTAAAGTGATGAATTTGAAAAAAACATTTATAAAGGTGATAAATAACCAAAAAGGTAGGAGTTATGTGAAATTCTGCCTTTTAAAATGCCTCAAAAGCTATCGTCATTTGCCTGAACCCGACCCCGTAACAGCTGGGGTTGGACTTTGGAGTTTAGAGTTTTAATTACAAAATCAAAACCCATCCAAACCCCAATGCGGGTAAAATCCGAAGCGAATTCCGGGTGTGGGTTTTATAAGATTTCATCTTCTAGCCTCAAACATAATTTAATATTAGTTATTTAAAATATTGTTAATTTATAATGCTAATGAAATAAGGTTTATTCTACTAGTAGAATTGTGTGGATTTTTCCATGTGGTATATTGTTTAAATAAAAATATTTAAAATGAATAATGAATAATAAATGAGTAATGCTAGAGGACCCAAAAAAGTGATCCAAATTTTGGACACAAACCTATGTGGCAACATCACATGAGATCTTTGGGAAAAGTGACGTGGGTCCATGTTGTGTGTGATGTTGCCACATATGTTTGGGTCCAAAATTTGGGTCACTTTTTTGGGTCCTCTAGCATTACTCATAATAAATAACAATGAGGGAGACGATAAAGAGACGAGAACATGGAGTGATTTATTATCGTTACAAATTTAGAATTTAGAAAGAGAGCCATATATATAGGCAAACGGACTGCCTTACAAGCCTTAGGCTATGTTTTGTAGGGAGGAAAAAAAATTGGAAGGATGGAAAGATTTGAAGAGATAGAAAACATGAGGGAAAGAAAGGAAAATGATTTTCCCTCGAGCTGTTTGGTAAACAGGAAGGAAAGAAAGGATCTTTTAACAACTTTTACTGTTTTAACCTTACATTATATTTTATATATTTAGAGATGGTAATGGATCGGATTGGATATGGATACCCCAATATCCATCCCCGTATCCGTTTGAAATATATATCTCTATCCCCGCATCTATCCCCATTTCTAAATGAGCGGGGCAAATTCGGATAATCCGCTAATTAATATAGAGATATCCATCTCCGCTCCGTTTATATTCGTATCCGATGAAAATACTTTAAATTTTTATAGTTTGCAAGAGAAAAATGTAACTAATATATGTAACGGTACATTTTATCCTATTTAAAGAGAAACAAATACATCTAATAAAGTTCAAATATAAAAATTAATAATAACTTCAATAATTAGAATTAATAATTACATAATAAATTTTTATATTTTTAAAATATTAAAATCTATAATAGATTCGGATGGGGATGGATATCCATAGATGATATCCATCCCCATCCCCAAAAATAAAATGGATATTATGATGACATATATCCCCGCTCTATCCCCGAAATAATAGTATCCATCCCCATTTTAAATGGAGCAGATTCTTATGGATATTCATATCTGTTGACGGTGAAATTTGGATTGCCACGCACTCAACAATTATATCAATTCAATGTAAAATGAGAAAATAATCAATGCATGCAAAAGACAGGTTTTACGTGGAAAACCCTTGAATGGGAAAAAACCACGACGCCCTAGAGGACCGAAAGATAATACTAGGCTTATTGCTTTGTTTACATGCTCAAATCTCTCATACAATTGCTCTTTTCTCTCTCTGTTTTCGAACCCTTCCCTTATGGGATAAGTGGTTCTATTTATACATGATAGTTAGGGTTTTCCCTAGTCCTAATTGTGTTGGTGGTAGGATTTCCTTCTTGATTTGCGTTAGGAATCCCACGTCGTATTGGATTAGGGTTTCCTTTTTATTCTCACTTCTCCGTCGTGAGTTTGGTCTTCCCTCCTCTTCCTATAATTTCTCGCTGTTATGGGTTTTCTTTAGAAGTCACGGTTTTATTCCTGTGTTTCTGCCGAGTCGGTTCTGGCCTAGTATGCTGATGCAGCAAACACCTTCACTCATGGATATTACCCTTCGGCGACCGCGTTTCTTACTTTGGCGAGTATGCGTCTAGCTCTGGCAACCACACATTTGACTTATTGGCTTAAGACGTTGGCATACTAACTGGTCACGTTTTTCTCCTTTGATCCAGTCAACGGGTGACGTGGCAACCTTTTTTCCAGCATTTATTGACTCTTCTGATGATGTGTCTGTTTGGCGAATTTATACATACAACAATACTCCCATAAATACTTCAAGCCGAGTGAATGATTTGGTCTTTTTAATTCGTTCGCCTCCGCGAACAGTATTTATATCCACGCTTTTAAGATTTCGGCGCGTTTTTTTAATTAACTTCCCTCTTTCTCCTTTTCACCACGTGTTGTATTGATTGGTTGATTCTTCTGGTGCAAGCTTTTAATTTTAGCCGCACAAACTTTGACGCTTTCACTCACTTGACAAGCGAAGATACACTCTGACTGCTTAGTGATCCCCGAGATGCCACATGTCCCTTATTTGGTGGTGACTGTTGCGGCTGGTTACTGTGACCGTCACTCACATTAATTGCATATCCTTTTATCTGATTTTCTTTTTGAATTTCAAAGTTCCCTCTTTTAAGGTCTGATAGTTTCTTCTTCCTCCTTTTACTCCTTTCATTTATTCCTCCATTGTTTCCTCTGAGCAGAAAAGGAAAAGTTCACGCCTTTGTTTTTTTTTTTGCCCTATTTCTTCGAGCATTTGTTACAGCCTTTTTCTGCGTCTTCCATTGCCAGGCGGTTCACCGAATTTCGACCATTTCAATTCCTCTGCGTCCCCAACTCTTCTGCACATCTCTACGATTCTAGGGTTTTAGGTGAGTACCTATGGATCCTTCCTTACGTTCTTCTCTTTTTAATCAAATGATGCGAGCTATGGAGCTTGGAGATAAATGTACTGCAGACAAAATCGAATCTTTGATTAGTAATTTTCACTCGGATTCTCCGGTCCCAATTTCTGTTTTCGTTCTGTCTTCTGAAGATGATTTTATTCCTAACATTTCTCCTCCTTCATCCTCCAATAGTGATTCTCTAGTGATGCCGAGATCTTCTAAACCAGGTGGCAGCAAACGACGCGCCTCTAGGGCTCCTCGTGAGTCCCTACTAGATGCGCAGACAACTATTGACTTTGACGTTGAAGAACATCAACGGGATAGGCTGCATTTTTCATTAGATCGTCCATGTTCCTTTGACACAGAAGTTATTGTGATGGGCGAGGATGAGCTCCGCAAGTATAGGAGTCGCTTTGAGATTCCAAACTCGATGACTTTGATGCTACCTGGTAATCGAGCAACATGGAATCCTCCTGAAAATGCGGTCGCCATTTATGGTGCCATGCTCAGCTGTGGGGTAACCCTTCCTCTTCAGCCCTTCATTGCCAGGTTTGTTACGGAGGCTCAAATTGCACCCGCTCAACTTGCTCCGAATAGCTATAGGATTCTTATGTGTCTGGGTTTAATGTGGAAGTTGAAAGGTTATGAGCCCCCTACGCCTCATGAGATTCACCATTTCTATACCTTAAGGTAGGCGGGCAATAGCGGAACTTACTTTCTTCTTTCTTCGCCCGTGGAGAACTGGATCCCAGAGGGTGTGGCGAACCCTGGACAAGTAGAGATTTTTGGTGACGAGAAAAAGAAAGGATTTATCTGGGGTTTTCCTTCCTCAAATAAGAGATGGAATAATAGCTGGTTCTTTGTAGGCGGTAAGTGGGGTAGGGACGTGTCTGCCCGTGGTCGCCTAAATCTCACGGCGAAGAAAGTCCCTAGGCACTTCACTTATCCCGACGCTTGGTCGAAGGCCACCCCCATTTTGTTAGACGCAGAGATATCTCGTCTCGCTGCTGCGACCGTCCTCCCTCTAGATGAAAGGGGCCGTCCATTTCTTTTGGACGAGGATAAAATGATTGCTCAGCGGCTTTTTTCACGTTTACCCGCCAGACTTTCTTGCCGTAAATTCTACCTGCTTTCTTCTAGTTTTATGGTTTTGCTTTCTCCATTGCTAATATTATGTGATTTTCCTTGCAGTGTGTGATTTCGATATGGTCTGTGACTTGCAAACCCGGGCAGTGAAGAATTCTGAGGCTGCCAGTAAAAGACACGCTGCTGGTTTGTCCAAGGAAGGAATTGCTAGCCCGGATGGTGGCGATCCCTTAGATGGCGAGGAGGCTGGTGATATTACTGAGGGAGAGGTCGAATCGGGGCGGCCCCCTGTGCATACGAAGGTTGCTATGAATACTCCTACTGCAGCTACCCCCAGCCGTAAGGGTAAAGAGAAAGTTGGCGTTTCAGGGGGGGTCAGCGCCATCCCTATTTTTGACATGGACGTTCCTGACCGTGCTGCTCAACCCCCAAAACGGGCGTCAAGGGTTATGCAGTACGTTGTCTCTTCGGATGAGGTGGGTGCTGATGAGCTGGTACTCGTCGAAACTCCTTCTGCTCAAACAGCTACCCACGAGGGTCTTGCTGAAGGGGTAAATATAGCGGTGCCTTCCTCCGAGGAAGCTAATGAATCACATGTCCCTACTTCTATTCCGCCCCAAACAGCCTCTCCATCCCGAGTGGCCTCCCCTCCGGTGGCTATGAGCGAGCCGGATGTTTCTTCAGGTCAGCCTCAACCGTCTGACCGGTCAGAGTCAGCTGATCGACCAGGACCATCGAAGCGACCCGGGGTTTCCGCTTCTGGTTCGGGTGTTGCTCATGAAGCCCCTCCTATGAGATCAAATGAAGCTGGTGAAGGAACCATATCTCTTTCCGATTTTTTGACTACTGAGATTTGCTCACATTTGATCAACAATGATGTATACATTGGCGAGGGTTGGGAACATGTTAAAGGCAAACCCTGCAACAGGAAGATGGAGTTTTTCTTCAATTGCCACTCTCTGGTAAGCTTCTCGCCGTAATCCTGTTATATCTGTATTTTATACTTATTTTCTGATTCGGATGTTTCTCTTTTCAGATGATGTCCGAGTTGGCTGAGAACTATAAATATGGGAACAAAGTTTCCCGGGAGATCAAACGTTTGTGAGAGCAAGCTTCTGTTTTGGCCGCCCAGAAGCTTTCTGTTGAAGAGTCTTATGCTCAACAACTCGCTCATCTAGGAGAGTCTGCAGATGGTCATCTGTCCGCTCAAATAGCTGCTAAAGAGAAATTATCTGCTGCTGAAGAGAAAGTTCGCTTGCTGAAAGAGCAATTGTCTGCTAGCCAAGAATCCCTCGCAGCACGTTTGGAGGCTGAGCGGATAGCTGAGGAGGCTAAGGAGAAAGTTGAACATGAAGCGCAGGATTTGCGCAATCAATTGTCTTCGCGAGAACTCATCTTTGATAATTTAAAGGCTGTGCTGGAGGCTGAAGCAGTTGATTGTTTTAAAAGATCCCCTGCCTACGATGTGCTTTTGCTACGCAAGTTTGAACGCAGCATGAGGCAGTCGAAGAAGTTCTTTGCCATGAAGGACCATTCGAATGAAAAGGCTCTAAGGCGCTTCGACAGGTCTCTTCAACAGCATATGGCCAGCGGAGTGAGTTCGATTAAAGAGCAGATAAAGAGATGGAAAGCCCACTGCAGCTATAACAGGACTGAGCCTCATCCCATGCATTTGGAAATCCCCAGCAAGCGTGCCTTCAACACTTACTATTCCGACCAGAAGGGCAGCTTTTTTGGTTCTGGTGCTGAACCTGATTTGGGTCTTGTTGCTGGTAAGGATTATGAGCCTTTCATGCCGGATGGGGACGAAGAAGTTGCCTGGCCTTCTGAAGAGGAGATCGAAGATGAGGAAGATAGCGAGAGCCCTCTTGCAGCTAGTTGAGATTCAGGCTTTGGAGATTGTAAATATTTATATCTATTTGCCCCTTCAATTGTAAATGACTTTTCTATTTTATCATTTAATTTATACCTCCTCTAGCTTTGTTTTTGTTCAGTTGCCTTTGCTGAGTTTTTGGCTTACTCAGTGTTTCACCAAGTTTTTAGCATATCTTATAGCTTTATTCAGCTGCCATTGCTGAGTTTTGGCGTACTCAGTGTTTGTTAGGACGTATCCGACCATGCACCAAGTTTTTAACATATTTTATAGTTTTATTCAGCTGCCATTACTGAGTTTTGGCGTACTCAGTGTTTGTCAGGACGTATCCGATCATACACCAAGTTTGTAACATGTTATTTATTCGGCTACCATCGCTGAGTTTTAGCATATTATTGGGACGTCTCCCTTTTTTGCTTTTTGCTTTTTGCTTGTCTTTTTTGTTTTCAGCTGGCTTTCTCGATTTCTTTCGTTTGAGATTCACATGTGTTTTTGATTGGGTGTTTCTCGCCTCTCTAAGGATTTTATTTTTCCTATGGTGGCGATCACTGGTTTTTAAAACTCGTTCTTACGCGATGGTAGTGGCATACGAAGGCGAATGCCCTTTGTATTTGGCGAGTGAAATCACGAATTCTCAATAATAAATTACTCTTTATTGAATACTTCCTGCAACTTTTGTTAACATAGTTATAAAGAAAAAACTCTAAAACTGAAACTGCCTAAGAAATAAAAGGTTAAAATAAATCCTAAAAGCAACGAAAAAAGGTCAAAGGTAAAATATCTTCAGGTACTGCGCATTGCATGGCCGAGGCAGTTCGCCTAAACCCTCTCAAATAATGCGATATGCCCCATTGACCAGCTACGTCTGTAATTTGATGAGGCTTTTCCCACTTGTCTGCGAGTGATCCTGCGGCGAGCAACTTTGACACCTCCTCTTTTATTACTGTACTTCTTTCCGGGTTAAAGCTTCTCCTTATTTATACAACCGGTTTGTATTTTTCGTTTAAAACAATCGACTCAGTTGGCTCTTCCTTTTCTATGCTCGTTTTGTCCCTTGGGTCCAGTTCAAAGGTTTCCGGATTGTCTTCCTACACTTCCCTGTTTACTTTGAATATGCTTAAGGTTTCCATTCCTGCTTTATCTTTGAAGATTGATAGGTTGATGCGGCGGGCCATCTCCTGTGACCCTTTCAATTCTCCGACTCCAAATTCTGTAGGGAATTTTATTTCCAACGCGTGGGTTGAAGTAACAGCTCGAGCTTTGTTAAGAAACGGTCGGCCAAGCAAAGAATTATATGACCAGTTATGGATGTCGACTACAACAAAGTCCAGCAGGATTGTTCACCAGCATGGTGCCGTACCAAACCTCACCGGCAGCTCCACAGTTCCCAATGATCTCACTTCTGCACCCCCGAAACCTTTCAACGGCACATGGAAGGGTTCAAGATCTTTTCTGTCCAGCCGTAACTCATCGTATACCCTGGCACTTAAAATATCGGCCGAACTCCCATTGTTAATCATTACCCAAAGGACATCCCTGTGGGCTATTCGAACCCCCACTACGATTGCATCATTAGGCTTAGCATCAATTCCATCTGAGTCTTCTGCCATAAATGTTATGGGGTCATGTCCTTCTCTTCCTTTCTTGGGGTTTCTTTGCACAGAATTAATCTCCATGCTTCTACTTTCATACATTACTTCTTGGACTTCTGACATCCTTTCTCGGTTGCTCCTCCCAGTATGGGGCCCGCCAAAAATGGTGTTTATAGTGGCGTTAGGGCTGTTTCTCCTTGGACTCTTCCTGTCTTGCCCGTTTCCTCGGCGGCTATCTTGGCGATCGCTGTGCTTGTCCTATTTCAAAGCAAAATCCTTCAGGTGTCCATCTCTGATCAGACTCTCAATATGATCGCGTAGCTGGAAACATTTTGAAGTTTCATGCCCATGATCTTTGTGAAATCGGCAGTATTTAGTTGTATCTCTCATAGCATTTGCTGATTACTGCCGAGGATACTTGGCGAGTCCTTTGTCTTTTACCACAGAAAGTATTTCTTCCTGATCACCAGTTAAAGGGGTGTAATGGTTGTACCTCCCTCGAAACCTATTGGCTCGAGCATTTCCCCTGCTTTCTCTTGGATGTCCTTTTTGGCCCTTCTCGTCTCTCTGGTGGTCACGTGACTGCGTCTTCTTGTCATCCTTATGTTCTGATTTTGAGTCAGGTTTGTGTCCATGTACGTAGCTACCCCCTTGTGCTACTTCTTCTTCTTCTGTCTGTGCGTAGTCGCCAGCTATCTCCATCATCTCCTCATAAGTTTTCGGTCTATCTCTTCGCAGGTCAAAGGATAA
Organism: Acer saccharum; assembly: GCA_030490815.1. Lineage (NCBI taxonomy): Eukaryota > Viridiplantae > Streptophyta > Magnoliopsida > Sapindales > Sapindaceae > Acer > Acer saccharum. The sequence goes on from CM059866.1 coordinate 41,821,864, forward strand.
CCACCCATTTTGTAATCCATTGGTGAAAGCGGCAATAATAGCTACATCACTGGCGTCCTCAATTTGAGCAACCTCCTTCTCGAATCTTGCTAGGTACTTCTTGATCGACTCATTGCGCTCCTGCTTCAGGTTTGATAGATGAGCGAGTAACTTTCTTCTCTGCACACTCCCCATGAATTGCCTTATGAACGCCTTGCTGAGGTTTGAAAAACTGCTTATACTTCCGGGTAAAAGTCTTCCAAACCACCTGGAGGCGAGGTCGCCGAATGTTTACGGGAAGGTGAGGCACAATAGCCCGTCATTGGATGAATACTGGGCCATAACATTACCGAACCGGTGAACATGCTCCTTCGGATCCCTGTTCTCCTTATACTGCTCAATGGTTGGCATTCTGAATCTGTCTAGAAATTGGGTGCGAGCGATATTTTCAACGAATGGGCTATCTGACTCATCATCCGAAGATACATTGCGACCATACCTTCGTGCCATTACTGAAACCTTTCTTGATAGCTCCTGCAGGGTGACATCTCGCTGACCGGTTGGTTCTCCTACTGGATCGAGTCTGCTCTTGATTGTCATCCTCCTATAATTGCCTCTATCATCCGGGCTCCTTCGATCTTTTGTGCTCTCCGATCTTCTCCGCCGTGCCCTTTTGGATCGTAATTCCCTTCGTGGATGAGGACTCTTGTCCGTCGGTTCCTTTGGTATGTGTCACTGGAATTGACCCCATGTGTTCGTATCTGGTTTCGCTCCTCCCTAGATTCTTCATTCATCACACCTTTTCCCTTCCTTTGTTTTCTCCTCAGGGTGGTCCTGGGGAGTCTCCTCAGTGGATTGTCTTGCTTGAGCATTGGGGATTGCAATGTGAACTTCCGACCATAGTCTTCCGGGCGGTTGGATTCCAGGAGTGGTTAACTTATAGGGAGAAGAAACTATCAGTCCTATGGGAAGCAAAAGCCCTATTTTGCCAGTCTCGCTGATTAAGTTTACCAGTGCAGTTTGAAAGTGCTGCAGAACCCCGGGGTCGGTTGCCCTAGTTCCTGTCGTTGCTGCCGATTGTTCCCCGATTGTCACCGCCCTATCTCCTGTCGGCGCGGTTGGTTCAATAACTAGATCTCCGCTGGAGTTACCATCCTTGTCGCTGTTGTTGTTCATATTTTTCAACTCGCAAGGGTTCCTCGAAGTTTCTATTTTGGAATCCCCCTCCTTCTAACGCCAATTTTTGACGGTGAAATTTGGATTGCCACGCATTCAACAATTATATCAATTCAATGTAAAATGAGAAAATAATCAATGCATGCAAAAGACAGGTTTTACGTGGAAAACCCTTGAATGGGAAAAAACCACGGTGCCCTAGAGGGCCGAAAGATAATACTAGATTTATTGCTTTGTTTACACGCTCAAATCTCTCATACAATTGCTCTTTTCTCTCTCTGTTTTCGAACCCTTCCCTTGTGGAATAAGTGGTTCTATTTATACATGATAGTTAGGGTTTTGCCTAGTCCTAATTGTGTTGGTGGTAGGATTTCCTCCTTGATTTGCGTTAGGAATCCCACTTCGTATTGGATTAGGGTTTCCTTTTTATTCTCACTTCTCCGTCGTGAGTTTGGTCTTCCCTCCTCTTCCTATAATTTCTCGCTGTTATGGGTTTTCTTTAGAAGTCATGGATTTATTCTTGTGTTTCTGCCGAGTCGGCTCTGGCCCAGTATGCTGATGCAGCGAACACCTTCACTCCTGGATATTACCCTTCGGCGACCGCGTTTCTTGCTTTGGCGAGTATGTGTCTAGCTCTGGCGACCACACATTTGACTTGTTGGCTTAAGACGTTGGCATACTAATTGGTCACGTTTTTCTCCTATGACCCAGTCAACGGGTGACGTGGCAACCTTTTTTCCAGCATTTATTGACTCTTCTGATGACGTGTGTGTTTGGCGAATTTATACATACAACAATATCTGTGGATAATTTTGCCATCCCTATATATATTAAAAAAAAAAAAGAGGATAAAATTGTAATTTAAGTCCCCCAAAAAGCAACCATTTCTTTCCCTCCCTTTTCCTTCCACTTTTGAGAGGAAACAAAATGGTGGGTCCCACACACACATTTTTCCTTCCACTTTTCCATTCCCTCCATTTTTCTCTCCATACCAAACACACACTTCTCCATTTTCTCCTCCCTTTTCCCTCCACCCATTTCTTTTCTCTCCCTTTTCCTCCCTACCAAACGGAAAAGTGGAAGGAAAAATGTGTGTGTGGGACCCACCATTTTGTTTCCTCCCAAAAGTGGGAGGAAAGAAATGGTTGCTTTTTAGGGGACTTAAATTACAATTTTATCCTCTCTTTTTTAATATGTCAAATATAATGTAAGGTTAAAATACTAAAAGTGATAAAAAAATCCTTTCTTTTCTTCCTATTTACCAAACTGCTCGAGGGAAAATCATTTTCTTTTCTTTTCCTCATGTTTTTTTATCCCTCCAAATATTTTCATCCTTCCTATTTTCTTTCCTCCCTACCAAACATAGTCTTGGTCATGCATTTAAGTATAAGATTTGTTCTTCTCCATGTGTGTCATCAAGTGGGCAAGTAGGCATCAAGTGCACAAAGGCAAGTGCTGGAAATCCAAGGGAAAGTGTTATAAATGATTTAGATCTTTATCACTTGCCTTTATGCACTTGATGTCTACCTGCTAATTTGATGACACATGGAGAAGAACAAATCTTATACGGTTATACTTAATTTAATGACTTAAGGCTTGTAAGGCTTGAGAGGCGATGAGTTTGTTCAGTTGAAGCTCGCATATAAATCCATACAAAATCTACATGTTATTGTCTCTCTCTCTCTCTCTCTCTCTCTCTCTCTCTCTCTCTCTCTCTCTCTCTCTCTCATCTCTTTCTTTGTTATTTATTTACACCCATGATTGTAAGTAAGTAAAAAGGACACCCTAGGTGATTTACTTACACTTTAAATATTCACATTTATTTATATACACCGTATCAGGTGAGCTTATACCCCTAGATTTATTTATTTATGCTCTTTAAATATTCGAATTTATTTATATGCAATATATCAGGAGAGCTTATGCCCCTGACACCTATATATAGTTACGTATACAAGATGACTTATGTTGTCAACAGAACCTATATATAGTTCTGGATTTATTTATTATGCTTTTTAAATATTCGCTTTTAATTATACATAATATATAATACTGGATGCGACTATGTTGGCAGGACTGACTACGGCTGTGTCGACAAAACCTATAGTTCTGGATTTATTTATTATGCTCTTTAAATATTCATATTTAATTATACACAATATATAATATTGGTTACGGCTGTGTCGACAGAGATTGGCTACGGTTGTATCGACAGAACATATATATAGTTCTGGATTTATTTATTATGCTTTTTCAATGTTCGTATTTATTTATTTATACGCAATATATGAGATCAGCTAGACCGACTAACCAAAACTTAAATTTTCTAGAATTATGGTATTTAAGTTGGCACGATTTTGAAAACCGATGAGAACCTAGAGTTTTGGATCCAGTGTTATATACATGAATTCCATAATTTATTATTTGGAACTTGGGGTTTCAAATCCATTCAGAATCTGAAGTTTTTTGAATTTTGTATATGAATTTGCAGATCATGGTCGAACTAGAAGTTCAAAGAATCAATATGATCCATGATTTTATTTTATCTCATGTTGACGGTGAAATTTGGATTGCCACGCACTCAACAATTAAATCAATTTAATATAAAGCAAGAAAATTAAGAACACATGCAAAAGACAAGTTTTACGTGGAAAACCCTTGAATGGGAAAAAACCACGGCGCCCCTGAGGGCAGAAGAATAATACTAGGTTTTCGTTGCCTTGTTACACACTCAAATCTCTCACAATTGCTCTCTTTTCTCTCTCTATATTTCTGAACCCCTTCCTCGTGGGATAGGTGATTCTATTTATACATGTTTATTTAGGGTTTCCCCTTGTTGATTTGTACTAGGATCCTTTTCTGTCGCGGATTGGGTCTTCTTTCCTTTTTATGATTCCTTGTTGCTTCTGTGTTTCTGCCGAGTTGGTTTGAGCCCAGTGTGCTGGTCCAGCGAGTACCTTTATTTTCTGGGTATTGCGTATCTGGCGAGCACACTTCTGTATTCGGCGAGTAGGTTTTTGGTTTTGGCGACCATGCCTTCGACTTCCTTATGGTCTAAGCTATTTTATCATCCTGACCTGTCAAACTCCTTCCCTTGACCCGGTCAATGAATGACGTGGCAATCTTTTGTTAGCTCCTTTGATGACGTGTCAGTTGGGCGAGTTTATACATACAACAATACCCCCATAAATACTTCGAGCTGGGCGAATGACTTGTCCTTCCTACTTCGTTTGCCTCTGCGAGTAGTATTTATATTTATATTTATGAGATTTCAACGCATTTTGCAATAACTCCTTTTAACCACGCGCTGTATTTATTAATTGATTCTTCCGGTGCACGCTTTCAATTTCAACCACATAACTTCTGGCGTTTCCACTTGTTTGACAGGTGAAGGGACGTTCTGACGGCTTGGTTATCCCCAAGATGCCACATGTCACTTATTGGGTGGTGACTGTTGCGGTTTGGTAATAGTGGCCGTCATTCTCATTAAATACATATCATTGTACTTGATTGCTCCTTTTTTGAATTTCGAAGTTCCCTCTTTTTAAGGCCCGATCGTTTCTCCTCTTTCTCTTTACTTGCTTCATCGTGTTTCATCAGAGCAGAAAAAAGAACAGTTGATCTCTTGCTTTTGTCTTTTTTATTTTTTCGAGAGCTAACTACAGTCCTTTTCCTGTGCCTCTTATTGTCGGTCGGTTCACCGGATTTCGACTCTTCTTGCTTCTCCGTGTCTCCGATTTTTTCTGCACATTTTACGAATCTAGGGTTTTCTGGTGAGTTTTCATGGATCCCTCCTTGCGCTCTTTTCTTTTTAATCGGATGATGCAAGCTATGGAGCTTGGTGATAAGTGTACTGCGGACAAAATTGAGTCTCTGATTCGCAATTTTCGTCCAGATTCTCCGGTCCCAATTTCCGTTTATATTCCATCTTTTGAGGATACTTCTAATCCTGACATCTCTCCTCCATCTTTTGACAGTGATTCTCCAGCAATGACGAGATCTCCTAAAACCACAAGCAGTAAACGACGCTCCACTAGGGCTCCTCGTGAATCTCTGTTGGATGTGCAGACGGTTGTTGACTCTGATGTTGAAGACCATCAGAGGGATAGGCTGCTTTTCTCGCCAGCTCGCCCGTGTTCTTTTGACACAGAAGTAAATGTAGTCGGCGAGGGCGAGCTTCGTAAATACAAGAGTCGTTTCGACATTCCAGACTCGGTGACTCTTATGTTACCTGGCGACCGGGCTGTGTGGAATCCTCCCGAAAATGCGGTCGCCATTTACGGGGCTATGCTCAGTTGTGGGGTAACTCTCCCTCTTCAGCCTTTTATTGCCAGGTTCTTGGCGGAGGCTCAAATTGCACCGGCCCAGCTCGCCCCAAATAGCTACAAGATACTGATGTGCCTGTGTCTTATGTGGAAGTTGAAGGGTTACGGGCCTCCTACACCCCGCGAGATCCGCCATTTTTATACTCTTAGACAGGCGGGCAATGGTGGCACATACTTTCTTCTCTCCTCGCCAGTGGAGAACTGGATTCCTGAGGGTGTGGCGAACCCTGGTCAGGTTGAGGTCTCCAGTGATGAGAAGAAGAAGGGCTTCATCTGGGGCTTCCCTACTTCAAACAAAAGGTGGAAAAACAGTTGGTTTTTCGCCGGCGGCGAGTGGGGTCGAAATGTACCTGCTCTCAATCGCCACAATCTTTTGGCGAGGAAGGTTCCCAGGCATTTCACATCTCTTGAAGCCTGGTCGAAAGCGGCCCCTGCTTTGACGGATAGGGAAGTTTCTCACTTGGCCGCGGCGGCTGTTCTTCACTTGGATTCGAGGGGTAGATCCTTCCTCTTGGATGAGGAGAAGATGATTTCCTCTGAAATCTTCACACGGCTTCATGCAAGGCTCCCTCGCTGTAAGTCTTGCTCTGTTCCTCCTTTGTATTTCTCTCGTTTTATTCTTTTAGTTGACACTTGGTTTTATTTTCCTTGCAGTGTGTGATTTTGACACCGTTTGTGATTTGCAAGCACGGGCGGTGAAGAATTCCGAGGCTGCCAGCAAGAGGCATGCTGCTGGTTTGGCTAGGATGGAATTGCTAGTCCTGACGGTGATGATCACTCAGACGGCGGCGAGGAGGCCGGTGATGTTTCTAGGGGGGGTGCTGTGAGTACTCCTGCAGCACCTGCTGCTGTTACCCCTAGCCGTAAAGGCAAGGAGAAAGCAGGTGCCTCAAGGGGGGTCGGTAGTGTTGAGGGGAGGCGTGTCGAGTCAGGGCCATCGCCTGTTCGCCCGAAGGTTGTCGCGAGTACTCCTGCTTCTGCTTCTACTCCTGCTGCGAGTACTGCTGCGACTGTTCCTGCTGCCACAGCCCCCAATCGTAAAGGAAAAGAGAAGGTGGGGGTTTCAGGCGTGGCTAGCGACATCCCTATTTTCGACGCGAATGTTCCTGAGACTCCTCTCGATCCTGCGAGTGACCTGGCTCCCAGAGCTAGGAATAAACGTCCCGCTGAGAGTGCATCTGATCACTCAGCTCGACCTCCCAAACGGGCTTCGCGGGTGGTGCAGTTCGTTATTTCTTCTGATGAGGAGGATGTTCAGGAACCGGCTGTCGCCGAGGCCCCTTCTACCCAACCTGAGGGGTTTGCTGAAGCGGAGAACGTAGTGGCGCCTCCCTTTGAGGGAGTTAATGAACAGACTCTCCCTGCTACTCCTCCTCGACCGGCTTCTCCTCGGCCAGCTTCTCCTGCAGTGGTTGCGGGCGAGCCGGGTGTCTCAGATCAACCTAGGCCATCTAGCCCATCTGAGTCGACTGATCGGCCAAACCCATCAAATCAGGCGGGGACCTCTGCTTCCGGTTCGGGCTTGGCCCGTGAAGTTCCTCCTACCGGACCGGTTGAAGCCGATGAAGGGAACGTGTCCTTTTTCGATTTTTCGGCCACTGAAATATGCTCCCACTTGACTAATAATGATGTATATATCGGCGATGGCTGGGGGCATGTTAAAAATAAGTCTTGCAACAAGAAGATGGAGTTTTTCTTCAACTGCCACTCCTTGGTAAGTTCTTCGCCGCAAATCTCTATGTATTTTTATTTTTCATTCTTTTTTCTAACTTTGGCTGTCTTCTTCCTCAGATGATGTCTGAGATGGGCGAGAGCTATAAGTTCGGGATCAGAGCTTCTCGTGAAATTAAGCGCTTGCGCGAGCAGGCTTCTGTTTTGGCGGCCGAGAAGCTCTCCGCCGAAGAATCCCATGCTCAACAGCTCGCTCAGTTGAGAGAATCCTCGGACGGTCATCTGTCTGCTCGGCTAGCCGCTGAAGAAAAACTTTCTGCTGCTGAGGAGGAAATTCGCTCGTTGAAGGAGCTCCTATCTTCGAGTCAAGAATCCTTCGCAGCACGTTTGGAGGCTGAGCGGGTAGCTGAGGAGGCTAAGGAGAAAGCTGAACAGGAAGCGGCGGATCTACGTAACCAGCTATCTTCCCGCGACCTCATTTTTGAAAATTTGAAAGCCGTGCTGGAGGCTGAGTCAGTTGATCGCTTCAAGAGATCCCCTGCTTATGATGCGCTTTTGTTGCGCGAATTCGAGAAAGGCATGAGGCAGGCGAAGAAATTCTTTGCCATGAAGGATCATTCTAATGAGAAAGCTCTGAAGCGTTTCGACAAATCCCTCCAGCAGCATATGGCCCATGGCGTGGACTCGATTAAAGATCAGATGAAACGATGGAAAGCCCACTGCCGTTATAACCGGACTGAGCCTCATCCTATGCATCTAGAGATCCCCAGCAAGCGTGCCTTCAACACTTACTACTCAGGTCAGAAAGGCAGCTTTTCTGGCTCTGGCGCTGAGCCCGATTTGGGTCCCGTTACTGGGAGAGATTATGAGCCTTTTATGCCAACGGAGGATGAGGCAGTCGTTTGGCCTTCAGATGAGGAGATTGAAGACGAGGAAGATAGCGAGAGCCCTCCTGCAGCCGGTTGATTCTTCTGTTGTTTTTTTTGGAAGACTAATTTTATTTTTGTCCATTCATTTGTAAATAATACAAAGTTTATGAATATATATATTTTTCTTCATTCAGCTGCCTTTGCTGAGTTTTTGGCTTTTGCTTGGTTTTTCACCAAGTGTTGTTTCAGCTTACTTTTGTTTTTATTCAGCTGCCATTGCTGGGTTTTCGGCTCACTTAGTATTCGCCAGGACGTATCCGACTATATACCAAGTTTTTATTGTGTTTTATAGCTATATTCAGCTGCCATTGCTGTATTTTGGCGTACTTAGTGTTTGTCAGGATGTATCCGACCATACACAAGTTTTTAACATGTTTTTATCTTTTATTCAGCTGCCGTTGCTGTATTTTGGCGTACTCAGTGTTTTGGCAGGATTTATCCGACCATGCCCCGAGTTTTTAACATGCTTTTGTTTGTTCAGCTGCCATTGCTGATTTGCGGCTTTTATTTCTCGCCAGTTATCGCTGCAGCGAGCATAAAGCTCGTTTTCATGTGATGATAACTATGTGTGATGGCGAATGCCTTTTGCGTTTGGCGAGTCAGAATCGAGAATCTCTTAGTAATAAATTACTCTTTATTGAATACTTCCTGCAACTTTGTTAATATAGTCATAAAGAAAAAACGCTAAAACGAACAACTGCTCTAAGCTAAAAAGAAAAATAGAAGGGATTCAAAAGAATCTGACTTGTCCCTTAAGGATAATATATCTTCAAGTACTGTGCATTGCATGGACGGGGTAGCTCGCCAAATCCTTCTCGAGTGATGCGATATGCCCCATGGCCAGCTATCCCTTTAATCTTATAAGGCCCTTCCCATTTGTCCGCGAGTGATCCTGCAGCCTTGTCTCTTGTTCCTGGATTCACCCTCTTCAGTACTAAGTCGCCAAGTGTGAACCTCCTTTCACGCACATGCGAGTTGTAATATCTGGCTACCCTCTGTTGGTACGCCGCATTCCTTATTTGTGCGCGCTCTCTTCTTTCTTCTAATTCATCTAGGCCGCACTTTAGCATATCAACGTTGATTTCTGGCTGGAAGAGTTGTACCCTTGGTGAAGAGAATGATGTTTCCACGGGAATAACAGCTTCTGCTCCGTAAGCCATGGAATACGGGGTCTCGCCTGTTGAACCCCTTTCTGTTGTTCGATATGCCCAGAGCACTTGTGGTAACTTATCCGCCCAGCTGCCTTTTTTGGTTGCCAATTTAGCTTTCAGGTTGTGCTTGATGATCTTGTTCACTGCTTCAGTCTGGCCATTCGTCTGTGGATGTGCTGGAGAAGCGTAGTAGTTGTTGATGCCATATTTATCACATAGCTCCCTGAATTTCCTGCCATCAAATTGGGTCCCATTGTCCGTGATGATGGTGTTTGGTATCCCGAATCTGTATAGGATATTTTTCTTCACAAAGCTTATGGTGTTTGCTTCTGTTATATGTACCAATAGCTCGGCTTCTACCCATTTTGTAAAATAATCCACGGCTACTATGGCATGTTTTGCTCCTCCAGTTGCTGTTGGCATTGGATCAAGTCTATTCCCCACATGGCGAATGGCCAAGGTGAGGTAATACTTTGCAGGAGCTCAGGTGGTTGTCAGATGTTATTGGCGATTTTCTGACATGCTTCACATCTCGCCGCCACCTTTATGGAGTCGGCGAACAAAGTTGGCCAGTAAAAACCCTGTCTCAATGTTTTGTGAGCTAGGCTGGCACCCCCAGCGTGGTTCCCACAATTTCCACTGTGTATGCTTCTCAGGATACCTTCTGCTTCTTCAGGCCCGACACATCTCTGCAGTGCCCTCGAGTATCCCCTCTTGTATAGTTCTCCATTGAGTACTGAGTATCTTGTAGCTCTGTATTTCAGCCGTTTTGCCTCCAATGGGTCACTCGGAAGTATATCGTTGACGAGATATTCTTTAATTGGTGTGATCCAGCTGTTCCTCTCGCCAAAGACTGCCCCGACTTCCTTTGTTTTAACTATACTCGGCTGCAATAGGCGGATCATAGAGATATTGTTGGGCCAGATGTTGATCGTGGCAGACGCCAATTTGGCTAAGGCATCAGCCTTTTCATTTTCTTCTCTGGGGACATGAACAATTCTGTACTCTTTGAATCTTTCTAGCAGCTCCCTTGCTAATTCTAGGTAAGTGATCATGCTTTCCTCTCTCGCCTGGTATTCATCTAGCACCTGATTGACAACAACTTGAGAGTCGCTGAAAATTTCCACCTCGTCTGCTCCTAAGATTGTGCTAATCTTTAAACCTGCTATGAGTGCCTCGTACTCAGCTTGATTGTTGGTGGCTTTGAAGTCAAAACGCAAGGCACATTCGATTGAGTCTCCTTCCGGTGTTGTCAGCACTATACCTACCCCGCTGCCGTGCGTGTTTGATGAGCCATCAACGCGAAGTTGCCATTTGAATATTTTCTTATTTTGCTCCACCATCATTCTCGCCACCTCTATGCTTGGTTCGGTGAACTCTGCTACGAAGTCTGCCACTGCCTGGGCTTTAATTGCTGTCCTTGGGAGGTATACCACATCGAATTCACTTAATTCGATCGCCCACTTTGTTAACCGACCGGATACCTCTGGTTTCTGCAGGATTAACTTTAGTGGGCAGTTGGTGTATACCCTGATTCTATGAGCCTGGAAATATGGTCTTAGCTTCCTTGCTGCTGTTATTAGGGCGAGTGCCACCTGTTCTGCCGGCGAGTACCTTGTTTCGGCTGGTAACAATGCCTTGCTGGTGTAGTATACTGGCTTTTGGATTCCATCTTCCTGTCGTACTAGCACGGAACTTGTGGCTGCTTCAGAGACGGACAAGTACATGTACAATGTCTCGACTGTTTCTGGCTTTGATAGCAGTGGTGCCCGTCCAAGGTAATCTTTCAAGGCCTGGAAGGCTTTTTCGCAATCTTCATTCCATTCGATCCCCTTTCCCTTCTTTAAAGCTTTGAAAAATGGTAGACATCGGTCTGTTGACTTGGCTATGAATCTGCTCAGCGATGCTAGGCACCCTGTGAGTTTTTGGACATCTTTCAGAGTCTTTGGCGAGACCATTCTTGCTAGTGCTTGGATTTTTTCAGGGTTCACCTCTATTCCTCTTTGGTGTACCTGATATCCGAGAAACCTCCCAGATGGTACGCCGAATACACATTTTGCCGGATTCAACTTCATTCCATACTTGACCAGTACGTCGAACGTTTCCCTCAGGTCATCTGCATGTCTATCTGTGGTGACACTTTTTGTCAGCATATCATCAACATAAACCTCCATATTTCTCCCTATTTGCCTGGCGAACATCTTGTTGACCAAGCGTTGATAAGTTGCCCCCGCGTTCTTCAGGCCGAATGGCATGACCGTGTAACAATACAACCCCTGATCTGTGGTGAATGCTGTCTTCTCTTCGTCAGGCCTGTGCATCTTTATCTGGTTGTATCCTGAATATGCATCCATGAAACTCAACGTCTCATGTCCGGCTGTTGCATCTACTAACTGGTCAATCCTTGGTAATGGGAAGCTGTCCTTGGGGCAGGCTTTGTTCAGGTCGGTGAAGTCGACGCACATCCTCCATTGATTGTTTTTCTTTTTCACTAAGACTACATTCGCCACCCATTCCGGGTACTTAACTTCTCTAATTGACCCTGCGGCGAGCAACTTTGACACTTCCTCTTTTATCGCTGCACTTCTTTCTGGGTTGAAGCTTCTCCTTTTCTGTACTACCGGTTTGCATTTCTCATTCACAGCCAGATTGTGAGAAATTGTGCTTCTATCAATCCCTAGCATGTCTTCGTGGCACCAAGCGAAAATCCCCCTATATTCTTTCAACAAGTTCGTCACATCTTTTTTAACTTGTTCAGCCAGCCTTGCTCCGAACTTTACTGTTTTATCTGGTTCCGCTTCATCTAGAATAACCGACTCAGTCGGTTCTTCCTTCTCTCTGCTTGTTTTGTCCCTTGGATCCAGTTCGAAGTTTTCCGGATTATCTTCCTGCACTTCCATGTCTACTTCGAATATGTTCAAGGTTTCCATCCCTGTTTTATCTTTGAAGATTGATAGGTTGGCGCGGCGAGCCATCTCCTGCGACCCTTTCAATTCTCCGACGCCGAATTCTGTAGGGAACTTTATTTTCAGTGCATGGGTTGAAGTAACAGCTCGAGCTTTGTTAAGAAACGGTCGGCCAAGTAGAGCATTATACGGCCAATTATGGATGTCAACCACGACAAAGTCCAACAGGATTGTTCGCCGGCATGGTGCTGTTCCAAATCTTACAGGTAGTTTCACTGTTCCTAACGACCTAACCTCTGCGCCACCAAATCCTTTTAATGGTACATGGAATGGTTCAAGATCTTTCCTGTCCAGCCGCAACTCATCATACACTCTGGCACTTAAAATATCAGCCGAACTCCCATTGTCAATCATCACTCGAAGGACATCCCTATGGGCTATTCGAACTCCCACGACAATTGCATCATTAGGCTTTGCATCAATCCCGTCTGAGTCTTCTGCTGTAAATGTGATGGGATCATGTCCTTCTCTCCCTTTCTTGGGGTTTCTCTGCACAGAATTGACTTCCATGTTCCTGCCCTCGTACATTACTTCTCGAACCTCCGACATCCTTTCTCGATTGCTCCTTCCCGTGTGAGGTCCGCCGAAAATAGTGTTTATGGCTGTGCTAGGACTGTTCCTCCTTGGACTCTTCCTTTCTTGCCCGTTTCCTTTGTGGCTATCTTGGCGACCCCCGTGCTTGTCCCCTTTCAAGGCAAAGTCCTTCAGGTGCCCATCTCTGATTAGGCTTTCGATGTGATCGCGCAACTGAAAACACTTTGAAGTTTCATGTCCATGATCTTTATGGAATCGACAGTACTTAGTTGTATCTCTCCTTGCATTCGCTGATTGCTGTCGGGGGTATTTGGCGAGTCCCTTGTCTTCTACCACAGACAATATCTCCTCCTGGTCGCCAGTTAAAGGGGTGTAATGGTTGTACCTTCCTCGAAACTTATTGGCTCGAGTGTTTCCCCTGCTCTCTCTTGAATATCCCTTTTGGCCCTTCTCATCCTTCTGGCGATCACGTGATTGCATCTTTTTGTCATCCTTATGGTCTGTTTTCAAGTTAGGCTTGTGCCCATGCACGTAGCTACCCCCTTGTGCTACTTCTTCTTCCTCTGCCAGTGCATAGTCGCCAGCTATTTCCATCATCTCCTCGTAAGTTTTAGGTCTATCCCTTCGCAGGTCGAAGGATAATCGTCCACTCTGTAGCCCATTGGTGAAAGCGGCGATTACAGCTACATCACTGGCATCCTCAATTTGAGCTACTTCCTTCCCGAACCTGGCCAGATACTTCTTGATTGACTCGTTATGTTCCTGTTTCAAGTTTGACAGATGGGCGAGTGACTTTCTTCTTTGGACACTTCCCATGAACTGCCTTATGAATGCCTTACTGAGGTTTGAGAAGCTGCTTATGGTTCCGGGCGGAAGCCTTCCGAACCATCTAGAGGCGAGGTCGCCGAATGTTTGCGGGAAGGTGAGACACAACAACCCATCATTGGATGAATACTGGGCCATGATATTGCGGAATCGGCGAACATGTTCCTTTGGATCCCTGTTCTCCTTATACTGCTCAATAGTTGGCATTCTAAATCTGTCTGGAAATTGGGTGCGAGCAATAGTTTCGATGAATGGGCTATCTGACTCATCATCCGAGGATACATTACGACCATACCTTCGCGCCATTGCTGAAACCTTTCTTGATAGCTCTTGTAAGATGACATCTCACTGACCAGTTGGTTCTCCTGCTGGATCGAGCCTACTCTTGATTGTCATTCTACCATGATTGCCTCTCTCATCTGGGCTTCTTCGATCTTCAGTGCTCTCGGATCTTCTCCGCTTCGTTCTTTTAGATCGCAACTCCCTTCGCGGACGAGGACTCTTGTCCTCAGATGAGATGGACCGGTGTCTCCGCCGGTTTCGCTGGTATGTGTCGCTGGAATTGACCCCATGTGTTCGCACCTGGTCTCGTTCCTCCCTGGATTCTTCATTCATCACACCTTTTCCCTTCCTTTGTTTTCTCCCCTCGAAATCCTCAGTGTGGTCCTGGGGGGTCTCCTCGGTGGATTGTCTTGCTTGAGTGTCGGGAATTGTGATGTGAACTTCTGACCGCAGCCTTCCGGGTGGATGGGTTCCAGGGGTGGTTAACTCGTAAGGAGATGAGACTCCTAACCCTATGGGAAGCGAAAGTCCTATTTTGCTGGCTTCGCTGATTAGGTTTACCAATGCGGCTTGGAAGTGCTGCAAAATCCCGGGATCAGCCGCCCTAGTTCCTGGCGTTGCTGCTGACTGCTCCCCAACTGTCACTGCCCTGTCTCCCGTTGGCGCAGCTGGTTCAACAACTAAATCTCCGCTGGAGTTACCATCTCTGTCGCTGTCGTTGTTCATGCTGTCTGATTCGCAAGGGTCCCTCGAAGTTTTCTGTTCAAAAGCCCCCTTCTTCTAGCGCCAATTGTTGACGGTGAAATTTGGATTACCTCGCACTCAACAATTAAATCAATTTAATATAAAGCAAGAAAATTAAGAACACATGCAAAAGACAAGTTTTACGTGGAAAACCCTTGAATGGGAAAAAACCACGGCGCCCCTGAGGGCAGAAGAATAATACTAGGTTTTCGTTGCCTTGTTACACACTCAAATCTCTCACAATTGCTCTCTTTTCTCTCTCTATATTTCTGAACCCCTTCCTCGTGGGATAGGTGATTCTATTTATACATGTTTATTTAGGGTTTCCCCTTGTTGATTTGTACTAGGATCCTTTTCTGTCGCGGATTGGGTCTTCTTTCCTTTTTTTGATTCCTTGTTGCTTCTGTGTTTCTGCCGAGTTGGTTTGAGCCCAGTGTGCTGGTCCAGCGAGTACCTTTATTTTCTGGGTATTGCGTATCTGGCGAGCACACTTCTGTATTCGGCGAGTAGGTTTTTGGTTTTGGCGACCATGCCTTCGACTTCCTTATGGTCTAAGCTATTTTATCATCCTGACCTGTCAAACTCCTTCCCTTGACCCGGTCAATGAATGACGTGGCAATCTTTTGTTAGCTCCTTTGATGACGTGTCAGTTGGGCGAGTTTATACATACAACATCTCATATTTACGAAGTGATATGTTTATATGTCATTCATTTCAGCAAAATGATCTACGCATCCTAGTAGGATGTTGTGAGTATCATAAAAAATATTTAAGATTCTAATGTATAATGAAATTGGAAATGATATTTTATACATTTCATTCATATTTGATGCTCTTGAAGAGCAATATTCAAAGTTGCTGAAAATAATAATGTAAGTAAGGGGGAGTATGGCCGCCTAGGGAAGAATATAAAAGAGAGCAAGTTAATTGAATATATATATATATATATATATATATATACTTTTATATATATGGATACTGTCTAGGGGTTTTTCAACATTTGATCGCTTGTGATGCTTGTTCCCTTTAGATCAGTCCAATTTTATTATATATATATATATATATATATATATATAATGGTGGAGTCAGATGAGATATAAAATAGCATTACATATAATGTCTATAAAATTCCCAAAAGGAAAAATATATGTCTTACCGATAGTGTAACAACTTATACAATTCTGTGGAGTCAGAAATATTTTATGAATTTGACTTTGCTCAGAACAAATGTTAATACGGTATCAAGTCCAATGGATCTGATAGAAAGCTCTGGAATAGCCACGATAGTGTTATCAAACAATACTAAATTATGTATCAACGATGAATTATATTCAAGCAAACCCAGAAGAAACCTACATATTATTATATTGATTAACTTCCAAATGGAAAGTTTCTCCAGAAGAAAATAGTAAATGAAAAGTTACTCTTATACAAAATAGAGATATCAGTTCGGTTATCTATATATATAAATATGTCTCATTTCAATCTTCGTATCGCTCAAATACGAAAGATAATTGATTATCAGATGATTATTAATCTGTTACCTGATATATTAAAGGTAACAAAATTTTATAAGTTGTCATCTCATAAACCCCGGCCATGTGATTGTTCTTGAAGAACGATCAGAGCAAAGGGCAATAAATAAATCATCTGATGCATATCATAAGCTTATGAACCTTTGAAAGGTATTGCTATCACTTACCTAATATATTAAAGGTAACAAAATTTTATAAGTTGTCATCTCATAAACCCCGGCTGGGTGATTGTTCTTGAAGAACGATCAGAGCAAAGAGCAACAAATATAAATCATCTGATGCATATCATAAGCTTATGAACCTTCGAAAGGTATTGTTAGAATTTATTAGGATCCTAACGTAAACAAAACTCGAGTTATAAATAAATCCACTTTCTTTAAATCAACTCTATAAGAGTCTGATATATCTAAAGAGACATAAGTATATGAAATGACTAAATCCATTGAAATGAAAGAAATCTCAACAGAGATACAAGAATATAAAAATTGAGAGAATTTCTATAAATCAGACAAGTCCATGAGTGACTAAATCCAATTAAATGGAAGAAATCTCAACAGAGATATAAGAATATAGAAATTGATAAAATTTCTATAAATCATGAGAGAAATGTGGAATCATAAGGAAACAATCATTGATGATGTATTTTTATACACAGTAGCTACTGAAAATTATAAATGATAATTATGATATTCATAATATCAATAATTGTAGAGAAAAGGCGTGATTGGCCTAAATGGAAAAAAGCAATTTAAGAAGAATTAACTTTATAAGCCAAACATAAAGTATTTAGAACAATAGTACTCCAGAGACCTAAAAATGTCAAATTAGTTGGATACTAATGGGTCTTTATACGGAAAAATAATGAGAAAAATGAGATCTTAAGATACGAGACACTACTCGTAGTATAAGGATTCTCATAGAAACTTGGTATTCAATAGTGATGAATACAATTACATTTTGAATTTTTGATAAATTTGGCTGTATTTAAAGGGCTTGAAATGCATCTTCTAGACGTAGTAATCATTTATCTATATGGTTTACTCAATACAGATATTTATAATTCGTGAAGGATTTAAAATGCTAGAAGCATATAAATCGAGATCTTGTAATCTGTATTTGATGAACCTACAAAAATCCTTATATGGGTTAAAAACAATATAGACGAATGTGGTATAACCATCTCAATGAATATTTGATGCAATAATGGTATAATAATCATATTATTATATACTCATATGTCTTCATAAAGAAATAAGAATCCGGATTTGCTATATCTTTATGATCTAAAAACGTTCGTTCACAAACGAGACATGTTTTTATCTATAATGGCACAACAATTTAATAATGCTTCATAAAGGAAGTCTTTGTTTATAATCTCTCCAATTATTTATGATGTTATTACATTTCATGAAAGAAACATTAGTATGCGTCAATTTAGCAATCTAGAAGATTGCTTCAAAAGAATTTTTATCAAGGGGAGCATATCAAATGAAGTATATTAGTTATTTTGGGACATATGTGCATTGTACTCTTTTTTCTTTCGATCAGGTTTTTTGTCCCATTGGGTTTTCCTGATAAGGTTTTAATGAGGCAATTCTCTAATCACACCCAAAAATAATTGATCCATAAAGATCATCATAAATATTACATTGATCCTATAAATGTTGTCTTGATCAAGAAGACCATTGTAAATATTACTTTGATCTTGCTAATCATTGTATATATGTTACCTTGATCCAGAAGATCATCATAAATATTACTTTGATCCGATAGATCAATGAATATCTTTGCTCATGTTTTTATCTCACTAGGTTTTCCCTAGCAAAGTATAAATGTGAGAAATATTTTGAAGAAAACAATAATTCTAGACATATGTGCACTATACTTTTTTTTTTCCTCCGATCAGGTTTTTTCCCACTGGGTTTTCCTAACAAAGTTTTTAACGAAATAGTTTTAAGAACGTCCAAAACACAAGATTAGAAGATCATTGTATATATATATATATATATATATATATATTTTTGAGGTTTTTCTCCCACTGGATTTTACCTTGCAAATTGAAATATAAGTGTTGGAAATTCAAGGGAGGTGTTATAAATGATGTGGATCCCCACCACTTGCCTTTGTGCACTTGATGTGTACTTGCCCACTTGATGACACACGTGGAGAAAAACAAATCTTATACTTAACTTAAGGACTAAGGCTTGTAAGGCTTGAGAGGCGGTGAGTTTGCCTATATATATGGTGCTCTCTCTAAATTGTAAATGGTTCAATTGAAGTTTTCGTATAAATCAATACAAAATCTCCATGTTCTCGTCTCGTCTCTCTCTCTCTCTCTCTCTCTCTCTCTCTCTCTCTCTCTCTCTCTCTCTCTCTCTCTCTCTCTCTCTCTGGTATCTCTAATCTCTTTCTTTGTTATTTATTATTCATTTATTTACCACAAAATAACATTTTTTAATTATTATTTAATATTTTAAAATTGTTTTTAAATATTATAATAATATATATTAAATAATTATAAATTTTTATAATTAATTTAAAAACAATTATAAATATAAAAGAAGAATTAAAAAAATATATGGTACAAAGGGCTGTTTGATTTTTTCATTTAACACTTAATGACACTTGATGTGTGTCATTAAGTTGTTTTATTTGATTTTTTCATTTAACACTTAATGGCACTTAATGTGTCATTAAGTTATTTTGTGTAATTTTTTAAGTTATGTTGACGGTGATTTTTGGATTATGGTAAAAGCCACGCGTCCAACAATGTTAATTCGATTATTATTGATACTATAAAGCGGAAAAGTAAAGTTTGAGCATGCAAAACACAAAGTTTTATGTGAAAAACCCTAAAGGGAAAAAACCACGGTTGCCGAAAATAGCAAGAGCAAACTTTCACTATGTAAATATTAATTACACACTCAATCTCTCTCATACTCTCGCTGCTATATGCGTTTTTCACATTAACCTTAGTAATGGTGTTTTAGGGTCTACTTATACAGTTATACATGCATAGAACCCTAATTCTTAAAAGTACGAGTAAGGAAAGCTGACGAGGTTAGTCGTCTTTATCTTCTTTTCTGTTTCACATATTCTGCATATTTAATGAGTTAGATTCCCCGTTGAATTTGAGCTCCAATATCTTTAAGGAAGTTTGTTTCCTTATCGGAGTTACTTCATGGTTCCTTGTTTAGGTGAGATTCTTTTTCTACGTACTGGAGTCATGGTTATCTTGGAATCAATATCTTCCACATACCACCGACCGATCGGTTACTCAACCCTGAACGGTATAATTTTCATCTGTTCAGTTGTCTCACCTGACCGAGTTTCTCTGTTTGATCAGCTAGTTGAACCTGATCAATCTGATGAACCTGGTCAGGTTATCTTTACCCGATCAATCTGATGAATATGCTTAGGTTATCTTTACTTGATCAATCGAATAAACCTAACCGAATCCCATCGAGTCTTTAAGAGTTAACTATTGGTCAACTTGACTTGGTCTTTTCTAGCTGACTTTGGTGACGTGGCATATCTGATCACTGCTTTCTCTAGTAACAATGCTGACCTGTCAGCCTTTCAAATTTTACAAATAACAATACCCCCTTAAATATTTGAACCGAGCACCCTATTCTCTCTTTGAAGGTTTGCTCAGTGAAATATATTTAACTTTGTCTTTATTTTTGTCTTTTAGCTCATTAATGTTAATTTCATGTTTAACAGCTAAGCATTTACTTTCAACCATAACATTCGTTTTGCCCAAATGATTTGACGGGACGATTGGATTTGCGGCAACTAATTTATCTCTTTGCATGACATCTATTAGACCTTTAGTGGGCACGTGGATAACAGTCTTTGAAGATCATGCACCAACTTCCACTCGCACGCATATATCTCTTAGACGTAGGATGATGTCATTTTCCATTATAAATTTCAAAACCTCTTCATTTATAAATTTCGAAACCTCTTCGTTTTCCCTCTATCATAAACTTCTTTTGCAACCTTTCTTTTTCAAAAAACTTAACCCTAACTCTTTCGCCTCTTTCTCTCTTAAACCTTTCTCCAAAGTTCTTCGTCGCTGTCAAGATTAAGATTTACCAAAGCCTATGTTCGTTGCTTCTTTATCTTCTCAAAATAATCAGGTATGGATCCCATCATTCGTCACTGTTTTGTTGAATTATTGATGCATGATATTGAGATTGGTGACAAAGAAAATGCTAATAAGATTGAGTTTTTATTAAGAAGTCATCCTCAAACCTTTACTTCTCAAACCCAACCCATAGCTCTAAGCGTTGATTTTTCTTCTGCGCATCTTGAGTTTTAGCCTTCTCATACTAATCCCAATGTTTCTTCTATTAATCCATATCCAGAAATGTCGAGGATGACACTGTTGGGGTTTTTGCCCTAAATCTTGTAATATGTAATGATGATTAATTATAAATAAAAAAGCAGTCCTTTTCATTCTATTTATACGTCTCATACTTTTATATCATATGTGCTAAACATCCAAGATTGCCGGATGTAATCTCGAACTGAGTATATGAGTGTCATATATAAAGGAATTCAGTTTGAGATGTGTAATCCAAAGAGTCCGTAGAGAGCAAATGAAGTTGGGTACTTTATTTGTGGTTAATCTACACTTGTGGTCCATTCTGTAATATACAGTGGTCTTATCTTAGATTACTCATAAGGTGATATGAGAATGGAGGCACCTTATATGATGTGATCATTTAGAACAGGGCCACGATTTATATGAATCTCTCTCCAATATCTGTTACTTAGGGAGATTCATATATATCAACAAATGATGGATATATATGGGTGATCTTAATTCTGAGTGTCTTACTAACTCTTTCAAGTTAGATCGTGGTTTTTGATTTACCATGGGTGAGATCGGAATAGCATTCTCGATCAATATCTTTGTATCTTGGAATCGCGGTTTGGCTTGTGGCTGGGAAGGTTTGTACACAATATTGGAATCTACTCCTTCTTGTGAGAAGTAGAGAAGTAGTTCACTTAAGGGTTGATTTGAGGCTTGAATGATTAAGAGCGCTCTCCTTCTTCCGTAAAGGAATGAGGGATATAATTGTTCAATAGAGAATCAATGGTACTTAATGGAAAAAATATAATTGGAGGGGTATAATGGACTTTATGACTCAGCTCTAATTATGAACTACTTGTGGAGGATCATAAAATATGTAATAGCTATATCAATAGACACTGAATTTAGGTTTGTGTAAAAACATCTACAGTTACGAGAGTGCAGCATCAGGTTTTTAATGGAGTAACTCCGAGGTTAATAATCATGAAATAATAATTAAAGAATTTAATTAATTTTTTCTAAGGATTATTAAAGCTAAAGACTATGGATCCATTAGGTCCCCTTGCTAGCCCGGAACGTTGATGGTAACAAAGGTCATGGTTAATTAATTGGATGGTCCAATTAATTAGGTTACGAAAGTAACAAGGATTTTATTTAGGCTATTAATTAAATGACGTGATTATTTAATTAATGGATTAATAATTAATTATATTAAATAATATGATTATTTAATATTAATAATTATGAATTATTAATTGAATTAATTATTTTATGGAGGTACAAGGTTCGAACCAATACCAAAGCAAAGATATAAAATAATATCGATTATTTAATCTTTAGTAGGTCATGGGTTCAAGTCACAGTGACAACATTGAATTAAATGGGATTTAGAATCCTATTTAATCTAGGTCACTTGAAACTCTATCATGATATAAGATATCAGGATATTTTGTTTTTATTATTTGATATTTAAAATCATTCTATTATATCAATTGGTTGGCATCCTTGAGACTTCTCCGATTAACGTAATTGAAGTTTTTTAGAGAAACAACAGTACACGTAAAAAGAAAAATGAAAAAAGAAAGAGGGTGTGTGGCCAACAAAAGAAAAAAAAAAAAGAGAAAAAAAAAAGTTTCTTCTTCTTATTTTGAGATAGGGTGGCCGAACCCTAAACATAGAAAACAAGAGTTGTTTTGTGTGTCTTCTTCTACCACCATTCAACCTCCTAAAGCCTGTGATGTGCCCACACGCAATTGCCAGAATGTGGGAGATAGCGAGGAAGATTCGGTGGTATAAATTGGAAAGCGATATCAACAAGAGAGGAGTTAGCCTTGAGGTATGATTACGAATCTTACCCTATTTATTCTTATATATCGTACATGGTTATTAAAAGTCACTTAAAATAATTTTTAAAAGATCATTTTATATGAATATGATTCATACGATTTTCAAATCATTAAAATTTTCTTCCGACTCAAAGGCTTATAGACACGCACTGGCCAGGATAGTAAGCCCGCTTCTAAAGCTTCTCCGCTGATCGACCTAAAGATTCCTTCCCAACTCTTCAAGTTAGAAGATGTCCCTTAGAGGTGCCAGTCACACCTGTTGAGAATTTTCGCCACCCAACCTTCTACCTTCGACATAGAGGTAAATGCAGTTACCAATTGGGAAATTGATGATTATGTGCGGAGGTTCGATATTCCTCGTTCCGTTTAGCTTCTTCTCAACGATCGGATGGCTATCTCGTATCATCCCTCGAACGCAGTTCCCATCTATGGGGCCATGTTCTCTTCTAGGGTAGTTTTGCCCATCTAGCCTTTCATTGCCAGATTCTTGGCAAATGCTGGAATCGCACCCACTCAATTGGCCCCTAACTCTTACAGGGTTTTGATCAGTTTGTGGCATTTATGGAAATTGATCAGTGCCAAGAACCCGCGACCCCCAAAGAGATTCACCACTTCTATACCCTCAACCGATCAAATACTATGGGCACTTTCTGTCTCCAGTCTAACTCTGCGAGTCACTGGATCCCTAAAGGGTTTAAAGAGAGACCGTCTCCCTCATCTCATAAAGACCACAACGGCCTCATTTGGGGATTTCCTTCATCAAACAAATACAGGAAGAATAGTTGGTTCTTTGTCTTGGGCGATTGGGGGCAAGTAGTGGCCACTGATGGTCATCAAGATTTGACCAGGAATAATGTCACAAGGCACTTCTGTAGCCTAGACATCTGGAACAAGTCTCCCTTGTGCTAATCATAAAGGAGACCGACCAAGTGGTCCATGCTGCTACTAAATCCTGAGAAGAGAGGGACCGTCGCTCGCTGTTGGTGGAGAAAGATTTGGTTTCCTAACTATTTCTTCAAATCGCAAACGCTGTAAGTTTGTACTTCTTTTGATTTGTTGTGCATCTATCTGTGTTTTCATCATTCCAACATTATTTGGGGCTATTCTCAACGTTTGATAATGACATAGTGGCTGGTGATCAAGTTGAGAAAGCCAAGGGCATGGATAGAGCCAGTTAGATAGAAGCTACTGAGCAGGTAGCTCAAGGGATAGCTCCCCCCGAGCATGACTTGGTGGAGTATACTTATGTTCCTGACCTCGATGTCACCTTTACCCCTGCTGCCCAAACTCAAGTGGAGGAAGTTTACATGTCTCCTAGAGATTCGAAAAGGAAATTCACTAAGGAGTCTACAGCCAAAAAAGTTGCCAAGATAGATGAGGGAACTTCTACCTCCAGTGCTCCCCATCTTAGACTTTCAAAGGATCATGCGGGAATTAAGGCAGGTGTCCTTGATAAGGAGGATGATGATTAAGGGTCTATAAGGGACTTGATAACGTGTGAAATGCACTCAAAGAGCAAGTCTAGTCGTCTTCCGCGAGGCATGCTCCTCTATCATTTGATCAAGCCAAAACTGGTGATCAAGTTCCCCAATCAACTGGCCAGGTTTCTCCTTCCACGAACCAAGTTATGCAGCCCCCAGAGCAAGCTCCAGCTAATCGCTCTTCCAAACGCCTTGGCAAGACCTAGATGAACTTCATATTGAATCGTCATATAGTCTTCACTGACTCTAACTCTAAAATTGAACTGTTTGATGCTGCAAATGCTAATGACTCATCTGATCAGGTTGTAAGCCAAATTTATAAAGCCTCTATAGGTTCTGGCCGACCATTCGAAGTGTCGCCAGGTGCTGATCTGGCTACTGTTATAGATGGTGCCACAGTTGGTCAAGCTGACGCCACTGTTCTGAGCCAAACTAGCATCATACCTCTAAAGGTTATTCCTAGAGTAGTCAGCCCGATTAGCCAGACCAGCGTTGGTTAGGTTGCTGAAGTAAACAAGGAGACTTCTTCCTAGGTAGGAGCTTAGGTTGAGGAAGTTCGGGGAATTCGAAGTGCGTCTGCAAGAAGGTCTCGAGGTGCATTTGTGACAACTGGTGTAATCACCGTAGATGTACTTCCGATTGGTTCTGTGAGCTTTAACTAGCCCGATCCCCGATCGCAGAGTCAAAAGGGAAATTCCTTCCTCGACTATTGCCCCCACAAGGAGAAGAAGTGGGTTGCCTCGGCGCCAAACACCCACCCTAAGCAGGCCTCGCTCCGAGACTCATTCAAGTTCCCATGAACCACTACCCGACCCTCACCATATGTTGCACTGTATATCTGATGGTAGGGCATACATTCTAGGGGACTTCAGGAATGTTCACAATTCCGAACAAATTCGCACCGTCTTTAATAATGGTGTGTTTGTAAGTATCCAAAACTTATCATCTTTTAGCGGTTCTTATTAATTCAAATTAACCATTATGCTTCCTTTTTTTTTTGAAAGGCGTGGAGGAGTTGACTCAAGCTCTGATCAATAAGGAGAGGCAAAGTGGGGAAATCTCTTAGTTGAAGAGGCAACTGGTTTAGAGAGATCGAGCACTCAAATCTGTTACAACCGAGAAGTCGCAGATGCAACAAGCCCTGAAGTAGTGTCAGGTCAACGAAGATGCACTGAGAAGATCACTAGCAAGCGTTGAAACTAAAGCTTCCATGGCTAGTGAGAGTTTCAACAAGCTCACTTTGAAGAATGGTTTACTGGAGGTGGACTTGGCCAAGGCTGTGTCACAGTGCGTTGAGCTTGAGCGGAGAGCCATCTCGGCTGAACAAGCGGTTGTCAAACTTGAAGAAGAGGCCTTGATTTCCAAAGAAACCTTGGTCACCACTCAGCAATCGATGCTTGAATCCCATCAACAATCTGAGGAGGCCAAACTGCACTACGAAAAATTGGTTGAGGATTTAAGTCTCCAACAAGTCACCATAGAGACACTTTCAAAAGAAGTCAGGGTGGCTGATGAGGTCCAGGTTGTCGATTGTTCAAAAGATCTCCCACTTTCGATGTTATTATGCTGTGAGAGTTAAAGCGTGGGCTCTGCACTGCTAGTATGTTTTTTGATAGCAAAGAGCGAACCCTTAAGAGCGTTTAGCACAAGTGGGACACCCGGATCAAGAGACATAAAGCTGAATCTTTGAAGGCTATCAAGAATTAAAGGATGAGATGGCAGGCCTATTGTAAATCGATCAGGAAGGAGCCTCACATCATGCATCTGGAATTTCCTTCTTAGTCTTCCATTATGATCTGTCATATTGATGAAAAGGCCGACATCTCAAGTGAAGAGGTTGATGTTAGGCCTCTACCTAACAGGGATTACTCATCCTTCATGATCAACGATCCAGACGTATTAACTGGCCAGAATTAAAGGATCTGATCAAGGGCTATGGAAATGATCCTTATGGCGACCCATCTGTTGGCTTTCCTCCTGGCTTAGGGCTTGGAGGTCCCTCAGGCTCGTCGAAGGCTTGATTTGTAGCCTCCTAATTCTCTTCCTTCTTATTATTTCTTGTGTATGATCAACACTTGTAAAATTTCATGAACATAATTACAAGTCTTTTCAATTGTGTTACTTTGTCTTTTATTGTTATGTTAAGCAGAGCAACTCGTTCAACCAGCCTAATCGAATAATTGGTATAAGGCTTAAACTACCCATTGACTTAAACTATCCATAAAGTAAATCCGGACGGGGTTATTCCCAATGGATCTATCACTAAGTATCTCATTACCTCAGTTCAACAAAATGTCTTGTGAAACTAGTTTATTAAGCTTAATTGTGTGGACTATTAAACCAATCGCCACGACACTGACCACTTCTTAAACCAATCCATTTGTCTTTATTAAACCAGTTGTTTCTGATGTAATCAGTTATCTTATCAAATTGATTATTTTTGATGTGATTAGTTACCTTATCACTCGATTTTTGTTTACTCTAACCACCTCTTAAACCAATCCACTCGTTAACTGATCACATTTGGTCTGATCAGTTATCTCATTAACTAATCATATTTGACCAGTTATCTTGTTAACTGATCATACTTTATTGGATCGGTTATCTTATTAACTAATCGTACTTGATCTGAATAGTTATTTTATTAACCGATCATACTTGTCCAGTTATCTTATTAACTTATCGTACTTGATCTGACCAATTATTTTATTAATTGATCATACTTTGTCTGACCAATTATCTTATTAACTGATTGTACTTAATCTGACAGGTTATTTTATTAACTAATCATACTTTATCCGATCGATTGCTAATCAAAATTTTATAATCATTTGCTTGGGCTGCTTTCGGCCAATCTCGATATTTGTCAAATAGTGTTTTTTTATGCCATTTGCATGGTATCTTATTTATAGACTCTTGTCTTTTATCTGGTAACTAAGTCATTGAGACATCTCCCAGTAGTTTGTTACTCAAGACTCGCCGAGTTGGAATGTTAAGGCATAACCCGACTCAACTTCACGTATCCCATCAAGTTTCTAATACCTGAAGGTGTGCTTACAGTGCTTCTTATGCACCCAGTTAGTTTTGATGAGTATGCATCGTCTTTAGACTTTGCTTTCGGCCCCCTTACTAGGTCCCCCGAGCTCCATTGGCTTTGGCAAACTTGGGTGCTATGGGTTTGTCTTTGTGAACGAAAACAATTTTTTGAAAAATTTTCTTGGTCTTTTGAGAACTTCTTCCTCGATGGGGAATTTTATTGACAGTTTCAATCTAAAACATTAACAGATAACAACTGATCAGAAAGATAAAAGTAAAAAAATCCTCTTAGTCTAATGCTCGGGTAATATATCTTCAAATACTAGGCATTACATGGCCGGGGTAACCCTTCCTCCTTCGGTTGGGTTAGGTGGTATGCTCTATGCCCAGCTATCTTGACCATTTGGTAGGGCCTTTCTCTCTTGTCTGCCAAAGAGGCGGCTGCCTTTTCCTTTGTATTTAGAGATACTTTTCTTAGGAACAGGTCTCCAAGCTAGAATCTTCTTATTCGAACGTGTGAGTTATTGTATCTAGTTGTCCTTTGCTGTTAGGCTGCGTTTCTCACTTGCGTCGTATCTCTTCTCTCGTCAAGCTCACCCAGATTTTACTACAGCATGCTCACATTTCTTTCGGGCTAATATAGTTGAACCCTTGGGGAGGTATGGACTATCTCAACTAGGATGACCGCATCAATTCTGAACGCTAATGAGTAGGGAGTCTCGCTCATTGTGGTTCTTTTTATAGTTCTGTAAGGCCAAAGTACATCATGTAACTTGTCTGCCCAATTCCCCTTTTTAGTATCAAGATTGGCCTTCAAGGTGTACTTGATGGTATGCATCATCTTGTTTACAACCTCAGTTTTCCCATTGGTCTACTGATGGGTAGGCGTGGCGTAGTAATTCTTAATGTGGTACATCTCTCTGAAGTTATCACTATCAAATTGGGTTCCATTATCAGTGATGATTGTGTATGGAATCCTGAATCAATAGATGATATTTTTCTTTACAAAGCTAGCGATGTTGGCTTAAGTTATGTGAACCAGTGCTTCCGCCTCAACCCATTTCGTGAAGAAGTCCACTGCCATAATGGCATGCTGCACTCCTCTTTTAGTTGTGGTCGGCATTAGGCTGATCAGATCTATTCCCCACATCGCAAATGACTATTGTGAAGTTAAGTTCCTCAATTGCTCGAGTGGCTGTCTGATATTATTTGCGATCATTTGGCAGGTCTCACACTTTTTTGCCATTCACTAGGCATCTTGAACAGGGTTAGCCAGTAAAAACCTTGTCTAAGGGTCTTATGGGCCAAACTTTTACCCCAAGTGTGATTCCTGCATACTCCACTATGTATGCTTTTCAAAACTTTATCGGCCTCAACCGGTTAGACACCTTTGTAGGGTCTCTGAAAACCCCCTTCTGTACAATTCTCCACCAACTATTGAGTATCAGGTAGTCCTATACCTGATTTGCTTTGCTTCCACTAAATCCTTGGGGAGAACATTCCTTTCCAAGTATTCTCTAACATCAAGGTGAGTAATGTCTATAGGATTAAAATGATCTGCAAAGTTTGTTTCAATTTTCTTGCCCTTCTCTTTCATGAATGATTGATAAAGATCGGCCAAATGTTTAGGTGTGCAACAAGCAAGTGACCAATGTGCAGTCATGCCACATCTATGACAAATGTCCACTGCATTTTTAATATGCTTATTGTTTTTGTCATGTTTAGCTTCATAAATATTCCGCTTCTGGGGAACGTTTTTCTGATTTCGCAGATTGAGTTTCTCTGATCACCACGACCATGAGAACCGCGTCCACCCCTATGCCCACACTTCCGTCCAAGACCTCGACTAGATCCATGGTCGTTCCTTAAGCTAACATTTGCTTCTGGCAATGCTGAAATTCCCTTAAGCAATATAGTGTAATATATACCTAGGAAGAGGGGGGGGAGGGTTGGTGAATATGTATAGGCCCAAATTCTTCCAAAATGCTTTTTCTCAATACAACAATGAAGTGCACACTTGGTGTGTCTAACAAAATGATTTGTTTTAATCAACACAAACGGAAAACAATATACAAGTGATGCAATCAATATATGATATGGAAGATAATGAAACATAAAGTGAAATGTGACACAAGTATTTTTATGTGGTAAAACCTCCTAAGAGGAAACATCCACGGGTTGATACCACAACCACCGGCAAGCAATTCACTATGAATAAGAAGAGATACACACTCAATGCAATCAATTTCTAGTCTACCCTCAAGGTCAAGTGAATCACCTTCCTTACTCCCTATCCAAGATGTGTCTTACACCTCTAGGAAGCAACTTCCTATCCAAGACGCTCAAGTCTCTAAGAAGATTTCTTGCTTAGCTATCCGGATCACAAAGATCATAGTCAAGCTTTCCTAGCTCAACTATTCAGAGTATCACACTCCTAGCTAAGACTTCTTGCTTGACTATCCGGACCACATGTCCTACTCAAGTCTTCTTGCTCTAAGCAAAGCTTCACTCACTTTGAAAGAGACTTCAACCTTTTGCAAGGTAAAATGATCTAAGTGATGCAAATTATGAAAACACAATCAAATAGAACAAGTAGATCACACAAGCTTTATGAACATGCAAGAGAGAACTAGAATATGCTATCAACACTCAATCACAAAGTTATCTAAATATCAAAGCATGTTAATCATTAAGAACAAGATTAGAATATTCAATATCAAGCTTAAAACTCCTAATTCTTAGATCATGAAATTAAACCTAGAAATCATCATGAAGCACATCATACAAAACAAATCTAGAATCAATTTCATGTGAATCAAGTTTAGCTAAAAGATATTCAAAATAGATCACAAAGCTAAAACTCAATAATCAATCAATCAAACAAACCTAGAATATGAATTAACATCATTATTAACATATTTCATCTATCAAATAGGAAGATTAAATGAGATGATCAAAAGAGAAAGTGAGAAGAAGATGTTTCACCTACAAATGATGAATCTCGGACTGAAATTTGCTTACTGCGAAAAATCACGAAATCCTTTGGCTCTTAAAATGCTTGGGGTTTGTTCCTCTCTTCAAGACCAACATTTTTGACTTTTTAATTACTTGATTCGAAGTTGAAATGAGAGAGATATGATCAAAATAAGAAATCAAAAGTTGTAAAGAATTTTGCAGAATTTTCGAATATAAATGGAGGGAAAAGAGATGGAAAAGAGAGGGATTATGTGGCCAATCAAAAGAGGCCACACAACCCACCATGTGAGAGGCATGTGAGCCTCACGGCGGCAAAGAGGTGGCCTTCCCGTGAGCCTCATGCACCCTCACAAGAAGATGGTGCAAAATGGCCTTTGGCCATTGTCTCCTTCACGCTCATCTCGCGTTCTTCGACTGTAATCCGACCTTCGAACTCTAAATTCAAATCTATTTTCGGATTACGAACTGTAACTCCCTCACTCACATGGATGACTATGAAAATTTGCAAAAAGGTTAAGAATTTGACTCGATACACGATGACGAAGATAACTCAACATATGAGAACGTAAAGTAGAGTAGCTTCCTAGTTTGCACTCGAAACCTAAAGAGTGAGTAACCGAAATGACCGGAACTTAATAAGGAATCATATGAGATCATGTTCAAGTCCAAAACAAAAGAAACACAAACAAATAAACACAAAGTCACACAAGTATGCTATTTCCTAAAGATAGTCCTAGAACATGCAATTTTACAATATTTGTCAATATGAGACTAATGCATGTGCATACTTCAATAGGTGTGTGAATGTGTTATACCAAATGTAGCACAACGATGCAGGGACACATGTATGAATTGTGTGTGTGTGCGCTTACGCCTTGCAAGAGGAAGAAATATCTTGATATCTTAGCATTCAAGTAAGCGCTTTTCCTCTTGAAGACGAAATTTGCATGAGAAGTTGATTTTCTCCTTTGAAGCTTCTTTTCGCCAAGAACCACCTAAGCAACTAACTATTACAAATAAAGAGTGTTTTGCAATGGAATCAAGCCAACACAAATCTAAGATCTTACAAATGCTAAGGAACCAGTTGGGCATATCTCATGGTTTTTCCGTAACAACTCATTATTTTGTTCTGTAACTAAAAGACAAGCAATTAGCTCATAATACTTAGTAAACCAGTGCTCTCTATATTGCTGCTACAAGAGCACATTCGAGGCATAAAAAGTAGAAAAAGTTTTTTCTAATAAATCTGCATCGGTTAATGTTTCACCACATAATTCAAGATCATAAGTTTATTAAATAATACAGTATTATAGTCAGCAACTGACTTGAAATTAGACATAACCACGGTTCGGTTCGGTTTAAATCGTTGAACTAAACCGTAACCGTCCCCTAAAAAATAGAATCAGAACTGGAATTTTGGTTCCGATTTCGGAACCAGGCCAGAACCAATACCTTTCCGGTTCTGGTTTTGGTTCTCCAATATAAAAAACCAGAGCAGAACCGGTGATTCTAAACCGATGGTTCCACCCTGGTTTTGGAACCGGCAGTTCCACTTTATTATTATTATTTTTTTATAAAAAAAAAATTGAAAATTTTTTAGGACCGTTGGGGCCTCCAACGTCCCCAATTGTTTTAATTTTTTATATTCTTTTTCATTTATTTTTCTTCCTTAGTTTCCTATAAATAACCCCCTCTCCCCAATTCATTTCTCCTCATGCCAAATCTTCAATTCTCTCCTAATTCTCTCTAATTCTCTCTCAAGTCTCAATTACGCAATTATTTATATTTATTTTATTGCAATTGCATTTTTTTTCAAATTTATTTCCATCCATTTTTTCACATTTTTTTTCTTGAATTTTTACAATTCAATTTTTTAAATGACAAGTGGAAGTGGAAGTGGAAGTGGGAGTGGAGATAGTCCAAGGTATTCCATTTCCAAGAGTATCCCGGATAATGTCGGTTATGACGACACCGCGTATCATGAGTATCTGCAGCAACAACAAGCCTATCTTGAATCCCTAAACTGTCCTAATCCCCCTTTAATAATTTCCGAACCTGGTGTCAGCCCCAATTTCACAAGCCAATCAAAAAATATGCACGATCCCCCTCCAGCTTTTGTACCACCTACTGAAGGGAACTTAGAGAAGCATCCCAAATCTGATCTCTTCGTACTCCATATGAAGAAAATTATGAAAGACGATGAAAGTGTGGTAGTTGTTTACAATTACTACAGCAAAGAATTTAAGTGGAGTAAATCTGGAGGATATGGCACATATCGAAAGCGTATAATGTCCTAGCATCCAACTGAACATGCCAGATCGAGTTCACAAACCCAAATTTCTAGGTTTGCTACCCTTAACATTCAATTATTTAAATATAATGATCCAAATAATAGAGAAGAATTAGCTAAAATGATTGTTGTAGAACATTTACCTTTTAGTTTTGGTGAAAATGTTGGTTTTATTAATTATAGTCAAAAGGCATTAAATCTTGATACATGTCATGTTCCTAGAACCACTCTCACACGTACACTTTATGATATTTATAAAAGAGAAAAAAAGGATTTTGCAGAAAAAAAGGATTTTGCAGAAAAAAAAAAAATTGATAATTATAAAGGTCGTGTTACCGTATATGCCGACATATGAAGTGACCAATGGTAAATGCATTCATACTTGGATGTCATTTGTCATTATATGGATAATGCATGGACAATGCAAGATGCAAAAAAGAATTCTTGTATTAGAGTTTTTGATGATACACATACCGCTAATAATATTTATGAAAAGATGAAAATTATTTTTGAAGAGTATATAATTGAAAACATTTTTTTTTGCAGTTGGTTTTGATAATACTTCCAACAATACCACATCTATTACTTTTTGAGGAGTGCTAAATCCACTCTCTCAACACACTCTCTATTATTGTGTTGACATGTAAACAAGAATAAATGTATTACATTAAAATTCTAACCTTTATAAATAACCTACATTTTCATTTTATTTACAATACAAACCAACAACTAATTTCCTAAATTGCCATTCTTCTTTAACTTCAGCAGATTGTTATTTAATTAATTTTAAAAATAAAAAATAATAAATAATAACAAATCTATGTTGTCTAAGACTCTACAACTTCTCTTCTTTCAACCAAACTTGTGTTTACATATCTAAATTGAATTGCTCAGATATTTCTTTTTACCAGATTTTCATTACCAAACATCACTGATTAACTTGATGGTTGTTGTATAGAATAAATAATTAGTAAAAAGAATTAGAATTAAATAAATGGTACATCGTTCATGAACTAAAAGAAAATAATAAACCAAAAGAAAATTGCATAATATTTATCCAAAAACATCATAATATACAAAAAGAAATTCTCTTTTTTCAATTAAGACTATATTTTTTTAGAAAATGCTTCTTATTTTTAAATACCTACAAAACATATATAAGGAAAATTAACAAATTTTAATATGAAATGAGAAATATTTTTTTATGTCTCTGTTCATGTTACAAACCCAATACAATAAAATTATTTAATATTAGAATCAATTAAAAAAATTACTTGGATACAATTGTAATAATGGTGAGAAGACAACTTATGTTTGAAAATGGTGAGAACTACACAAACAAATATTGAAAAAGAAATTCAAATAAAAGAAGTTAAATATAAAAATTTAATCCAATACAATAAATTTATTTAATAAAAAAAAAATACCTGGATAGAGCTGTAACAATGGTGAGAAATCAATTTTTGTTTGTAAATGTTGAGAGTTGGAGTTAACTCAGACCTGATGGAACCATAAAAAAAAAAGGTTGTAGAGTCGTAGAGTAACAATACATAAAGTTGATATTAAATGAAGAAAGACAATCTAGGAAACTAGTCAATACCCGTGCTTTGCACGTGGACGAACATATTTCCTCAAATAAATAGATGATATCAATAGTTTTCTCATATTTAAAATTGATTTTAGGTTGTGCCAATAAAAAAAATTGTTTAAAAAATGAGCTAAAATTTAGATAGGTGAATCTCTATCATGATTCATGAATAAAGTTAAAGTGAGAAAGAGCATTGTCTACTTCCTCATTTAACCCACATACAGTGATCAATAAATATTGGCTTCAAGTAAGGCAAAATAATTCATGAAGAAATTTGTCATAATAATGTACTACCTTTGTGGCAGTATTCCTAAAAAAATGGGAAGTCGACACATGTATTCAGCTATAACCTCTACCATATTCAACTTTAACCCTGCAATGCCTGCTTCAAAATCTACATCCTTCGTAAAAATAATAATAATAATAATAATAATAATAATTAAAAAAAAAGACTTTAAAAAAGCAAATTTGAGGAATAATAAAACATTAGATTTAATAAGCCTACCAAGATAGAGGAGCCCCCATTAGCTGTTTCCTACTTGAAGATTACTCATATTATAGAATGTTGGCAATTCAACAATTTTAACATATAAGGATCAAATCAACTCTTAATATAAATATAATATAATTTATAGAGAAATGATTTTGATATCATATTATAAATTTTATAAAAATTAAATTATATATTATAATTAATAGGGATTTTTCATATTATATTACTAAATAAAATATTAAATATGAAACTTCATATTATATAATGGAAAAATAATGGCCCAAATCATTTGTAAATTTAAAAACGTGATTGAAAAGGTGGAGAAGTTGGGTTCTTTTGGTTTATGGGGCTAAAGAAAATGATTTGAAATTCAATCTCAATAAAATATTTTAGGCCAACTGAAAACGTAAAAACTCGGTGTGTTCTATATATTAATCTAGATGGGGGTTAATAGATTTTAACTAATTTTACCCAATTTTCGTGTATAGTCAAGATTACGAAAATACCCCTAATAGTCAATATAATATAACAAGTGTAATATGGTGCAGAAATTAAATAACACTTGATATATACGTGGAAACCCAACCACTGGGAAAAACCACGGGCTATTTAGTGCGCCACACTCGAACCTCGAAATCCACTAATTGAAATGGAGTTTACAACCTTTGTAGACCACGTCTAACACTCCGGTCAATAACCCCCCACTTCTACCACGCGGGCCTTTAAAAGTGGCTATAGTCCTACTTGCTTGAAGCCTAAGCAATCTTAGCCCCAAGTCTTAATTCTCAATGAAGAGATTATGCAACCTATGTGAATATATGATGATATTCAAATAACAAACAAGGCTAGGGAACCTTAGATGCTTATCTAGAATGATGATATAATCAATTAAATCAATCCTAAATATCAAGAGCTAAATGACATGTCAAATAGCTTAGCTAATCAAGATTAAGCAAAAACCTAATTAGCTATCACAATACAACACTCAATCAATTCATCACAATCAATTCTCTTTTTTTGTATTTAGCATATGATCTAAAACATACAAGTAATTTAAAAGAGATGGCTTGATAGTAAAAATACTAAAATAAGATGAAGTTAATCAAAATCTTACCAAGCAAGTTGTGATGATGCAAACCCATGCATGGATGCATTCTATATAGACATAGAAGACGCAATATGAAATTTGATGCAAAAAGGATTTGATTTGAGTGGTTAAAGGTAAGTTCTTGATTTGATTTTCTCTTAAATCTCTCTTTCTCTCTCAAGAATATGGAGCCTCTCTCTCTAGGGTTTGATTTTGTGGCACACCCCTCAAAATGATGAGAAAGATATGTATTTATAATACCCAAGTGAAACTATGTCATTTTGGAATAAATGGAAAAATTATGGGCATTTTCGCGGTACTCACGTCAGTGCAGCGACTCAAGATTCGAGCGCTTCGAAACATGACCAAACGATATTGAAACCTTTCGTATTATATATCGTTGGAAAGGTATGGATTTTTACTTTCTACTCATTTTTACAGAATAACATTTCGATGTCTATAGAAAACGTTATGGCCAATTGAGTGACCAAAGGTAAGAAACGGACAACAACAGAGTTTCCCTGTTTTGGTTGTAACTTTGGAGATTTTAAAACCAATCCAAACGGTCATGAAATATTACGAATAATATACCGTTGGAAAGGTATGGATGTCTAGTTTGTCTAGAATTTTACAAAACTCAATTTCAATCTTTTTATAAAAAGTTATGGTCACACGACCATACAAAGGTCAGTTTTGAAAAACATTTAAAACATTGAAATCTAATCATTTGAAACTAGACACTTTACTCCTAACAACCAAACCAAAACTACCACTTATCCAAGAGAAGAATGAGACATTCTCAAGTGGTCAACCATTGCGCTAAGACATGCACACCATCGTGCAAGCACGGACATTTCCGATTACACAAACGGAAACGAATTACATCACACTTAAGACTAATCATGAAGTGCAAGTGTGGGAAGTGAATGCATCCTAATGCCTAAACATGTCATGGCATTTCAATGAACAAGATGCAATCAAATAAAACATGCAAGAAGAGATGTTCAAGAACATGCATGCACACATATAAAACACACAACATACAAAAATAAGATTTATGCATGAGTTGTGTGTGTGTGCAACTAGATCTCTTCAAAGCAAGTAAGCACTAGAATTTATCTTTGGTGCTTCTTCTCTTGAGGTCTTGAGAGGGCCTTGGTTGTGTGAAACACCAACCATCAAATACCTAAGCTACCCTTACATCAAGCCCCAATATGTGGTTTGTCCACGAAATAAGTCAATCAATAGATGGGAATCCTTATACCAACAATTGAAATTATTGCATAATATGAAATTGAGAAAAGAGCCAAAGATATTGTTGAAGTTGATGATGCATTACACAAACTAAAGATTCATATTGAAAAACACAACAAAAACCAACACATAATTTGTAGAATTTATTATGACTTTATGACGTACAATTATGAGATCGTCTCAACTCAGATTCAAGAATTATCGAGCTCAACTTGCAAACTTAAAAAAATGTCAAAACCAAACAAAAAATAAAAACAATTCAAATTCAACCCTATAATTTGATAGTTCCAAGTATGCTTTGTTATTTGCCCAGATGCGGTTGATTCTGGGAGGATCAGTTCAGCTTCAGCCATCCCTTGGGCAACCATATGTCTATTGATTTTACCTAATGATCCATCATCAGAATTTATGCATGGTTTGATTATGGTTATCATGGGTTTGTGAATAAAAATTAACACAAATCCAAATTTTTTTAAAGGCTAAGAAAAATAAAAATCAAAACTCTCATAAATTAACAGTTTGATAAAGAGAGATAAATAGGGAGAGGTACGTGAAGAAAATTTACAGGAAATGCCATGACGGAGAAATGGAGAGCTATAAAACTGCATTAAAGGAGAAAATGTTATAGTTTTAGTGATAAAAGAAAATGAGAGGTAGAGGGATAAAGGATTCCTCAATTCAAATTCGGGGAATGCTATCTACCTTTCCCATTTGCTTTTCCCATTTACCTTTCCCACTCATTGTTTGACACGTGTACATTTTTTCATTTAAGAAAAAGCTCTCACTTTTTGCTACAAAGCTTGTTTACGTCTTTACCCCTTATTAAGAAATGAAAAAAGCAACTATCAAGGGTAAATATGTAAACAAGCTTTGTAGCAAAAAGTGAGAGTTTTTTATTAAATGAAAAAGTGTACACATGTCAAACAATGAGTGGGAAAGATAAATGGGAAAAGCAAATGGGAAAGGTAGATAGGATTCCCCTTCAAATTCATGAAATCAATTTTAGTGATATCACTTTTAAGCATTAAAGGGAAGCATTAATATGAACACTTAATATTATATAACTAATATAAAAAAAATAAGAAAATTGATATATCCCTTTGAAAGCAATGCCCATCTTCACAACTCTATATTTTTCAAGAGATTCAAGCATAAAATCTTGAAATTTAAGCAAAAAAAATAAAAAAAAGTCCATCGCAATTTAGTTAGAGATAAAAGTCGCAAATCACAATTAAATGATTTTAAACAACCAAACAATTGAGGGAAGTATTTAAGAATATCATGGACACATTAGCTAACTTAATTAATGACAGAG
This sequence comes from Acer saccharum, assembly GCA_030490815.1. Taxonomy (NCBI): domain Eukaryota; kingdom Viridiplantae; phylum Streptophyta; class Magnoliopsida; order Sapindales; family Sapindaceae; genus Acer; species Acer saccharum. The sequence goes on from CM059866.1 coordinate 41,859,669, forward strand.
CAAAGTAGTAAAATAGTTGAATATGAGAGAAGGATTTAACCAAATATATATATATATATATAGTACATACCTAGAATCAGCTTTCATAGAGAGAGAAGCCTCTATGAATAGTTTTATATATTGACAAAAGTTAAAAACAAATAAGGAAAGAGAATGATTAGTTGAATTTTATATGTTAACAAATTGTAATGGAATAGAAACTCCTCGAATATATTAATAGTATCGAATATATTAGAGCATCTCCGATGTAAATATGCATTTTTGAGTTTCTAAATAGTGCCACATCAGCATTTCTATTTATTATGGGCCCACTTTTGAAAAAAATTTAGAGAAATCCATATTCACATGTCCAATGCAATTATCTAAAGTCAAATATGCATTCATTTTATGTCCAATCATAATAAAACAATTATTACACTCTCTCTCCTTTTTTATTTTACAATTAAATGAGGTTTAATCTTATTGGTGGAAAGAGTTGAAAGCTTTAATTTTATTGGTGGAAAGAGTTAGAAATCCTAGTCAGCATTTCTAGGAGTTTTTAGAATTAGAAACCCAACTTCATATTCTCTAACTTTTTTTTTGCCACATCATCTCCATATTCAACTTAGATAATAGCATTGGAGAGAGTTTTTCTAACTTTTTTAATATCTATCCTATGTGGCACACCGTTTTCTCCAAATGCATAATAGCATTGGAGATGCTCTTAAATAGGTAGAATGGTAAGAATGTCAAAAGATGAAATATCAATTAATTACTATTGAGAAGATCGAGTTACTCTTTGACTTTTTTAATAGTTTTCGAAAGAGTATTTAAGTCATCCATGCATGCATCCTTCGGTATTGAATGAATTAATATAAATTTATATTTACTATCCCATTAAATTTATAACGGACATTTGACCATTATTATTAGGGAAGAAAGGAGGAGTCTATAAAGAGAATACTCGGAGAAATGCCACAGTTAAGAGAATAATATTATTAATTAATAGTTAACAAAAATTAATGCTAAAATAAGTCAAATTTTGTTCATGAATCTAGGAAGAATATCAAAGGATTAAAGATAAATATGAATGTGTTGTTGTAAATTAAATTGAAACACTAGATAATATAATAGAAACAAGATGAGAGAGTAATAATATGATAAAGTTATAATTAATAGGAGAGAAATAAAATAAAATAAGAAACAAAGAGAGATAGGCGAGAGAAAGAGAGTATATTGCCTTTTATTGATTTGAGTGAGAGTGTTAGTTTTTACAACAACTTTTAGTAATTACAATGAAAGCCATATATATAGGCAAGAAGAGAGGGGTAATTGATGTAATATTTCATTCTTAAACATGAAGCAAATCATAGGAGCTTGCCATGTGGCATGGATTATTCAAGAAGCCAAAGAATTCATGTGGTGTAAAAGCCACACACGTGTAACATATATATATATATATATATATATAGTTTTTCTATTATCAATTCGAACTGACAATAAATATATCAGAACGAAGAATGTGGACCACAGATTATGGAGAAGTTTTGACAAGTGCATACACTTTGAGTCCAAGTATGTAAATCTAGTGGTCTACATTCTTCGTCCTGATATATTTATTGTCAGTTCGAGCTGATAATAGAAAAAAAAAAAAATATATATATATATATATATATAATAAAATAAAAACTTTCCTTTCTCAAATTTAATTCCAACATGAGAGGTGGAAATAATTGTTGGGAAAGAAGAAGCACATGGGCATTAAATGTCTAAGAAATATAGATAATATCGGAGGGAATGAACACTTCGGTTTATGTGTGATTACAATGGGAAATGAGTAGCCACACCTTTAAGAGTTAAGAGAATGAGAATATCAATGCTTTGGTAGAAGAAGAGCTTATTAATGCTAATTGATTGTTTTATTGTTATAAAAAGTGGCACATAAGAAATGTCAAATGTTGAAATCAATTTAAGAAGAAAAATTACTAAAAGAAGAAAGTACTGCCAAGTGTCAAAATAATTCAAATTTTAGATAGTCTCTCAATGAGACACATGGTAGGACTTTCCATCCATGGTTTTTGCTTTATAATATTTAGTGATTAGTTGTTGGTTTGCATTGTAAATAAAATGAAAAGGTAAGCTATTTATAAAGATTAAATTTTTAATGTAAAACATTTATTGTTGTCCACATGTGAACACAGAAATGGAGAGTATGTTGAGAGAGTGAATTTAACACTCCTTTTACTTTTTTAATTGAATTATGTCAACCTTATTTTGGTGGTAAATTTTTTTATCAAAGATGTGTTCGCCATGTTTTAAATTTATGTGTTCAAAATGGTTTGTAAATTCTTCAAGCTTTTATTAAACCTATTAGAAATGCCCTATATTATTTGTAGAAACATTCTTCTACCATGAAAGCATGTGCAAGATTTTGTAAACAAAGTGGTAGGCGCCCCATTAGATTTTCTCGTGATGTTCTAACACGTTGGAATTCTACTTATAAATTGTTTGCTGAAAGTTATAATTATAAAGATTTATTAGTTTCTATTATGCATTATAATGCTAGTATTTTTCTTTATGCACACCATTAGGATGTTTGTACAAAAGTTTGTAATTTGTTGAAAGTCTTTAATAATGCTACTAACAGTTTTTCTGGTATTTATTATCCTACTACTAATTTATTTATTATTGAGAGTGTTAATATTGTTGGTGTATTTCCTGAGTGTGCATCCGATGTACAATTACAGGAATGCATTAATGCTAAGAAAAAAAAAATGGTTAGACTATTATAAGGATTTTCCAACTATTTGTTTGTTTGCATTATGTTTTGATCCACGTTGTAAATTAGAAAATTTGTCTGATTATTTAACTCTTTATTATCAATGTTTAGAAATAGATTTTGATGTTACTAGTTATTGTTCTAAAATTAAGACATTATTTTATGAGTTATATGATGAGCATCTTAGAGTTTATGGTCCATCATTGAACACTGATGTTCCACAAACTGAAAATGTATCCCATACTCGATCCTCCAGATTCATGGGGTTAGGGTCTCAACTGTTATCCCCAAAAACCAAAAAATTACGAGATTCTTCTTCTTCAAGCTCGACCTCTCATTCTGATGTTGAAACTTATCTAAATTCCTCTTTTAAGTTTGTGGGAGACGGTGATTTGGAAAATTTTGATATCCTACATTGGTGGAGGAAGCATGAAAAGTACTTTCCAATAAATATTATAGCCAAACAAATTTTTGTAACACCAGTTTCAACTGTGGTTATGGAACAAGAGTTTAGCTCCGGTGGAAATATTCTGGACGAAAGACGTTCGCTTTTGAGTCCATAATCAATTCAAGTCTAAGTTTGTGTTGATGATTGGACCAAGGCGCAAAATAGACAACAAGAAATGGATCAAGAAGCATTCTATGATTTCTTTGACGATGAACACACCACTGGAATGGATGGCGGTGATTAGTTACGTTCTAACTCATATCACCAAACTGTCAATAAAAGGTAAGAGAACTACGTGACATTTGATTCCTCTAAACGCCAAGATGATACGTAGGCAATTTAATTGTGGTAAAAATTAAGTGTAAGGCCAATTTAAATTTTTTAGTTTTATTTCAATTATTTTTTTTAGTTTTTCATATATTTATTTTATTTCACATATTAATTTTATTTTAATTTCGGGTTACCCAATAAACTGCATTTACATGTCTAATAAATTTTTTTTGTTAGTATATAATATTCAAATAAATAAAAAATGAACCGAACCGTCGAAACCGGACCAGAACTAGAACCCCTTACAAGCAACTCCGATTTCGGTTCCAGTTACCCATGGAACCAGAACCGACGATTCGGAACCGGAACCGGAACAGAACTGCGGTTATGTCTGCTTAAAATCTTGCAATCTCAAATGATGCCAATTGTGGACCATAGTCTTTTGATGGTCGTATCGTTCTTTAAGATTTTTCCATATAATCAACGGATCTTTCACCGTGAGATACTGAGTCTTCAAACTCTCATGCAAATGACGGCGTATGAATATCATAGTCGTATCCTTGTCTTGTGTATTTTTGATAGCATCAACCAAGTTCTAACTTTATAAAAATATGGAAAATGACGAAGTAAAATATTAGATAATCATCATGCAATAACAAAAATATAACAAGGAATAACCGAACAAAGATACTAATTTGAGCCAACACAATATTAACAATCCAAGAACTACCAATTCGCTTGATTTGATTAACATGCAAATATCAAATCTGATTAACAAGCAAATATCAAAAATCAAATCAGCTGCTTTATTTTAACCCCGCACTTATATAAACAAAAGAAAACAAGCAACATGGATTAATTCATTTCGGAATCCTTACAAAACATGGATTCATCAATTTATTTATTTTTTATTTTATTTTTTAGATCTTTTCAAGATCTAATTTTGAACTTTTGGTTCTAAATAATTTTCAGAATTTAGAACTTCAGGTTTTAAATAATTTCAAGGATTTAGAACTTCAGATTCTAAATAATTTTCAGGATTTAGAATTTCGGGTTCTAAATTTTTTTCAAGATTTAGGACTTCAAGTTCTAAATAATTTTCAAATCAAGAACTTCAAGTTCTGATTTTTGTGTGCAAACTTCTGGTTGCAAAGTATTTGTACCATCATTATTTTCAATAAGAAATAAAGAAAAAGAGATAAAATAAATCATAAAAGAAAAACAGTCGTGTTAATAACATGTTATAAAATAAAATGTAAAAGCTTAGAAAATATAATACTAACCAAGAGAGAAGAATAAGACGAAATGAATTCTATGAATTTATTTATCTAATGTATTGAATGCTTATACAATGAGCCTATATATAGGTATAGAGAGAATTATCTATACAATTAAAAGTGAAGATAATGACATAAAAAGATAATAGCCGACAATTATGTGATAAATTTTATTACAATAAAAATGGAATTTTTTTTTTAATTTTTTGCTACGAGATGAGGTTTGTCCATCGATAAAACCCGTTACACCTACACCACGAGGTCGTAGGTCCGAGTCCTCCCCTCCAAACAAAAACCCTGAATTTATATAATATTTCAAAAAAAAATGAAATTTTAAAAAAAATTCTATTAGCATTGGGAAGCAACCATCCATTTCTTTCAAATAATTTCATTCTAGTCTATGATTTGTTCGTGTTGTCCGATTGAATATGTTTTGGTGGTTGGTTTTGTAAGAATTCGATTTGCGCTTAAATATGCGGTTTTTAAAAATAAAATAAAAATCGTATTGTAGACCTTTTTGTATTGGGCTATTATAATCTTTTTTATGGAGTTAAAGTTAATTTCTTTGATGTTTCTTTTGGTTGTATTATGCAAAAATGTTGATGACTTTGTTACTAAAATGCAAGCTGGTAGGCTAAAGTTTTCATTTTAATGGCGCTATTGGTTGTGGGCTTGTTTAGTTTTGAATTGCATTAACTAGTTTTTCAAAACTTGACAGCAAAAGTGAAAATGAAATCTGATACCATGTGAAGGGATTTGTTATCTCTCTCTAGGGATGTCAATGGGGCAGGTACGGGTGGGGATACCATCCCCATTCCCCACTTGGGGCGGGGATGGGGAATCCACATTTGGGGAGAGGGCTCCCGATACCCGCCCCACCTTGCCCCGCCCCGTTTGATTAAGACAACATTAATAATTATATACCTTATATTGTAAGTCACAATCACAAATGCCAATCGGTCTTTAAAAATATTAAATAATTGAAGAAAAAAATTAGTTAAAAAAGTAAATAAACTTTAATTCATAGTAAGTCTATCGCAAACTAAATTACCAAACATATGAATATTACACCATTCTTTTTCAATAAAAATGAAATTAAAATACAAAATCGTCATAATTAAATCTGCTAAAAGAAAATAAAGATTGAATGTTTAACTTATAATACTTGTCTAAGAACAAGTGCAAATGATAAAAATGTGACCATGCATTTTCTATCTCCATGTATACCTGTAAAAAATAAAAATAAAAGTACATTTTAATTGTTTATAAGAAAAAAGTTTCTTACCAATTATATTTTGAAAGTAAATTGAAGAAAAAAAAATTGTAACATAACTGTGTTTCTTGTTTCTTAATCATCCATGCAACATGTTAATTGGGGGGGGGGGGGGGCGGGGGGGCACGGTTTGGGGCGGGGACCAAAATACCATTCCCCGCCCTAAAATTAATTGGGTTTTAAAATCAAATCTCATCCCCGTCCCATACCCCAATTATCATGTACCAAACCCGCTCCAAACAGGGTGGGTCCCTGCGGGGCCCCGTACCCATGGGGATTGTTGACATCCCTATCTCTCTCTACCTTGTTTCTTTGATCTGTTTTCGTTTAAAGATACATAAACTCTATCAACTTGTGAAGGAACCACAGTCAGAAACTGAAACCCCGTTACAGTCTCCGGTCTCACATTTTCCGAACCCGTTTGGATTGAATATGCTTGAGTTGAATATATTCATCAAAGATTACTTGTGATAACAAATGGATTGAAGGCACTTAATAATAATTATTGATGTCTCATAATTGTTTGTAAGTACATACATCATGCATGCCTGCATTACATACATGTATATAGATAATTAAGAGACAATACAAGCTAGCTATTCAATGTGGTTTTGGTGGAGGAGCAGAAAAGAGAGAAGAGAAGAGCTTTTCAGCAAGCACTTGATTGGCAGCATCAGATGGATGAAAAGCATCCCAGAAGACATAATCCTTTCTATTTTGGCATAGTTTTGAGTTGGGGACGCATAATCCACCAATGCTTGTATCAACATTGCAACATGATGTGTTTGACACCTTAAAACCATAAACTTCTGGGTTCTCAATCAAATCATAAACATCTTGGTATGTATCAGCAAACATAAATTTAGCAGAAGGGAGTCTTCCATTGAGAGAGACAATCAGTTTTTTTACGTTGGAGTTGAATTCAACCACCCATTCATTCACTCTTTTCAAGCATTGACCTGTCTTTGATTTCACTCTCTGTGAAGGTATGCATCCAAGTGGCCCTAGTCCATGAAATATCATTTTTCTTGCTCCCAATTGATACAGCCTCTATATATATATATGAATATTGTATGTTAAAATAAAAATATATAAATTTTGAAGAAAATTATGCCAACATTAAAAATATAAATAGAGATGGCAGAGAAGTTCACCAAAAGTTGTTGGTCTAAAGTGGATATCATGAGTTCCACAAATTCATCATGTGTGTATTGTTGCCCATCTGCTAAGAAAGGTTGCAAGTAATTGTTCACATAGTCATTGCTTCCTGTAAATGCCAAGTTTGGATCAGTAGAGGATCGATCTGTAATTCTTTTACTTTTAGAAAAAGAACATTTGATCTATGACCTTTATTCAGAAACTACGTGCTTCATCATAAAATGATATCATTCGTTATTTTTGAAAACTACTTTGGGATCATGAATGCACTTTTCCATTCTCATATGTGGTCAAATTATTAATTTTTGCTATGAAAAGAATTGAAGCTAACTTGTATGGCAAGCAATACGATACGTACCGATTCCAACAAAATACATGGATTCATTGCAAAGCTTGTTTGCAGCCTCATCTCCTATTTTGGCCTTGATTGTTTCCTTTGTCTTTTTGAATAAATTTATCTGATCATCAAAAGACAATCTCTGAATCTGCAAAAGAAAAAAAATGTAAACAAAAATAACATAAGTAAAAAAAATTATTATTGGGAAATACAATGAATTAAAATTTTGTTTGAAGAAATAGAACATTACAAAATATAATCCGGTGTCGTTTAGAATTCCTGCTCCTCCAGATGCATAATTAACCCCTTTAAGAAGTGCATCATCATCTTTTGATAAGGAAAAATATGGTGGTGGTGATGGAATCCCAAGCTTTTCAGCTGCACATTCAAAAAGAAAATAGAAAATTAATTTGGATATAGTAATTAGTATTACATTTATCTAGATATATTCATAAATGTATTTCTCAAATACATCTACATGTTGAATGTAATGCAACCTTTTAAAGTTCTTTTGACAATAACAAAACACTGATCTTAACCCATTAGAAGAAGAAAAACTTTGATTAACGACTTTAAACAAAATATTGAAAAACAAAATAGAAATATATCTAGATAAATAGTTAAATGTATAATTAGTACATATAATATCTCCAATAGTTCTTCCATTAGTGAACCGTCCAGTAGCTTTTCCTCCACTAAAATCAACCCCATACCAAGGATAATCCGACCTTGCGAGAGAATACTGAAGATAATTGTTGTTACCAACTTCTGTTAACGAGTCCCCGAAAACGAAGGTGGTCAACAACGTAGACGATGATGAATTTGTCGTAGACGATGATGAATTTGTCGTAGAGGCAGCAGTCACACTCATTGCTGCCGCAGTCATAGTTGTGATGAGTATCATGAACAAGTAGTATTTGGAGAAGAATATTGCCATTTCTTGGATCCCCAAAATGCTTGCTATTAATTTTGTTGAAGGAATTAAGGAGTGAAAATGATTTATAGTATGTAATAGAAGGTTGTGGATGTCTAAGTTGTTCAAGTTTGCACATAAAATTAGGTGATTATTTTCAAAACCATAAACAGGGAGAGGAGAGAAAACTAATGGTGTAAAGATTGCAATCAGTATTGGTGGAATAGTGGGTGATATCATTTGAAGATGGTCTCTCTAAAGCAGTTAACCAAACTCAACTCATTTGGTAAAAACTTGAAGCCACATGCATGAGAGAATTAGGATAGGTAATGCTATAATAAATTGTGTTTTTTAAGAAAACAAAACACCATTAGTGTTTGAAGTAGTTAGATTCTTGCACTAGCAACCTCAGACTTTTAAGATTCTAATTATGACTGGTTGATTACGTCGTCGTACGTGTTAATAATTTGTGTCCATCATATATAATATATATAATACAAATTAATTAACTCGTTTAATTGATCATGTTAAGTCTTAAGGGTTGGGCTTAACACTAGCTCGGACTCAAATTGCTAATTTGACCCAATCCGATTTCATCATTTTACTTTCTCCCTTTAAGTGTTATCGTCAGCCCACTAACTAACGGCAGGGAATATCCGGACAATTACAAATATAAAGTTGCATATACATGCAGTTATATCAAATGCTATGTAGCACAAATACAGATACGTTACGGTACGAGGATACGGTAAATCTTCAAAAACTAGGATACGGATACAGTAGGATAATAAGTCAATTAAAATAATATATACTTATATTTTTTTAAATAATAATATATGAAAACATATTTGATAATGCATTCAAAATCAAAACATATTCAAAATCTAAATAAAACATGTCACATAACTACATAAATCATAACAATGTAACATATAACAAGACCCAAATAAAACATGTCACATAAGTCGTAACATATTACAACCAAATAAAACATACATCACATAAATCATAACATATTACTAATCCAAATAATACATAAAAAATAAATAAATAAATAAGCTCATAAAACATATTCTAAATTCCTAATTAACTTCATTATCATCATTCACATTGTTAAAAGATCTAAATAATTCGGCATCTAACTCTGGTTCATCAAAAGAAAGGTTTGCAATCTCAAGTATCCCAGCATTCTCTATGTCCATGGAATCAAAACCATCTCCTCCAACATCCCACAATCGAAACGCACATTTATTGTAAATTGGGTTTCTCCTTGATAAAAGGCAAAGATTATTATGCACATATACCAAATCTCTTTGTGGTGTTATCTTCTTTCTCTTCGAAGCTTTTTCGGTCTTTAAGTTAGTTCTTCATAAAAAATTATGGAAAAAATATGATACATGTCTAATAAGTGATATTGATCGAAGCTTTTTCGGTCTTTAAGTTGATTCTTCTTCTTCCTCTTCTCTTTCTTCTTCTTCCTCTCCTCTTGTAAAAAAAATCAAAATTGTGAAAAAGTCAATGGATACGTATCTCCTAAGTATCCCCCAAATATCATCCAGTCAAAGTTGTGAAAAAATCAACGGATACACTATTTGGCGTATGGAATACGTATCCTAAAGTATCCAAACCGGATACGAGTTACCTCTACCAAATGGAGTATCTGTGCTTCCTAAATCAAATGTGTGGCATGTTTGTACAATTTGCCATTGATTTTAAAATAATTAAAAGTGATGGCACATGGGACATGCCCACAAGATTGAAGTTTCTCGTTCGCTCCAGCAACATCCAGACTGTATTGCTTTTTTCTAGTTAAAGCATCGCCCCACCAATTGTTTTTATCTCCTTTTCTACTCCCATTATTATTATTATTATATTTTGTACTCTTCAATCTTGTTACATTTGGATCATATACAGATATACTATTATTTTCTGCAACACAATGAGAAATTGAAAATAAAATAAAATTTTACAATGTGGCCTGCATTGGAGTCATCGTATAAGATTTATGGTGTACATCGAACTCCTTTAACATCATCTCAATTGTTGTTAAATAATCTTAAATGTATTTATATGTATGCCCAAAGAGCTCCAGGGGCATAGCTCAGCTGGTAGATGGACGTGTTTGGGACTTGGGTAAATGACTCCCAAATCAGCAACTCTATTCCTACCAATAGTAAAAGCTTCAAAAACATACATGGTTTAGATATGTGGATAGATATACAATATAAAAAATAAAAATAAAAAATAAAAAGTATTGATATGTATAATGTATAGTATAAAATTGATTTATGGACATTTTTTATTTGAATGGCAAACTTTATTTATAAGCCCAAGAAAGGCTAGAAAAAGACGGCCCAAACGGCCCACCAAGGAAGCAGATGAGACCCACTATACTCTTATATATATATATATCTGTTAGATACCAAATCTTCAAATTATTATCGGTGAATACATTATTTATTTAATCATTTATGTTTGGTGCACGGGATTGGATTGGATTATAATGGGACTAGGATTGAACATTTGGACTGGATTTGACTAAATTAATACTATGATGTGTTTAGAGAAACATAAGACTAGACTAAATTAATACTATGATTTGTTTGGTGAAACATGAGATTTGACTAAATATAATAATAATTTTAATTTGATAATATTTAGAAATTGAATAATAAATTATTGAAATATGTATTTGAAAAAAATTAAATGTTTTGATTTATATATTATTAAAGTAACAATATCCAAATCTATTTTAAAAATATGGATTTATATTACTTTGAAATAAATTTAAATAATTTTCAATTTTATAATTTGTTTATTTAATAAAATATTTTTTAATATATATATGTGGGATTATGGTGGGCCCAACAACTTTAGATTCTTCAATCCTTGTTGAGAGGAATTAGGATTAAAATAATCTCAATCCCTAATAATTGAATGAAAATTGAATAACAAATTAGTATTTATCATATATTTTGTACAACTTGGTATTGGACTAAAATAATTATTTATCATCATATTATTACTTTTTTATTAAGAGTAACAATACAACCCAAAACATTAACCCAAAATTCAACCCAAATAATGTGACAAATGAGTTCTTATCATTACACAAATCATGAGGTGATGTGGCAAATGATATGGTTGGGACAATTCAATTGCCACATCATTTGTGTTGGTTTTTGGACTGATTTGTTGGGTTGTCTAGCATTAGTACATGTTTTATTAAAAGTAAAGTTATATTATATAATTTAAGAAAATAAAATATTTAAAAATTATTTTAGTATATTATACATACATTAAATTTAGTGGAAATTGCCAAAACTGACCCATCTAATTATGGGAATTTCTTTTTTAACCACATGCATACTTTTAATTGTTTTTAACCATGTTTTTGAGAAATTACTCAAAAACCCTCATATAAAAGCATCCCAATCAGCTCTCTCTCTCTCTTTTTCTCTTTTTTTTCTTTCTTTCTCCTCTGCTCTCTCTCACGATCAGCCTCTCTCTCTCTCCCAGATTTGCCTCTCTCTCTCTCTCCCCGATCTGCCTCTCGCCGGCGTCGCCGAGCTTCGGCAAGCTTCTGGGCGTCGCGGCAGCCCCTCACGCGCAGCTGGATCGCTGATTCGTTGCTTCGGCGGTTCGCTGCAGCTTCGCCGGTTCACTGCAGCTTCGCCAGTTCGCTGCAGCTTCGTCGACGACGGGATGGCGACGGGATGACGATGGCGACGGGATCGTTCGCTGGTTCACCGACGAGACGATGATGGCCTCCATGGATCTGCAACAAAAAAGAAAAGAAAAAAAAAAAAAAAAAAAACTAAACCTAAAGAAGAAGAAGAGGAAGAAGAAGGGGAAAATTTTATTTTAGTCCAGATTTCAAGTTTGAATATTTCTATTTTAGGCATGATTTCAAGTTTGGATATTTTCATTTAGGCATGATTTCAAGTTTGTGTATTTCAATTTAGTCGTGATTTCAAGTTTGCTTCGAGGTTTAACAAACACTATTTTCAGGGGTACTCTGGTCATTTATGGTACTAAACTGAATTTTTTTAAAAAAAGTGGTTATTAACAATTATAATTTCAAAAGTGGTTAAAAACAAAAGTATGATAAGTTAGATGGCTATTTTCGGTTTTCTCTCTTAAATTTATGTTTAAATAAAAAAAATACTTTTTAAGAAAATAAATCTAATAAAAATAAATTATTCCGACAATAAACTAAATTATGATTGGTGTATGAAATTATTATAAAATTTAAAATAAAAAAGATAATGAAAAGAAATAAACAAAAGCAACATCTTTAGTCCCAGGACAAGTAAACCTGTGGGTATAGGTTGGTTTATTTAGTCCCATGTTGATGGGATTAATGGACACTATTAGAAGATAAAATCCCTGTCCCATGTGCTTGCCAAACGTGGGTCAAGGATTAAAATAATACAATCCTAACCTAGTCCCATCCAACAAATATGGCCTAAGTGTGGAGATCATTAATTCTAGACAACCCAAAAATTTAGCCTAAATTTCAACCCAAATGATATGGCAAATGATTTTTTCATTAACCACGTCATCTTATGTTGTGTGTGGTAATAACAAATCACTTACCTAGAAATTTGGGTTAATTATTTGGATTATATAGCATTACTCAACTGTTAGTTTAAATAATTTATTAAAGAGTAAAAAATTTGCATTTAATTTGATGTATAATATGATTAAAGAGTTGATTATATTTAGGGAGCCGATATTGACACTCATAAATATGATAAGCACACTCATGAGAGTTTCTCCTTACAATCCACAAATTATCTATTCACACTCCAATTTAATTTTTTTTGTTAATGACAATTTTAACCTAAATTAAAATTACTAAACAAGACAAAAAAAAATTAAAGGCATTCCAAACTAATTAAATTATTACAAAAAAAAAATCTCCCTCCTAAATCATTAGATTAAATATTACGTATTAAACTCTTCCTCCTAAATCTAAAATTACCATTTTAAACACTCTCTCCTAATTAATCTCTCTCCATTTTTCAAAATAATAATAATAATAATAATCATATTTTCATATTTTCTCGATCAATCTCTGATTAATAGTTAAAGAAAAAAAAAAAACCTTTGAATATTTTAGTTTTTTACTAACAATATATATATATATATATATATATATTAAAAAGTCAATTTTCTAAAAAAGAAATTAAAAAAAAAAAAAGATATATGAAAGCTTGAATTATTTCAACTATATTCAATTAAACTCATAATTTCTTGAAATAATAAAGGTTCTCTAGACAATCACATACCTACAAGAATAACAAAAATCATTCTTCATATTTTGATTTTTAGAAAAAAAAAAAAAAAATAGGGTACTTTTAAAAAAAATATATATTCGTACACATGGTTCCTAAAAATCAAGCTTATTAATAAGTTTTTTTTTTTTTTTTTTTTTCTTTCTTAACTATTAGTCTTGCTTGAGAAAGAATGAAGATAGAAAATTAGAGATATGTATTGGAGGATAGAGTTTAATATGGTAATTAAAAATTTAGGAGAGAGTATTTAATATTTAATAATTAATTTAATGATTTAGGAGAGATAGTTTCTTTTTTTAATAATTTAATTCAAAAAAGATAAAAAGGATAATGTTGTAACAAAATGAAGTGTTTTTAGAATTTTTTAAAATTTAAATTTTAAGAATGGAGTGTTTTTAGAAAAGAAGTGTAAAAAGAAAAAATTGGATTGTCAAAAGAAGCTCTCCACACTCATATTTTAATAAAAAAATTAATTACAAAAATATCCCAATAAGAATTTACCAATAAGGACAAATTAGTTTAATTAAAAATAAATAAAATACTATTTACACCCATTAATTATACCCATATCTTCAATTATATCACTTTATTAAAAAAAAAAAAAAAAAAAAAAAAAAAAAAAAAAAAAAAAAAACATAATTCAACTTTAATTTTATTTCTTTTCATAGTGCATGAGGCTAGCAGCTCTCACTCAACAAAATACTATGTTTTCATAGTGCATGAGGCTGGCAGCTCTCACTCCACTTTAGTTCTAGTTAAATAAATCAACTAACCAAACTGTGAACACCACCAAACTGTGGTCGATGGTCATACACAATTACAAACAAGTGTTATCACCAAAGAAACAACATTTTATTTATTTATTTATTTATTTTTTTTTCATTTCCAGCTTAACAAATATATACGATATATGAATAATCAACAAAAATAACATCACTTTATTTTTTATAGCTGCACGCTCAAGCACTCTTGTTCATATAATAAATATAATAAGCATACCTTAGGTAAATACACATCCTGAAATTGGCATGAAGTAAAGATTCTCAAAATTTAAGGGCGCATTTGTTAACGTTTTCAGAAACTGTTTTTTGTTTTCTGAGTCACAAAAACAGGTAAAACCCGTTTGGTAGGATGATTTCAAAAAACTGTTTTATAAAACATTGAGAACAGTTTTCAGTTTTAATGAACAAAAAATTGAGAACTCTGAGAACAACAATTTGTTGTTTTCAGTATTCTTGAAAACTTTTTTTTAGCAATAAAATTTACTCAAACCAAATCCATCTTTTGGATCTTCATGGATCTATATCAAAAAGATGATGACGATTTCGATAGGTTTGATGATGAAAATTAAATTTATTTATTATTTAATTTTAATTTTTTTTAGTTTTAATGTTTAATTATTTTAATATCACTTTTTCATTATTTATAATATGAATCTTTTAAAAATGATTTTAAAAATATTATACTAAACACGTTTTTTATGTTTTGATTCTCCGAATATCGTTTTCAACCATTGCTACCAAACGCGTTTTTGAATTCAAAAAATCCAAAAATCAGTTTTTCAAAAACTTCAGATTATAAGAAAATAAAAACTGAAAAACGAAAACGTTACCAAACGGCCCCTAAGAATTTAAGAATTTTCGAGACTGTGTTTTCGAGTCTGAAGAACTTAAAAATTTATCATTTGTAAAAGTAGGTGTGTTAATAACTTATGAGAGTTTATAAATAAATTGTATTAAAATGAAAATATTCATTTAAATAAGGGTACTACTGGCATCAATATGAGTGTTTTTAGACATAGGTGTACTTATAAATATGGATGCGCTTATCATTTTTATAGGTGTCAATATACGTACCCTTATATTTATACTGTTGTTTAGCTACAATAATAATAATAATAAGATGTCAACTTAAAATAAAATATATTGTAGTTTTTTTTTATTTTTTTTATTATTTTTTATTTTTTTATTTTTTTATTTTTTTTTAACATTAAATTCTTGTTCTTTAAAGTGTTTCTGAAGTATACCTTATTATATATATATAAACTAGTATTTTTTTTTTTTTTGAAGCTTTTGTCATTGGTAGGATTCGAACCACTGACTTAGAGTCATTTATCCAAACCCCAAACGTTCATCTACCAACTAAACTACACCCATATTGGATGTTTTTGAATTATACAAAACTTATTAAAAAAAAAAAAACATATTTTACCGTTTTTGGTGAATCTATTCACATTGTGAACAGTTGTTAGAACATGTTTGACATACACTCAAGGCACATAATAATATAATATATTAATATTATCATGTCCGGACCATCCACATGTTTTATTTTTTAAATCCCAAAAACTTGTTTCATATGCCATTTGAACGAAAATAAAGTATAATTGTAAAAATAATAATAATAATAATAAATAAATAACTATACATACATTTACTTATTGTCCGCACAAAAATAAGTTTTATCGTCCATGAAAAATAAAAATAAATTGAGAATTAGATTCTTGATCCAACAAAAATCGTTATTAATAAAAGTCTTGAAACTTGATTAATTATTATTTTTCCTCTTGATATTATATATTAACTATAAACTAGCCTTGAAAGTTGAAAGTCGATTAAATCGAGTTGATTAAAACCCGTTTACACCATGAAAAATCTAGATTTTTAAGACGTAATAACTAATAATTAATTTATTAAAAATAAAATAAAAAATTCAGGAATCAGGATTGTCCCAACCAAATAATTTCTTACATAAAATATTGTGGAGAACTATTAGAATATATTCAAAACACTTAATAAAAAAGGGTAATTACTAAAAAATGTCCTGAACTTTTCCTAATTCTAAGTAGCTTATAAAAGTAATCAAATCGGTCATTGATTTTTTAAAATTGTATTATTTTCATCATCCAACCAAATTTCAATTTATCAACCATAACGGTTAAAGGTTATTTTATATGAAAGTATAAAAATATAATTTATACATTAAATAATAATTTAAATAAAAAACTAAAAAAACTAAGAAAAAAAAAAATGAGCAACCTCTACCGCCCTTGTTCCCAACTGCGAGGAGATCATTGGACTCCAATAAAAGGACCGAAGGAGATCAACATTGATCTCCTCCCACTGCGGGGTGAGATTGAACGATGATCTTCTCCCTTTTCTTTGGTACACCGTATTAGACTGTATTGAATTGTATTGCACTGTATTATCATTAATACAAATCTGTGTTTAGTGATACACTGTATTATATCATATTAAGTTATTCATATGATTTTATTAACAATATAACACATATTTCAACAATATTCCATATTTGTTGAAAAAAAAGGTGTTTTTTCTAATACAATACAACCTAATACCACAAAATATAATGTATTAGTTAATACGATATTTACTATATTAGGCAATTAAATTGTAATAAAATAATACAATACAGTGTTTGCACCAAACACTGTATTGTATTATTTTAGTACATTTTAATTGTCTAATACAATACAATGCGGCGAAACAAACGAGGCCTTATGGAAGGAGATTGTCACCTCTCTTTTTTCTTTTTTATTTTAAATAGTTTTAGTAACTCTTTTTTTTTTTTTTTTCTATTTTTTTAAGAAAATATTTTTTTATTAATTATTTAATAAGAATTTTCTATGTTATTTATTTATTTTATATAAATATTTGTAGTTTTTTTATTCTTAATTTCAACGAAAATACCCTTTGACTATTACGGTTGACAAATTGAAATTTGGTTGTTGGATGAAAAATTGAAAATTGTACAATTTTGAAATACCAGGGATTGGATTGATTACTTTTGTAAAGGTATATAATCACCTGTAATTATAAAAATGTTTAGGAGTTATTTGGTAATTACCCGAAAAGAAATGAAATGGTCGGAAATTCAAAGAAAAAAGTGCAGTGCTTCACGCTGTTAGACAGCAAGCAATGTCCAAGAAGATTCCCAATCTCCGAAATCTCAATCTCCACTCTATACACAAACCCTTAAAAAAATCAACAGAGAGAGCTGCTCTGCCTGTTTCTCAAGTCTCAACCCACCAAAAAATCCAATTAAAAAAACCATATTTACTTCTTTTTTGGCTTCTCTGAATCAGTTCTATAGCCTACCATTCGAGCTAAGCAGCAACAAAAAATATATATATATAAAACCAAACCCACCAAGCTTTCTTCAGCAGAAAACAACCCACCAATCCCACCATGTCAGTTTCTTGCGGCGTCGAATGCGTATTGATCCTGGGATTTTCGCGGTGGATGTGGAAGCGTTGCACTTACGTGGGTTCTGACGACAGCGCCTCTTGGTCCAACGCCACCCCAGAAGAATTCGAGCCAATCCCTAGAATCTGCCGTCTGATTCTCGCCGTTTACGAGTCGGACCTCCACAACCCGCAATACCAACCTTCGGGTGGGTACAGACTAAATCCTGACTGGGTCGTCAAGCGCGTCACTTACGAGCAAACCCTCGGCCACGCGCCGCCTTACATAATCTACCTTGACCACGACCACCGTGAGATCGTTCTAGCTATACGTGGGTTGAATTTGATAAAAGAGAGTGATTATAAGTTACTTTTGGATAATAGATTGGGAAGACAAATGTTTGATGGAGGGTATGTTCATCATGGACTTTTGAAGTCTGCTATTTGGTTGTTGAATGAGGAAGGAGAGACTTTGAAGAGGTTGTGGGTGGAGAATGGCAGTGATTACACCATGGTTTTCGCGGGGCATTCGTTGGGTTCAGGTGTGGCTGCGCTGCTGGCAATCATTGTGGTGAATCATAGGGATAGGTTGGGTGGTGTTCCTAGGAGTAAGGTCAGGTGCTATGCAGTCGCACCTGCCCGATGTATGTCACTCAATTTGGCTGTCAAGTATGCTGATGTTATTCAATCTGCTATATTGCAGGTGGGTGAGATCGTTTTTTCGGCTAAGATTTCCATATGATTTTGTGTGGTTTGTTTATTTATATGATGATGATTCATTAGTGTAGGAATTGGATATGTTTAAATTCACATAATCATTTGTGTGGTTTGTTTAGTTAAGAAGCAAAATTTTGGTCTGGAATTCACGTAATTGGTGAACTTTGGTTTGTTGTTGAGAGTTTTTATTTGTTGGGGTTGATATATATGTGTGTGTGTGTGTGTTGTTGATATTACTTTACATATTAGTCCATTGTTGTGTAAATTAACTGTGTTGGAATTGGATATGTTGATTTTTATTGTTAAAGTCAGCTTGATAGACAACTTCCAGTGTTGAAGAATGAATCAAAATGATTTCTTTTTATGGTTTGTTTAGTTATGATAGACAATTTCTAGTGTTTGATTTTATTTTATTTTCGGTTAAATTTTTGATCATTTGTATGGTTTGTTTAGTTATATGATGCAAAATTTTAGTGTAGAATTCGCATAATCAATGAACTTTGGTTTGTTGTTAAGAGTCTTTTGTTGGGGTTGATATATGTTGCTATCTCAATGTTTGAATTGGATATGTTGATTAATAATAGTCTAGTGTTGAAGAATGAAACTAAATGATTTTTATTTTGTTTTACCTTGTGATGCTTGCTTGCACATAATTTACATGATTTGGTAAAATCATTGTACTGGATCAGATTGAAAGGAAATACCTTAACATGATTGCGTTATTTTTTTATCCAGGATGATTTCTTGCCAAGAACGGCAACTCCCTTGGAAGATATTTTTAAGTCACTCTTTTGGTTAGTCTTCTTCTCCTTGACATCTCGGAAGTTACATCATGTCTTCTGTGTTTTATAGACTTATTAGCGGGGTGAATTATTATTATTATTATCTCTTAAACCAGGCCTTGATGCTTTCGACAGCTTGCCCTGCTTATTATTTTTGGTTTGCTTGAGGGACACATTCATACCAGAGGGTCGAAAGCTCAGAGATCCGAGAAGACTTTACGCACCTGGACGGATGTATCATATTGTAGAGAGAAAATTCTGCAGGTAGCAGTTAATTTAAAATATGCCTCTTTTGATGCTCGTAATGCATAAGCTTAGCTGATGTTTAGACTTATTGAATATTCTACTGTTCTCTGAACTACAATTTGCGTCCCATACATACATGCCTTCATCTATTTAAGACAGACAGAAATTTCACACAAATCTATCACTTTAGGATTTAGGATCCTTGGTAATCACAACAATATTTGTGGTCACTTAATGGAATAGAAATTGCCTCAATCGAGCTGCCACGTGGGAAATTTATTTCATAATACAACCCAACACTGAAACACTCACGAACATGAGCTATTGCAATCACATTAATATAAATTAAGAATTAAAACATTGGGTGCTTCTTATATGGTTATAGATTCTGCAGTCATCTTGATGCTGGTCATTGCTAGAGTATGTTCATAGATAATAAGAGTATATGATTTGATCCTCTAGAAAAAGAATTATACATAGGAATAGTATATTATCAATTTACTACATGTAATTTGATTAAAAAGTTCATTTGTTTGTAGATGACCTAAAACAAAAGAAGTTACAGCAGCGACCCCATTAGAAATCATGACATCGCAAAAGTTAGTTTGGAATATCAAATATATTTCACATTAGGACATTTGCAGCAATTACCACACTTGTATAAAAGATGGTAAAAATCACCTTCATCACCATAGGAAGTTTCACTTTCGTATTCATTTGACTAATGAGATAACTTGGTAATGGAAATTTAGAAACATGAGATTGGGCCATGGTTTCTTATTAACCTTTTTTTCAGGAAAAAGCTTTTTAGCTTTGTTTGGTATAGTGGTTCTATTTCATTCATCTTTCCCTTTTATTTGAATTCCCTTATCGTTTTTATAACATTTTGCTTCAAATTATTGGTGAGTTTTCTCATCTCAAAGGACATTGGTGGTGTAATACAGTTAAGCTCCTTGTTATACTTTGCAGATGCGGGAGGTTTCCTCCAGAGGTCAGGACTGCTATTCCTGTGGAGGGAAGATTTGAACATATCGTCTTATCTTGTAATGCCACATCTGATCATGGGATTATTTGGATAGAACGGGAAGCTGAGAAAGCTCTACAAGTATGCCATTTCAATTGGGTCAATATATGGAAAATTTTCTTATTCATTATATGTTCATATAAACAATTACTTGGAAAGGAGAAAACAATAGACAGGTGCAAAAAAACCTTTTCAGGGCATCATCAGATGTGTCCATATCTAGTTATCACATCAAAAGCGTACATACATTTTTTATGCATATTTATTGTGTTGTTTCTGAAAATTATACAAGCGGAAAAGGTCAGGTCCAACCCGAGGTCCATTGAACTTTAATGATTCTGTTGGTTTACATTAACCTTTTGTGCAAATATTACATGCCCTTAAACTTGTATCTGTTGATTATATATTACTGACAAATAAAAGTAACACAGATGTTGAGGGAAAGTAGCAGCTCAGAAACCATTACGACTCCCCCGAAAGTACAGAAACTAGAGAGATTGAAGACCATTGAGAAAGAACACAAAGATGCATTGCAAAAAGCTCTTAGTTTGAATATACCCCACGCTGCAGTCCCCACGGAGGACAAACCACCACAGGATGAGGCAGAGCCTTCTCAATGTGACAATGAAGATGCCTCAAAAACTAAATCACAGTCCAGTGGTGGAACGACCAACTGGGATCAGGTGGTTGAGAAGCTTTTCAAGAAGAATGAATCAGGAGACCTAGTTGTACAAAGTGACATTGAAGATGAAGCTACAACTCCGGCTCCTGCTCCCTCATAATAACTCAATTTTCATGCTCTCTCACGAACTTTTTTTTTTTCTCAGCGAAATGCATCGTATGATTCGAGATTAGGTTTGAAGGAGAGTAATCCGATCCTTTGTGTGTTTCTACTTCTGGCAGCCTTAATAGAGTTTGTACATAACTTTAGATTGGCATACAACCCTCCCTAGACTTGTCATTCCAAAGGGGAAAAATACCAAAACAAAGAAAAAGTTGATGAGAGTCCCAAGTCCTGAATTCTATTCATACCCATTTTTTGTGTAGACATAATTTGTAAAATGAAATTCGTATCATGGTTTCCAAAGTTGATATAATAGTGTGGCTCATCTCTGTATGCAAGCATTTCTTATCAAAATGTTGTAGTATGGTTACGGTTGTTTTTTTATTAACATTTCAAAATAGGTTTTCTTTTATTAACCGTATTGTCACTTTCCCTTCACATCCAAGATGTGATGAGGTTTGAATCTTAAAATCAGTGTGAAGACCTCTCTTTTATAGTAGTAGATGTTCAGTCTCAAGTTTGTCTATAAACAATCGATTCGTTGAACCTTTTTTGGTTATAAAAACATTTTATCCGATTACATTGATTGATTTGACAACAATGTTGAACAAGATTCACACACATACAATGACACAAAACATGTAATTTCACAAGAGGAAAAGGAACATTAGTACCTATTACTATATAAATAGAGCATTAGAGCATGAAAAAGAAAACCGAATATGCAAATCTCTTAAAAACATACATCCAAACAAAATTTACACCATGCTTGCAAATCTGATCATGACAATAAAAACATAATTAGGGGATTACCACCAGCATTTTGTACACCTACTTTTCAAATTTCAAAGTCAATACTATTTCTTATTACTTCACACATGCCACAAAAGTCCTCCTCTAAGTCTGCATAGCTTCAGCATGATACTTGTCCAGCTCCTTGTCAAGTTCATCAGCTGACTTCTCAACACCCTTCTTACCGTTGTCACGGCCACCACCACCAATGCTGCTGCCTCGTCCACGGCCCCGGCCACGACTGCGACCTCGGCCGCTGCCACCGCCATTCCTCATACCTCCACGACTGTTCCTCATACCCCCACCCATACCTCCACGGATGTTCCTCATACCCCCACGACGGCTTAGGCTGCAACAAGAATGAAGATTTTATATTATAATAATGGGAAAATTAATATGAAAAAATAATATATCTTCCCGCATTCAAACATTCATACATAGTATATATATATATATATAGAGAGAGAGAGAGAGAGAGAGAATAATTCTCTAGTCAGGACGTCCTGCCATTATAATTTCATAGCTGATTATTGTCTAATGCAAGCAAATATGCATACGCTCCAATAACATATATGTGATGTATACAGCTTTATAGTCCAAAGATAGAAAATTTTCACCATCAATAAATGTAATTAAAGACTCCACGCTATGCAAACAAATTAACGGAAAGGAAACCTGAGGTGTGCAATCAAGCAAGTTCCAGAATCTGCAGTAAAATACTTACCCAGAACCACGATTAACCACAGCAGGAGCTCCCACACGACCTGGTCCAGGCCTGCACAATGTCAATTATTAATAAAGTACACAAATTTTTTTTTTTTATAATATATATATATATATCAAATCAAGTAATCAACAACATAAAAAATGTGAAAGTCGAACAATTGCATTCTCTTATGGCAGTCTAAATAAGCACTTCAAGTGCTAGGTGACCTATGAAAGAAATATACCCAAATGTGTGACATTAGATAATTAAATCTCGTTCAGTAGATATACTGCTATATCAGAAATGATATTCAAAGTTTAATATAATTCTCCACAGAAGCAACAACTTTTTATTACAAATATGATCTTTTGATAGCATGTGACATTTACGTCTAGCATATAGAAACACCACAAAAATTGGTTAAAATCCGAAAAACTATACATATTCAAATGAAATATAAATTGAAATTAAATTAACAAATGATGATCATATAATAACATTCTTGAACCCAAGCACAATAGTAACAAGATTGAAACATGATAAGCAGCCAACTAATAGTTGAACTACAAGCAAGATGCAAGCAGATCTACAATGGATTCATATCAAACAGTTGCCATATGAAAATACAATAAATTCATACATGATTTCGGTTGACTGTTCAATAACGTCAATTAACTTCAATCATTGCATTGTCAGAAAAACCATAAAGTACTTAAAATAAAATGTACATACGTCATAACAACAGTCCTCTTCCTCCTTCCGTTCATTCCAGTTACATTCACGCGAGCTGAAATAGGCATTTCTGCATTTGTTCCAACAACTTCAATCTTCATGGGCTTTCCATCCAACAAAACGTTGTTATACCGCTTAAGTGCCGCAAACGCATCACTTTTTCTAGTATACACCACTTCAGCTGAACCCTGCAACAATGTAACATATGATTAAAGAACCCGAATCCCAGTTTCTTAGCAAAATAAAAAAAAATATATATGAAGAATTTAAATCACATTAAATACGAAAGACAAAAGGAGTTCCAGACTGGGGTAAAGAGAACAATTAATGGGCAAGTGGAATGAAAGAATGAGGCAAATATAACTAGGGAAAAACATAAAAAGAATAAATGATTTCTACAAGGAAATTTCATATGTATTTTCATATCCAATCCTACAAAAATGAATTTGGTAAATTCATACAACAAAATTCCAAAAAAAATTCCACCATGAATCTTAAATTTTAATTTCTCATCTTATCAACTCCAACTGCTATTTTAAGTTCTTTAAACTTTTTAGTTATCTCTCCATCTATGTCTCCATTGAAGATTGGAAGTGGATTCTCCACCAATCTCAAAGTTATGACCATCTATCTATCTATCTCAATTTCTCTTTGTTTTTTTTTTTTGGATCATGAGTTTGTTTTACAAAAATGTCCAACGAATTATTTCAAAAAAAAATAAAAAGCAAAAGCAAAAATATCCAAAATCAATTTAGAAGAAGTTAAAGAGATGAGTTCTGAGATCTGAATCGGATTCCATGAGTTTGTTTTACAAAAATGTCCCCTGAATTAAGGTAAAGAAAAAAAGAAGCAAAAATGTCCAAAATCCATTTAGAAGTTAAAGAGATGGGCTGCCATCTATAGTACGGCTAAAAGTCATTATTGGAAACTAAAGCACATTGTATTAGATAATATACAAATTCTGCTGCATTAAGAGCAAAGAAAATTGTTTCTCAATCAGTTTAACATTCGAGTGAAAAGAAAAGTTGATCTAATGCCATATCTGACATTTCACAGACAAGTCACACTAAACTCAAAAAATAAACTAACTGAAAGAGAAATCAAACCAAAGTCAAGAATAGAAGAAAAAGAGTATAAAATAGCTTCGTTACCTATCAAAAAATAATAGTAAAAAGTAGCAAGCATGAAGTTAAGAGAAAAGAACTTACGCTTGGACGACCATTTTTATCATAATGAATGGCATATCGTTTCAGTTCTCCAATTTCTGAGAAAAGTTCCTGAATCGCACCCCAATATCCATGAGAAAACTTTCAGAAATCTTGTACAGGAAGTATTTAGGATGAAAACGTAGAGCTAAAGTTGTACCCTTATATCTTCATTGGTCACTCCATGATGCAAATTGGAAACATATAACTTGGAGCCAACTTCTATACCAGATATTCCTGCAGCTCTAAGGCTGTCTTCAAACAAATCATGCTGCCAAGGAAAACTCCTGGTTCTGTTGAAAGACTGATGAAAGAAGCGAGAAAAAGAAAACCGCGGGAAGTCAGGTTATGACAAGATAACAGAATAGCCCATGATTCTTCAATATCAAGCAGATATCAGGAAAAAATGCCATAATACATAAAAGAATTGAGCTAAATAAGAACCAGTTTAGTAAAAAGCTCAAGCAACCCAGCAATCAAACACCAGCATATTGAATTCATCGATGGCAGATGGAAGTTAGGGATATGACCCACTGCATATAAATTGTTGCTATGCTATAGGTGTGAGCTCCAGTTCTGAAGTTAAGCGAAGGAAGCTCCTTTGCAAAAACGCCATGAACTAGGAAAGTAACTGAAATCTCGCACCGAACGAAATCCACGCATAGCAAGAGAATCCATCATAAACTCCCACGTCTAAACAACCAGCCATCAGAAACTAATGCGATTGATTTTACATATTATGGACTATTTACGGGTATAGAGAACTCAACCCCACTAATTCTTAAGTGACGTTATGCTAGTGGTGAGCTCCATTTTGAATATTCAACTAATGAAGCCCCTTCACAAAAAATTTGCTAGGAAGTAGCATAATAACTTAATGTGGCACCAGAGAGATCTGTAGCAAAGTCCCCAGAATAAACCCAAATAACCCCCAACTACAAATAAATCATGAAGACAGTGGTAGAAATGCAACAGATGGCGATAATTCTTTAGTGAGGAGCCAAAACAAGCTTCTTCATGGTCTATATATCATTAGAAATCCTCTGTGTATGGAAATCTAAAACAGAGTTTAGAGATCCTCTTGTATAAGAGTTTCTTAAGCATATTAGATTCTCAGCATACGCATAAAACATCCACAGTTTTGAGCTTGCCTTAGCAATAGTATAGGCTGATGGCCGAGCATTCACTGCAAGAGGACCTCTACGCACAGGCCCTGTCATTCTTGGACCACTGAAAGATCTGCCTGGGCCACGGCCACGACGGGGCCTGCCCTGTCCTCTACCTCTCTCACTATTTTTCCTGCTTTTTATAATGTCATCGAGAGACATATCCACATGTGTAGCCATTGAAATTGCAGCAGAGTTCAACTCTTCTCGAGAAGTGAGTAACAAATAAACCTGCAGATCAGGAAGTGAAGATTAAGTAAGGAATGATAATCAATCACGTACTGTAAAGTCCACCTTAAGTTATGCTTGCATGATTACGTAACAGAACACCTAAGCTAATAAAGACTACAGTGTCAGGCAGCTCAATAATATCCCATCAAAAAATAAATAATAAACAATATGCGTACAACCCAAATACATGTGTTTATTGCTTGTGTATGGTGATGAATTAAATACGCAACCCAGGATGAGATATAAAACCTTAAAGCCGTTACAGATCCTATCCACTTTGATGGCCAAACAAGCCCAAATACTGACCATAATACTCTAATCCTTTACTTAGATTTGGTTTTTACATAATTAAAGCTGCAATTTTCAATTCCCTCCATGCCCAGGAACATAAAATCAGCACACTTATATGAACCTTATATAACGAGGTCATTTAATTGACATGAATTTCTCATGGAAATTCATTCACGCTGCCCCTTTATACCTTGAAATTAAATCCCAAATTCCTAGACTATAAAACGAAGCAACATCCTCTAATGAACTATCTCATATCGTAGTCAGCTCTCTCGATAAATAATCCAACTAATAATACAACATACATCTATGAAAATAACTTCAATTACAATTATATTACATGAACATCAATTTTCTCAGCATCCAAACAGAAACAAAGAAAAATACACCTTAACGAACATAACATTTAAAAAAAAAAAATTACAAATCCTAAACGTTTTTCTTACAGAAATCACAAATCATACAAAAATCCAGGCCCTCGAAAACCCTAATTTTTTTTTTTTCAATTTCGAAAAATCAAACAATGGCTATATATTTATACAATCACAACTGTGACGAGAATCCAAACGAATTGCATGAATTTTTTTGGACAAAAACGAATTGCGTCGCTGATCTGAAACAGAAAAACAAAATAGAAAAAATAAAAAATTACCTGAAGAAGACGAGACGATATACGCGTTTAATAGACGCGGATGCGATTGGGGATGTAGATATGTAGATATATAGCGGAGAAGATTGGGGTTATATTGAACGAATAGGGTTTGTTTGGGGATTTTCGAGGAAAGATTTGATTTGATTTGTTTGCTTAGGGTTTTGTTGAGTTCGATTTAATAGACAGAGTAGCGTGAGTGTGAATATGTGAATGTGATTTGAATTTCAACTTATAGTACACTTTGCGCGTGGTGGTGTCCGCCAATCACATGCCCCCACTCGGATGCTTGTATGGGCTTTTATGTCATTTCTCATACATAGGCGGCGAAGATATCTGGTTAGCTACCTGTAGGCCCAAAGACTTGATTATCCGACCCCCATTTATTTTTAGTTTCCAATTTCGCCGCGTTTACTAATAGTCTAAAATGAAAATGAAAGGAAATAGTTTCATTTTATGTTGCAGGAGAGAACTGAGTTGCCTTTACAACATGAAACTAATTCTTAATTTCTTTGTGATCGAAAATCCTAATAATTAGAGCTTGTTTAGTTGGGCTTTTGGAAAACCTCTATTAATAAAAGATCTACTTGTAGTAGATCTATTAGAAATAGAGTTTTTTTTAAAAAAAAAATTATAGTTGTTTGGTTGGTTGGTTGGTAGACTTTTTTTAAAAGAAAGTTTATTTGAAGAAGTACCTCCCCATGAGCTTTTACCTAGTAGAGGTTTAAACTCTACTAGTCTCTATTCAATTTAAAATAGACAATCTCAAAACTCAATCAAACAACTCTAAAAAACTCAAATAAACGTTAATAGACCTTTTGAAGCAATAGAAAGCTCAACCAAACAAGCACTTAGTGTGTTTACTAAACTTTTCAGATCGAATTTAATTACATGGATCCCATATACAAATCAAATGATTAATTCATACTTGAATAATTGAATTCCTATTTTTTTTTTCCACTTTAACTTAATTTCCCTTCATTTTTATTCTCAATTAGAAAACGCATATTCGATTGTGTGGTTTAGATTATAAAAAATAAAAAATATAATAAAAATTGTATTTTACCTTAGGCTATGTTTAAGATTGCTTTTACTTGAGAAATAATCAATTATTTATCCAGATTTGAGCAAATGAGTGTTTAGTAAACTTCCCAAAAGCAGCATATTTATAATCGGCTTTTGAGAAGTTGGGTGGAGGTTGCTTTTGAAAGCTGATTATTAGAGAAGTTGGCTTCTTATCCTTGGAATGTCTATAACACCCCTACTATTTTAATATAAAAACAATAATACCCTTTTATTTAATAGTGATATATTTTTTTTGAATTAATAATATTTCAAAAAACTAAAAAATTAAAAAATAAATTTTTAAGAATCATACAGTTTTGTGCCCACTTCTTGTGGTGGCCACCACCGACGATGGAGGCCGAAGGACGGTTGAATTCCTCCAAGGACGTCAAAGTCGATTAAGAGGAAGGCAGTTCTCCTCCGTTCCATGATTAAAATCGCAATTCCAATGTGAATCCAGTGGCGAAAATGGAGAGGCCTCCTCCTCCTCTTCCTCCTCCTCCTCCTCCATCGTTGGGCCATAATCGGCCTTTTTAGCACTGAAGAGGCCGATTATTCTCTAGTGATGGAGGAGGAAGAAGCCTCATCCATTTCTTGACTGGTTTCACGAATCGATGGAATCTTCAGCCGGAGGCTGGTGACGCACTCTCGGTGGAGAATTTGGTGTATCGAGAAACGAAGGCGGAATTGGAGAGCTTAATGGAGGAAGATGCTGAGTTTCAGATGGAAGCTAGTGAGTTAATGTTACACAAGGAACGAGTTGACTTAGTATATGTTGACTCAGATCAATTTTTAAAAAAATTTAAATGTGATTTTTAAATTTTTTATTGATTTAAAATAAATCTAGAAAGAAAAATGATTTTGTATAAAGTAGTTGAAAATGAAAAATAAAAAATAAAAGAGAAGAGTATATTATATGATATCTATTTTAGACTTTTTGTTACATAATTTAATCAAGTTTACCAATCACTTTTTTATTACTTTTTTCATAAGTTGATTATTTATAAAGTTAATTTACCAAAACCTATCAACTTATCTAAATCATTATTTCTCATATATTTTTTTTAAAAATATTTATCATATCTTAATCATGAATAATATCTTATCATTATTATATAAAAATGGTTTAGGGTTTGTTAAATTATTTTATTTAATTGTTTTTACCATTTAAAATGAAAATACATAACAATTAATAGTAACAGGGTATAAATGTCAATTTACTTGTTTTAAAATCAGTTTATCTCTACAAAACAAACAAATTAACATTCTATTCAAAGGTGATAAAAAAAAAAACAAAAAACAAAAAAAAAAAACATATCATCCAGTTTCTGGTTTTCAGAATTGCTCAGTCTTAGACAAGTCTTACAACCCTCTATTACCATTTAACATTTGAAGGCTATTTTAGTCTTTCTAGTTTATTTATAAAACAAACAAAAAAAAAATCATCAATTTTTATAGGGGTAAATACATTGGTCACCCCTGAAGTTTGACATAAATACAGTTACAGAGCAAATATCTATTTATCTACTCAAACCCTACATGCTCTTAAAATTGAACTAATAAAAGGCCAAATTGCCCTTAGATATTAAAATTTAAATTTGAAGATAATATTTTTATAAAAACAATTAAATTAAATTAATTGGAGATAATCCTTTCAATGGAATATAAATGGAAAAATAAAAGCCTATTGTTAAAATTTTAAATTATCTTCATTTTTAAATTTAATTCTCTTACTATTCTTAAAGTAAATATTTATTTAAATTTTATTTAATTTATCTTAATCCTTAAATAATTTTTTTTGTTTGATAGTTTTAAAATTAAAAATTTAAAAATAGTAAAAACAAATAGCATTTTATGAGTTATTAAATTCTTTTTTATTTTTAATAACTAACCTTTAAAAATAGTATTAAAAAAACAAAATTTAAAAATGAAGATAATTTTAAATTTTAAATTATTTTTTAATTTTTCCATTTTAAAATTATTTTTTAATTTATATTAAATTGAAAATATTATCTTCAATTAATTTAATTTAATTATTTGTTTATAAAAAATAATCATCATTTTTAAATTTTAATACATAAGGGTAATTTGGTCTTTTTATTAGTTCAATTTTTAGAGCGAGGAGGTCTGAGTTGATAAATACATACTTACTTTCTAACTGTATTTATGTCAAACTTTAAGGGAGGTTAGTATATTTACCCCATTTTTATAGCAAATGAACAAAACAAAAACTTTTTTTTACTAGACCTTAGAGCATCTCTAAGAGATCTCTTAATCAAGCCCCTTAGCTTAATTAAGGGAGGAGCTGCAATTTTTACAGCTCCAAGAGTGGAGTGCCTAAATCCATCCCTTTTTGTTAGTTTTTCGAGCATTTGTGTTGTATAATTGCACCTTTGAGCTGCTTTCAAGAATTATAGGATTCAAAGGATGAAATGAACACTTGGTGAAGAATCGTGAAGAAAATGAAGTTGAAACCCAACTTTCTATCAAATCTGCGAGATTGTTCTCGCAGATCCAAAGTTGTAGAAGTCTGCCAGAGTAAACTGTGATGTCAGCTTGAAAAACCAAGTAGCAGATGCTGTCCTAGAACGCACTGTGAGATTGGACTGCGAGTTACTTCTCACAGATCTAATTCGCAGTCTAGAGCCAGAAGACGTTGCTAAGTCATCTTGCGAGTTAGAACTAGCAGAAGAAATCTATGACTTACCACTGCGAGAACACAGTCGCAGACGTAACTCGCAGATCACCTCCAGACGGAACTGTGACCATAAATTGCGAGTAAGAGCTAGCAGAAGGAAGTAGCAGTCGAACCAGATATTTTTCTACGAAATCCATCATGCGAACTCATCCTAGCAGTTCAACCTAAAATGAAATCTGTGACATCACGCTATGAGAACAACCTTGTAGATTTACGTCGCAGTGCATCCATGTATAGTGATTCTACGAGATACATCCAGCAGTCAGAAGTAGCAGTGCTTGAGTAGAAGGATCTACGACATCACGCTGCGAGTACGAACTCGTAGATCTTGGTCGCAGAAGCATGATCCACGTCAGCTTGCAAGTGGCTGGCCTCCAAACTTATCCTCCACTATATAAACATATTTTACTTTTTGTAGAAAGCGTGTTGTGATATAACTAGAGTTAGAGAAAAGTATTGTGAAGAAAAGAAGAGTTAAAAAAACATCTTTTCACAACCATTCTCTTTTTATAAAAGCAATCTTAGATTAAACACTTTAGTTCATCATCTTTTTAGGGATATTTAGATTTATCTTGACATCAAGGAAGGTTTTGTTGAGCAAGCAAAGGGGAAGCATCAAGAATACCATGAGCTTTCTTTCTCTTTCTCTTTCCTTTCCTTGTTTTTATTTCATTATGAGTATCTAAATCCCTCTTGTTGGGGATTCAATGTTTGTAAATATGTGAAATGATTCAATCTATCTTTTATATCCATTGAGTTTGCACTTATGCTTAAATTATCTTCATGTTGTATGTTGAGTAAGAATTTTACTCTAATTTACAAGTATGATATTTGTGCATGAAAAGTAGATCTAGATCTTAGTGGAACAACCTTGATTGGATTTTTCTTGAAGCTCTATGAGAGGTTAATTAAGTTTTGACTAACCTAGATCTAGGTTTGAGCAAATTGATAAAAAGGGCATTAGACTCTTTTGACCATTCCTCTTAAATATGGATTTAAATTGATATTAATTGGATTAGGAAGTTGTTAGTAGCATTTTACATCTTTGTTTCCTTAGCATCTTTTTAGAGCATTAAACTTAAAACATCTTTTTATTTGAAATCACCAAGTTAGTTTAAACATTAGTGAGTTATTCTAGAGTAATTTAGATACACTACCAATCCTCGTGGGAACGATACCTTACTTGTGTCCACTATACTCGACAACGATTCGTACACTTGCGATTGGTCATTTAGACTCGCGCACTCCATTTCACTAGGCTAGGCGGTCGAGTAGTTAGACATCTTTGTACCATTAGTTTTTAGAGGTACACTTGGAGTGCGTAAGAGATCCCTTAGAGCATCTCCAAGATTCTCTCTTGGAGACCCTCTTAGTTAAGGGTGGAGGTTGTTATAATGGGCCATTAAGGGGGTATGTGTTCTAAGAATACTCCCATAAATGACTCATTTAAT
This sequence comes from Acer saccharum, assembly GCA_030490815.1. NCBI lineage: Eukaryota > Viridiplantae > Streptophyta > Magnoliopsida > Sapindales > Sapindaceae > Acer > Acer saccharum. The sequence continues at coordinate 41,892,146 of CM059866.1, forward strand.
AATTTTTTATTATTATCTTATGTTTTACTTTATAATTATTATTTATATTGAACAAAAAAGAGTTGTTGGTAATTCAAAAAAAACAAATTACCCATTGGACAATAAAAAAGCTATTGGGATTTAAAACTTAAATATATTATGTTTTTCAAAAAATAAAATAAACTTAAATACATAGCCCCCACTTAAGGGGGCTAAAGCCACCCCTTAATTAAGAGAGTAAACTCCACCAGAACTCATTTAAAGGGGACTTTAAGGGACCTCTTAGAGTTGCAAAAAATGCAGCTCCTCCCTTAATTAAGCAAAGGGAGTTTCTAAGGTGATGTTTGATTACAATGATGGAATGATAATTGAAATGGGAATGGGAAAGGAAAACTAATTTATTTATTTTTTTTGTTTGGTTGGGACTTTATAATTAGTATCTGAATCAGTATTATTTTGTTTAGTTAACAACTGAATGTAATGGAGTTAACTATATTTTAACCAAAATACCCCTAATTACAAAACATTTATAATAACATGATATATTATGGATAATAATAATAAAATATAAAAGTACATATAATATATTATATATATTATAATAATATGTATATATAGTTTATATAATTATAATATGTATAATATAAATATTATTACTATATATATTTAAAATATATATATATATAATAATAATAATATATAATACATATTATTAATAATAATATTATTATATATTATATAATATATAGATATATATTATAATATAATAATATATAATAATAATATTTTTATATATTATATATAATACATATATATGTTATATATAATATATATATACACAGTCTTTCTATTATCAATTCGAACTGACAAAAATTATATCAGTTCCTTGTATGTGAGCCACTGGATTTAAATACTTTGACTGACAAGTTCATACAACCAAGTCAAAGTATTTAAATCCAGTGACCCATATGCAAGAAACATATATATATAGTCTTTCTATTGTCAGTTTGTCTTGATATAAAATGTATCACGACAAAGAATATGACCCATATATTATGAAGAAGTTTTGACAAGTGCATACATTTTGAGCCAGAGTATGTAAATCTAATGGTCCACGTTCTTCATCCTGATATATTTTATATCAGGACGAACTGACAATTGAAAAATTTTGTATATATATATATAATATAATAATATAGAGTTATAGAGTTGGAGCATATGAGGGTATTTTTGGAAGACCAAATTTACTTTGGAATTGGAAAGGGCTTTCCATTTGGTTTTAGATGGAAAGCCCATTCCACCAAAATAGTGAAAACACCATTCCAATGAAATTCTCATTCCAATAGATATTAGCAAACCAAACATTCATAATGACTTTTGAAACAAATATAACGCAGTGTGTATAAAACTATCTAGAGAGGGGGGAGGGGTGAATAGATTTTAAACAAATTATTACCAAATTTTCGCAATTAGTCAATTTTACGAAAATAACCTCAATCTAGTCAAAACAATAAATCAAGTGTAAAGTGCGGAATTTAAATGACACTTGATTTTTACATGGAAACCTTCAACAAGGAAAAACCACAAGCTGTTATGTGCGCCACACACGATCCTCGAATCCACTAATTGTAATGGTGTCCACAGCCTAGGTTGACCACGTCAAACCCTACACAGTCACTCACCCACCACTATTACCCGCAGGCCTTTAAAAGTGAACCTATATCAATTTGCTTGTGGCCTAAGCAACCTTAGCCACAAGATTTAAGTCTTAATGAAGAGATTAAACAACCTATGTGAATATGCAAGATATCCAAACACTACAAAAAAAAAAAAAAAAAAAAAAAATGCCTATTAGTGACGAACTATTTCCGACGGCGCTAATTGCCGTCGGAAAAGGCACCATTTTCGACGGCCATTTCCGTGCCGTCAGAAATGAGTAAAAGTTGGAAATAGTCTTTGTTTCATTGAAAATGCAGAAAAAATAATACATTACTTCCGACGGCCTAAATACCGTCGGAAATAGTCTTTGTTCCATTGGAAATGAGGAAAAAGTAATACATTTTTTCCGACGGCTTAAATGCCGTCGGAAATAATCTTTGTTCCGTCGGAAATGTTGGAGGAAATGAGGAAAAAGTAATCCAACATTTCCGACGGTAAATGTTCTTTTCCAACGGCATTTAACCGTTGGAAAATACCAATTTTTTATTGTAGTGTTGAAACCGTATTTTTATATAAAGTTTCTTCAAATAATTTGTACAAATAAAAATTTCATGATTTATTTTTCTTGAAAAATAAAAAGTTAGATAAAATAATTATATAAACTCTATTTCGTAGTAAGCATTTAATACACTTGATTTTCCTTAAATTGCTATCCGGACAATAACATATATGTGCAAAAATCAAGAGTAAACACTTTGATACAACAGAAATACACAAAACATTTGACAGGATTATGATGAAGGGATTTGTGAGATATTGACGTCATTCTTTAGGAACTCCTCTTATCATAAGCATTTTTATCTTGAGAAATTGCCCAATTGCAAAATATCGCCAGTCAACTGCCGCAAAAGTCATGTAGAGATGTCAAGGAACATTACAACGCCCGCGTACATGACATCTGCAAGATTGATTCGTGTTGTGTCAAATTGCCGAGTTATGCCGATGACTTGTGGGGCTTTTTGTGCCGTTGGAAAAAAAAAATACCGCATTTCCGATGGCTTCTGGGCTATCCGAAAATAGTAAAATAAGCCGTCAATATTACCCACTCTTCTAACAACATAAAAAGTGTCATCGGAAATGCTAAAATTTAATTCGAATTACTTTATGGACACATCTTACTAAATTAACTAAATATAAAATATAGCAAAATTATTAGTAATCACAAGAACATTTAATTATTTTTAATTATATTTAGTGACAGTACTATATTAGATTTTTTAAAACAAACTCTAATAATTTTAATAAAATATTAGTTTAAAAAACAATATCTCAATAGTTATATTTAAATAGTATAAAAAAATATATTTAATTAGATATTATACAAACATATTAATAGCTTATATATTAATAGTATGCAAAACATATCAGATATAAAGTTATAACAAAATGGTAAGGGTAACCCCACTATCATCCAAGTCAATGGTTCGAACCACACGAATTTCATGGAGTTAAAGTTGTTGTGTGACGTGGCGCGTGGCGTGTGTCGGGTGATGGGTGATGTGGCGACTATCAAGTCAAGTCGTGCCATTTTTTTTTTTTTTTTTTTTTATAATTCGACTATTTCCAATGGCAATAAGCCGTCGGAAATACAAGTAATTTTGACCACTTTGAATTACTATTATTGACGACTTTTTTATCTTTTCTGACGGCCATGTCCGTCGGAAATGGTAGTATTTGTGACGGCTCCTCAATAATTAGTTATTTCTGACAAACGTATTTGTGACAACCTCCGATGGCTATTTCCCGTCGAAAAAGCGTATTTCCGACGGGAAATGGTCTTTTAGAAAAGACCATTTTTTTGTAGTGAAATATGCAATTAACGCTAGGTTACACTAAATGTTTATCTAGGATTATAAGATGACAATTAAATCAATCCTAGACATTAATTACTATATGTCATGGCATAAAGCATAGCTATATAAGATAAAGCAATCCTATATATAGCTATCAAAATACAACTCACAATCAAACAACACAATAATCTCAATCTTGTATTTAGAATATGATCTAAAAGCACACAAGTTATAAAAGAGATTAATTGCTAAGTAAAAACACTACAATGTATGAAAATAATGTTAAACTTACCAAACCATGTGTGTTGAAGAAGGCCCATGCTTAGATGCATCCACTACAAGAAAAAAGCTTACCGACAACGGGCAATGCCCATTGTCGTTGCTTATCAACCACGGGCACACCGCCCGTCTTAGCTGCAGCAGTGCTAGAAAAGCGCGACTTTCAAGTACGGGCAATGCCTGTTCTAGAAAACATAACTACTACGGGCTTTGCTCGTTGTCGATACGCTACGCACAACGGATTATGCCCGTTGTCGATACGCTACACACAACAAACTAAGCCCGTTGTCAATTCGTTTTTTACAACGGGTTCCGCCCGTATTCGATGTCTTATATAGAACGGGCATTGCCCGTCTTAGATATTATATTTAAAACGGTTATTGCCCGTCTTAGATATCATATTTAACACGGGCATTGTCTGTCTTAGATATTATATTTAACACGGGTATTGCCCGTTTTAATAGGTATTTATATTGATTTTATTATTCAATATGAAAATCCATTAACATTCAACATATATATATATATATATATATCTATTTATCAATACATTAAAATTAAAAAATCCTTTCCCATTGAATTAAAAATCCTCATCAAGCACTAGCATTCACCTAATTAAAAGTCCACAAGTCATTACATTAATAAGTTAACCAATACAAACATTCACCGAAATCCTAATATTTGACAATGTAATTTGGTGGCCAAGCAATATAAGTTCCTTTAGCATCTTCAAGAATTTGTAGGTCACTAGTAGGGCGCATCAAAGGTACATTACTCACTAATATCTTCTTCACACAAACTCTCCAACAAAGTGGTCCAAGAATCATGTGATGAACAGATGCATTTGGATCAGTGCAATCAATTTCTGCTTCGGCCACAATTTCTCCGCTTCCAATCCAATGCAACAACTTGCATTTGTTACTATTTCGTTGTGAATCATCCACTTGACTTGTAGAAGCCCCAGTTTCTGACTAACATATGCACACAAACCAAAAGTATTAAGACAAAATATATAACTTAATGCATCTACAAAATGTTTAATTAATTTGTTTTTTAATAAAATTTACCTTGGAAGAAGATTCAACAATTTTCACCTTGTTACTATTTCCTTCCCGATTTGAAGCACTTGAATATTGTTGCTAAAAGTAAAAAAGGTTTTAGAACACTTAAAAATACAAAATAAAAATATGCATACGAAAATTTGATTTTATGTTATTTACTAGATGATTCATTTTAAATGAATGTGCTTGAGATGCTTCTACTGTAGCTCCTCTAACAGTAGACTGAAATTGAGATGTAGTTAAGAAAAACATAAAGCATATAACTTGATCAAGATGTACTAAAAAATTGTATGTCATTACCTGCATATTTACAAACTGCGTTTGCAATTCTATGAATTGTTGCTTAAGGTTATTCATCTCTTCTTGAAGTTGCATTGTAGTTTTTTTTCCAATCACGGCTGCCTGTACTTTTGTTGGTGTTACACCAAAACCAAGCCCTCGAACTCGACCTCGATGCTCCTTCCCTATAACTTAAGTTACAGCATCATTTGCAATTGTTTTCGGCCCATCTTTAGCGATCTCCTCCATTTTTTCCTATATAATAAGCAAGATAATAATTACATAACAATAATAAATAAATATAATAAAGGTAAATTAAATTACAAAAATGTAAAAATAAAAGCTTATCATCATACAATCATTTCTCCAACATTTTCGTTTACTGGTGTTTCATTTTTGTGTTTATGTGCAGCGATCCAAGTTTCCACTCTATCAACTTCATCAGGATCCTCATTGTTGGCTAATTTTGCTTCCCTCTACAAAAATTCCAAATATTATTTGTATTATAAAAGTCAAATTTAGCTTAAACTACGAATGTAAAAACATTTATCTTAAACAATTTTACCAATTCTTCACGTAACCGTGCCAATCCTTTCCGACTTGTTGTTTGTGGGGTTTCATTCTTCCTTGCCAATTCAGTATAACGTCGACTTATTTCCTACAAACATAAAAAAATAAATCAAATAATTGTATGATACTATACGTGAGTATGGTTAAGTATAATACACTTACATCAAATTCTGGAGATAATCGAAATTTGACAAATTTATTCCATTCTTCATCTATGACATTATCTGGCTTCAAAAGTTGGATTTGTCTAGTTGCCTCAGGACTAGAAGGGACACTTCTAATTTGTTTTGTTACCTTACTTTTATACCGTCGCCAACTAGAACCCAACGAAGCAAGCACCTGACTCTTACCCATTTCATCCAAACCGAACCTAGTCTGCATTTATTGTTAATGTTCACAAAGAGAATTATGATTGATCCACATTAGAAATATTATTTCAATGGAAGAGAAAAAAAAAAACAAGAAATTCATACCTTTGTAGATTCCCACAGGCTGTCTTTCAATACATCTGGAACATCTGGTCAACTTTCGTAAGTTATTGGTACCAATTGAGAGACAACAACTCCATAACTTGAACTTAATATCTCAGAAGCTTTTCCAATTGGTTGTCCCAAATTATTAAAAGAAATACCATCTTCCTTAGCCTTTGCAATCTTATTTAAATCCATTTTATTTGGGCCTCTTGCCTTTCTTTTCTTAGAGCCTTTCTCGTTGACACTTGAAGATGGAACACTAATAGTTTCTTCGGTCGACATCTAAAATATGTAAAAATATGGCAGCATATATATATGATTTATGTGTGCATGTAATCATATGGCAACATATATATAGCTTGTATTTAAAAACTAGCAACATTGAAACATTGAAAGAAATTGATACCCAATTTTATACATTCAAACAAGATTACAACCAATTACTCTAAATTTGTACAACAATGTCCTTACAATCAATTCGAGTATAATTCTCATCATCATCCATACTTGAGTCAAGTTGAGATACATCTAATGGTGCAGATGTCATATAAGCATGTTCGTCAAACTTTTCTAGGTCATGAAATCCTCTTGGAGGTGCTTTTAAGACAACGTACCAATTAGATGTATCATTTTCCCTAGAGTAAAACACTTGTGTTGCTTGTGAAGCTAAAATAAAAGGATCTCTAGCAAACTTATTTACACGTGGGTGGAGATTAACTAGTGTGAACCCGTCTTCAACTTGAACATCACTTCCATTACTCACCCAATCACATTTAAATAACGGGACACGAAACTTATAAAAGTTTAAAAGAAGAATTTCCCTTAGAATCCCGTAATAAACCATCTTTTTGATAACTTGAGTGCCATCTCTTGTATTGTTTGTGCAAATCGTTTCTGCTTCAAGGGAAACACCACTATCTTGTGTAGATTTCTCACTATCTATTGTACGGTATTGTTTTCCATTGACAACATAGCTTGTATATGATGTTACTTGCTGCATTGGTCCAAATGCAAGCCATTTTAAGGTGCTTGATATATCCAAACTACTTGATTCATCAATAACCTGTGTACACATACTAGGGATAAGTTTATTATCTAAGAAAAAAAAAAGAGGTGTCTTAGTTAAACATATTAGGGGTAAGCTTATCAAACCTTAGCTTTGAACCATGTTGAGAAAGTTGATGTATGCTTCCTTTGTAGACTAGTAGGTCTATGTAAGGATTCCCTTTTATTGATTGGCTTATTTCGTGGTCAAACCACATGTTGGGGTTTGGTTGTAAGGGTAGTCTAGGTGATTAGTTGAAGATCAAAGACCCTTTCCAAGACCTCAAGAGGACAAGCACCAAAGGTATATCTTGTGCTTACATTGGCTTGAAGAGATATAGTTGCACACACCCACAACATGCATAACTCTTATTCTTGAATGTTGTGTTTGTATTTTGTGTGCATTGTGCCTTATTGATTTATTCAATATCTCTTCTTGCTTGTTGAATTGATTGCATCTTGTTATATGATAATGCCCTGTCATGATAGGCATTAGGATGCTTTCAATACCCACACTTGCACTTCATGCATGATTAGCTTTTAGTGTGGAGAAATTCGTTTCCCGAAAGTTGTTCGGAAACGTCCGCGCGTGCACGTTGATGTGCTTTGTTTTGCGCGATGATCGCCGGTGGAGATGCCTTTGGCTTCTCCCTTGATTTCACCATTTTTGGTGAACGGCGGTTTCATTCGGCGGCCTGGCCGCCGTTAGAAACCGCCGAATGAGACCTGATTGAAATTCACTCTCGGGTCCAAAACGGCGGTTGGATCGGCGGTCACGAAACCGCCGAACGAAGTCACCGAATTTCCCCTGTTCTACTCAGGAGCTATTCGGCGGTTCAATTCGGCGGTCTGGCCGCCGAATTGAAACCGCCGATCGTGCGATTTCAGGGGCAAACTTGTCTTTTCACTTGCCCAATTCTTGATGTCTATAAATATCTCACTTTCTCATTATCTGAATGCAGTTCTTGACTCTTAAGAACCCTAAACTTCAAAGTTAGATTTTGAGAGAAAATCAAATCAAGAATTCACCTTTAACCACTCAAATCAAACCCTTTTTGCATCAAATTTCATATTGCATCTCCTATGTCTATATAGAGTGCATCCATGTATGGGTTTGCATCATCACAACTTGCTTGGTAAGATTTTGATTAATTTCATCTTATTTTAGTATTTTAAATACCAAGCCATCTCTTTTAAATTACTTGTATGTTTTAGATCATATGCTAAATACAAGAAAAGAGATTATTTGTGATGTATTGATTGAGTGTTGTTTGTGATAGCTTTGTATCTAGGATTGGTTATCCTCTACTTAGCTAAAGTTATATGCCATGTCATATAGCTACATGTGATATCTAGGATTGATTATATTGTCATCTTATAATCCTAGGTAAGCATTTAGAGTACCCTAGCTCTTATTGCAATATTTGGATATCATTGCATATTCACATAGGGTTGTTTGATCTCTTAGGAGATTGTAAGTCTTGTGTGATAGACCGGGATTAGGTCGGACACCGGGATTAGGTGGTCACATGAGCAAATTGGACTAGGTCCACTTTTACAGGCCTTGGGTAGTGGTAGCGGGATATTGGCCGGGATTAGGCCGTCAAACCTGGATTAGGTTGTATACGTTATCACAATTAGTGGATTCGAGGTTCGAGTGTGGCGCACTTACCAGCCCGTGGTTTTTCCCGTGAGGGTTTCCACGTAAAAATCAAGTGTCGTTTATATTTCCGCACCATATTACACTTGATTATTATATTGTCTAGTTTGGGGCATTTTCGTAAATTTGACTAAAAATGAAAATTGGGTAAAAAGCGTAAAATCTATTCACCCCCCCTCTAGATAGTTTTATACACACCGTGCTATAATTAGTTTCAGTCTACTTGCAAGATTTGAATTTAAATGGTGGAGCTCTTCAAGGTGCATGCTAATAAAATATTAAAAATAAAATATCCATAAATAAGCTAAAAATTATTAATCCTTGATTGTGTTTAAACTATGAAAGACTAGATTGATACTTACTTTATGTATGGTTCCACTTCTGCACTGTTAAACAATATATATTGATGTGCAATATGTAACATCTCGGAAGACAAGATCATTGATATCCCTCCCGAATTAGGATGCCCATCTACCACATTGTCATACAAGACATCCTCATTTCTATCATGCTTACTACCAACATCTCTTACTTGTGGTAAATACTTACTACAAAATTGCATGCATTCATCAGCTAAATAGCATTATGCGATGCATCCTTCTGGCCGTGAACGATTTCTTACATATCCTTTCAATACCTTCATAAACCTATAAACATATAAACTTACTTAAATTCAAAGCATATACCTATCAACGTTATATCTAAACAAAATATATTATGCTCGTAAGGGGATTACCTTTCAAAAGGGTACATCCAACGATATTGAACCGGTCCATATAACTTAGTTTCTCTCGTTAAATGAATTGTGAGATGAACCATTATGTCAAAGAAAGATGGAGGAAAATATCTCTTAAGCATGCACATAGTTACTGCAACTTCATCCTCTAATTCTTCTAACTTACGTCGGTCAACAACTCTTTGGCAAATGTCATTAAAAAAGGAGCACAATTGAAATATGGCTACTCTCGGTCCTCTAGGCAAGAGACCCCGTAGTGCTACTGCTAGCAATTGTTGCATTAAAACATGGCAGTCATGAGACTTGAGCCCAAGTATCTTACAGTTACTCAATGAAATACAATTGCTAATGTTTGAGCAGTAACCATTAGGCATTTTTAATTTAAACAACCGGTTGCAAAATAGTTGTATTTCTGCCTTTGATAGAGTGTGCGGTGCGGCAGGCAAATAAACTTTGTCTCCACACTCTCTGACATGAAGCTCGTGCCTTATGCCTAAGGCTTGTAAATCTCTACGAGAATTAACACCATCTTTTGTTTTTCCATTCATGTTCAATAGTGTGCCAACGAGACTCTCACACATATTTTTTTCAATGTGCATCACATCTAAGTTATGACGCAAACATAATTCCTGCATTTTAGATCATCAAAGTTATATTAGTTGACGGAAAACAACAACTTCATAAAATAAATATGTTTATTTTGAAATGAAGGATTTACCTTTCAATATGGTAGATCAAAGAATATTGATCTTTTTTTTCCATATAGGTATACTTCTTTTCTTCTTTTTTCCCTTTTTATTTTTTCCCCAATCATTTTCAACTTCCGCACATGCCAGTAGAACTTCATCGCCAGAAATTATCCTCGGCTTATCTCCCGTTTCTTCTTTCCCATTGAACCATGAATTTTTTTTCCGAAGGGTATGATTCATGGGAAGAAATCGTCTATGACCCATATACACATTCTTCTTACTAAATTTCAATCGTTGGGAACATGTCTTTAATCCACAAGCTGGGCAAGCATATTTACCTTTCACACAACACCCTGCCAAATTTCCATATGCCGGAAAATCCTTTATGGTCCATATCAAAACCGCCTTCAAGGTAAATGTGGAATTCGTAGATGCATCGTATACTTCTGCTCCTACATCCCATAACTCAATCAAATCTTCTATTAGTGGTTGCAAGTATACATCAATATCATTCCCTGGTTGCTTTGGCCCTGGAATCAATAGTGTTAACATCAAATTTTCCTTAGACATGCATTTCCATGGGGGAAGATTGTATGTAACAAGCACTACTGGCCAAGTACTATGTGTTGAGCTTAGGTTCCTAAAAGGATTAAATCAATCTGCAGCCAAACCTAGCCTTAAATTGCGTGGATCAGATGAAAAACATGGCCAAGTATCATCTATAGTCTCCCATGCGGGTGAATCAACGGGGTGACGCATCTTTCCATCTTGACTTGTATGGGTAGAATGCCATGTCAAGTCTCTAGCAATTTCGGATGATCTAAACATTCTCTTAAATCTTGGTATTATTGGAAAGTATCTAAGTACTTTGGCAGGCACTCCATTGTAGATATGCTTAGTTTTTTCATTTACTTTCCATCGAGATTCATGACAGGTTGGACATTCCTCATGATGTTCCAATTCTTTTCTAAAGAGACAACAATCATTAATGCATGCATGAATTTTTTCATATCCTAAATCAAAGACTTTAAGTAACCTTTTGGTGGAGTATAGTGACTTAGGAAGGACATTATTTTTCGGTAACATTTCTTGAAGGATTCTAAGAAGTTCATCAAAACTCTTATCTGACAGACCATGTGTAGCTTTATGTTTGTATAAAACTACAATAGCCGACAATTTGGTGTATTTTGCACAACCATCATACAAAGGAGTTTCAACATCTTCCACATTCGAAGTGAGGTCTTCATCTCTCATTTCGATCTCAAGTTCACCATTGTAATCATCTCTATTGAAAGCATCCCTAAACATTCTAAATGTATTCGAACTTCTACTATTGTTCTCAATAGGTGTGGAAGTATTTGGGCTTTCCCCATGGAAGACCCAATTAGTGTACGTAGGATCCATCTCATTAATCACTAAGTGTTCATACACTATCTTAGTAGGATGATATCTAAGGTTTAGACATTTTTTGCACGAACAAATTATCAAATCACGATTTGCACGCCTCCTAGCAATCTCAACAAAGTTTTTGGCACCATCTCTATATTCTTGTTTTACCCTACAAATGAAAAAAAGAGAAAAAAATCTAAACACCATCATTAATTGAACTCTTATATTGGTATTCGTCAATTGATATTTAATGAGATTGGTGTATTAACCTTGAAAATTTTAGCCACTCCTTATCCATTTGATAAGAGTTGCTAGCTCCAAAAGCTGAATGGAGAAGGAAAGCAAAGGTAATTACAATATACAAGGAAGAGAAAGTCCTAATTAATGTTGCAAATTAAAAATATTTTATGAGTTGGTGTTTGATGGGTTTTAAGCTTTTGAAAAATTAATAATATATATATATATATATATATAAATATATTATTGGCCAAAATTTTTAATTTATTATCATAATTGAAATAGGGAGGTCCACTATTACCGTACTAAAAAAGTAAAAACACAAGCCAAAGCCGATGCAGCAGCTCTTTGTCTTATATCTCTCTAACTTGTATCATCTAAATGATTCTCTAATATATTTATAGTAAAAAATTTGAAAACAACACATCATCTAAATGCATAGTGCTGTACACGGTACAATCACATTATGTATTAAAGGACAAAAAAAATATAATCACAGAATCTATCTAGCACATGATCTAAATGCATAATGTTGTACACGGTACAAGCACATCATCTAAACTTTCAGCTAAAGTGAAAACTACATCAGGTATTAGTGAAATCTACAGAGCATAAAGTGAAATCATATATAGAAAATCATTTTGTCCTACAAGGTATACTAAAAAAAGTCATTATTCTAATCCTTTCTCTTAAAAATCAAATCAGAGCAAAAGCTTGCTTGAAACTACCAACTTCAGCAATGATGTGAACTAAACCTCAGCAATAATGTCCAATGACAAGTGATGGCTGTGGACATTTGGGTTCTCAAGAACTTGAGTTGCTAGACATATCAACAATTTACAATTTGTTGATAGTATTAAAGGTATGAAATCTTTTAGGTGTGGGTGCTAGCTAACTTAGCTAATAAGGTCTTTTGTCGTTGTACTAGAGGTTTCGAGTTCAAGTCTTGATTGAGTAGTGTTTGGTTTATATTTAAATAACACAAAAAAAAAAAAAAAAAATTTAATCTTGTAGGTTCTAAGGTGCTGAACTTATTTATTTATATTTCAAAGGGTGAAAGTTAATGAAGCAACTATTTATGCAAATAGCTTATTGTTAACTTTTGATGTTACTTTTATCATTTGTAAGATAGTTGCATTTATTTCTAGTGATATATTAATTTTTTATTGCTGTAGGAAACTCGAGAAAACATTCCTGTTGGTACTCACATTTGGGCTGCAGATCCAGAATTAGCTTTCATAGATGGAATTGTCATCAATATTAAAGGAGAAGCAGCTGAGATTCAAACTAGTGAGAAGACGGTAAACACAATTCTTTCCATGCTAAATTATATTCCTTTCCATCTAATAAGACTCTCTTGTTATGGTTTTTTTCTTATTGATTGTTTTTCAATCCAATGTTTTCTTCTGTATGTTATTTTTCTGGCTCCTAGTGGTGGAAAGACAGTAATACAATTCTTCCTCTAATAAATTTTGTTTCCATCCATTGGGTTTCTCTTGTTGTGGTTTTTTAAAGATTAATGTCTCTCAATCCACTGTGTTATCAATATGTTTTTTTTTTTTTTTTTTTTTTTTTTTGTTGGTCCTGGTTCAGAGTTCTTTATCCTTCTAAATTGAATTCAGATGTCATGATTCAGTTACTGAACATAATATTGTCTATTTTGGCTGACATCCATGGGGTCTCACGGTTTGTTTTTCAGAATGGTGTAGGCACATCATCTAAACTTTCAGCTAAAGTGAAAACTACATCAGGTATTAGTGAAATCTACAGAGCAAAAAGTGAAATCATATATAGAAAATCATTTTGTCCTACATGGTATACTAAAAAAAGTCATTATTCTAATCCTTTATCTTAAAAATCAAATCAGAGCAAAGGCTTGCTTGAAACTACCAACTTCCGACATAACTAGATACAAAGATACCAGTCCCTATTTTTGCTAAATCCAATTTCAAATTCTGTTAACTTTTTAAAAAGAATTCATTATTTTATATTTCATTGATCATAATATCATTACATATATATATATATATATATATATATATATTAGTCAAATTAAACAGTATATATATATATTGGACATAGTTCAATCAAAATCAACAAATTAAAGATCATTCACATATAAAGAAATTTGTAAACATAGTTAATGTGCTGCTCTCAGCATGACCAAATATTGATTTATCTTACATCAAGTTGAAAGCAATGATGAAACTTTCTAAGCCAAAAGAAAACAAGAGATGGAAGGGCAAACCTTGGCAAAGCACCACCTTTGGCAACTTTTTTAAGTTCTGCAACTGATTCTTTTCTTGTTTTTCAACTGTTTGTTTTTTTTCTCCTTGTCTCTTAGCAAAAGGATCTATAAAAGTAGAAACAAAGCAAAGTGAGTTGTGTGTAATAGTGAAAGATGTGAACTGTGAAAGATGTGCATAGGAAGTTAACAGTTTTCTACTAGAATTACTGCTTCTTCATAGCAGTTGTTTCCTTTTGAGTATTCGATTCCTTTGTAGAGCTAGATATACTCAAATTGGAAATATAATCATCCATGCTAAATAAATTGAAATAAAAAAAAATAAAAATAAAAATTGGAGTTCAATGATTTTTAATTATATGTACAGAATTTTAATCCTATCTCTTTGTTTATGTTTTCTGTACAGAAATTTCTTACTTTAATTAAATTTCTTCATCTTCTTGATCGTTTGATTAGGATTGATCTTACTTTGAAAAAAACACTTTTTCCAGATTTCGGGTATGTGAGGTATTTATTTATTTATTTTATTTTATTAAGGAAGATATCAGGATTTTACTACAATTAGTGTAAGGATTCCCGTAGTTTCTAATTGGCTTATTTCGTGATCAAACCATATGTGGGGATCCTTGTAAGGGTAGCTTAGGAGTTGGTTTATTATTCGAAGCCCTTTCAAAGACCTCGTCTTGATTAGCACCGAAGGTAAATTCTATATGCTTACTTATCTTGAAGAGATAGTTGCACACACTCACTTAGCATACTTGTTCATGTGTGCATTCTCTTCACATGTCACCTTACACACTAGCACTTTGATGTTGTATCTTGTTGTGTGTATTTGTGTCTTGTAATTCGTTTCCCGATAGTGTTCGGAAACATCCGCGCATGCACTAGAATGTGCTTGGTTTTACGCGAAGACCGCCTATGGAGATGCACTTGGCATCTCCTTGGTTTTCACCTCTGTTGGTGATCGGCGGTCGTGATCGGCGGCTTGGCCGCCGAATGAAACCGCCGTTTTAATTAGGCGGTTGAATCGGCGGTTGGATGGCCGCCGATCTGAAACGCCGTTTCAGACCTGATTGATTTTATTCTCGGGTTTAATTCGGCGGTGGGAACGGCGGTCACGAAACCGCCGAATTGAACCGCCGTTTCTCCCCTGTTTCTCCGGGAGCAATTCGGCGGTTGAAATCGACGGCCACCGACCGCCGATTGAAACCGCCGATTGGCGCGTTTCTTTGAAACTTACTTAAACGACCTCACTTTGGCTTGGCACCCTATATATATGCCATTTTGTCTTTAGGTCAATTAAGAGAGTTCATATTCAGATTTCATACTTAGGATATTTTTCAAAGAGAAGAAAAATTCCAAGAACTCATTTTTAATTACTCAAACACTTTTTCCATGATCATCTAGCATCATCTTAGATCATCTAGATGACATCTTGCATGGATTCTTCATCATACTTTGCTTGGTAAACTTTTCACTAATATCTTACATATTTTGTGTTTCTCTTATCTAGCAATCTCAATTTAATTACTTGTATGTGATTTTATATTTGTTGAATACAAGATTGAGATTAGTATGATGTATGTTTGAGAAGTTGTATTGTGCTAGCATATTAGGTTTTGTACTTGATATTGATTAGCTTAACTATTTGACATGTCATTTAGTTTTGATATCTAGGATTGCTCTTAATTGCATATTAATCATCTTAGATAAGGGTTTCCCTTGCTCTATGTTGCATTTTGGATATTTTCATATATTCACTTAGGGTTGTATTCTCTTCAAGAGAAGCTAAGTCTTGTGTGTAGCAATCGGGATTAGGTTGCTTAGATCGCAAGCAAAATCGGACTAGGTTCACTCATACCGGGATTAGGTAGGTGTGTGATTACTTCCGGGATTAGGTTGTAATCGTTTGCACATTTAGTGGATTCGAGGTTCGAGTGTGGCTTACTTACATAGCCCGTGGTTTTTCCCGTGAGGGTTTCCACGTAAAAATCAAGTGTCAATTTAATTTCCGCACCATATTACACTTGCTTGTTTATTTTATCTTGAGGGTAATTTCGTAATTTTGACTAACACGAAAAATTGGGTAAAAAGCGTAAAATCTATTCACCCCCCCTCTAGATAGTTTTATACACACCGTGCTATAATTAGTTTCAATTAGTACTGCTCCTTTATAATATTTGTTTCCCCTTTCTTTTTTTTTTTCTTTTTTTTCTTTTTTAACTGCCAAATTTTAATGTGGCCAAGAAAAGGTCAAACACAAGTACACAACCAAAAGGCAATTTTCCAATTTCATTTGTTCAACAATTTTTTTTTTTTTTTTAAAAGAGCCAAAAGGCAAAGGGCCCCATTACAAAGTAAAGTCTCACACAGTAGACAAAGACACTCAAGAAAGCCATTAAAAAAATAGAGCACAACCAAACAATAAGACAACACAAGAATCTGGAAAAAAAAGCAGAGAGACAAAAGACAACAACAGAATAGATCGAGCAACCCACACACAAAACAAAAAAGGGGAACCAAAGGCAGACAACAATAAACTAAAGCTCAAAAATCATTTGTTCAACAATTAAACAACAAAACAAAACTCGAATCCAAAAATTATTACATGATTTCCATCAAAACGAAGCTTTAGATACAAATTAAGAACTCAAAATTCATGAAACTAAGACAAAAGAGCGAGAGAGAGTTGAGTACCGTCTGTGAAACCAGTGAGGGGAGGTCAATGGAGTCGTTGAAGCGTCGGAGGAAGGGTCGGAGCAGAGGTTTCGGTCATGAAGGAAGATGGAATTAACGTGATTTTAGGGTTTTCACTACAAGCAAATTTGGGGATTTTTTTTAACAATAGACACTGTATATATATGGTGTTATCCATCACAGGCACATTATTGCCCGTATTCATTAAAAAGCTTATCTGAGACGGGCCTTTAATTGCCCGTGTTTGTTGTTAATTATCCACAACGGGCATATTTGAGCCCATGGTGGAACGGTTTTTAGAAGGATATCAAGCACAGGCATTTAAAGGCCCGTGGTTGCTATCGCTCATTAAATACAGGCCCAATATGCTCGTGGTGGATGTCTCGTGATAGAAAGCCCATTTTCTTGTAGTGATCCTAGATGATTCTAGATGATGCTTAGATGAAGATTCGTGCATATGGAAATGAGTTTAGAGAATCAAAGGAGCAATCTTGTTGCCTTTTCTCTTAAAAATCTCTCTTTCTCTTTTAGGGTTCTTGATGTTCAAAGAGTTAAGTAAAAGAGAGTGACATAAATGTGTATTTATAGAGAGCAACAAAAGGCTTGGTGAAAAGACAAGTTTGCCCCTGAAACGTGCCAATCGACAATTTCATAACCGCCGATCACAACCGCAGAAATAAACTCGAGAGATAAAAATCAATAAGGTCTAAACGATGGTTTCGAACGACGGTCGTGGCCGTCAATCATAACCGCAGAACTGCTCCAAAACCTTCTAGACTTAAGCGGTTTCATTTGGCGGCCATGGCCACCGATCAAATCGCCGTTTCACCAGTTGTGGTGAAACCAAAAGAGAAGCTAAGGGCATTCTCCGAAGGCAATCCTCGCGCTAAACCAAGTACACCAACGTGCATGTGCGAACGTTTCCGAACAATCTTTGGGAAACGAATTACTAGACACAGTAATAAGATACAACAAAGAAGAGCAAGTGTGAAATGTGAAGAGAATGCACACAAGAGCAATAAACACATATGCAAGCATGAGTGGTGTGTGTATGCAACTAAGTCTCTTCAAAGAAAACTAAGCACTAGAGATATACCTTTGAAGTGCTTATCATCTTGAGATCTTGAGAGGGCCTTTGTGCTTGATCACCAATCACTTAAGCTACCCTTACATTTCAAACCATAATTGTGGTTTGTCACCGAAATAAGCCAATCAAACTTAAGGAACTTACAATCTCCCCCTTTGGCTATTTCGTGACAAAACCATCACTCACATTGATCCTCACAACAAAATGAAATTAAAGGTCAACAATGATTTTCTGCATTATAAAGAGATAATTAAAAGCTAAAACTTGAAGTCTTCAATCTTTTCTAGAACAATCAATCCTTCAAAACAAAAAGTTACACTTTCCGAAGCAAGTGTTTAGGAGGTGATCAAGTGAAATAAAAAACAAGTATTTGCATTTTAAAGAAATCAAGCAACATCATGCAATGAATGTGCAATGCCATGCAATGAATGTGCAATGCTGTGCAATGCAATGCAATGCCCCCCTTCAACGGGTTACTCCTCCTTAATTCATAATCTCCCCAATATGCAAATTTGCTACCCAATTAGCACTCTCCGTTACCACATACTACTCCTCGTTTTTGTCATGAGATAGATAAAGGAGTTTCCCTAACTGGGTCACTTGTAGCAAAGAGAGATAATAGCATACAAGACATTTGCATGGTCATATACAAACACATTATGCAAGTCAATTAATTGGAGAGAAACAAAGAGATTTATTTTATGAAAATGTGTGCAAGTCAAGGAGTGGAAGTAGCTAACATTTGGCTTTCTACCTCTCCATAACTTATAAAAGGTTGGCCTAGTACCAGGCTTTAGGAAGATTCTATTTCCTATATAGCAAGCCGTATTGACGGCTTCGGCCCGTAGGTTCCTAGGGACATTGTTACTAAGCAACATCACACAGGCCATCTCTTGAAGGACCCTATTTTTCCTCTCAACAACTCTATTTTGTTGAGGTATCCTAGGAGCCGAAAACTCATGGGAGATGCCTAGGCTATTGCAATAGCTTTCAAAGTAGACATTCGCAAACTCCCTCCCATGGTCACTTCTAATTTGCTTAATGCTTTTAATGTTAGAGTCTTTTTCATTTTGAATTTTAGTGCAAAGCATTTTAAACTTGTCAAAAGTTTTGGATTTTTCTCTAAGAAAATATGTCCACGTGAACCTAGAGAAATCATCTACACAAACAAAGATGTATCTCTTTCCATCTAAACTCTCAATTTGTATAGGAACCATAAGATCCATATGGAGAAACTCTAGGTGCTTTTTGGTGGAGAGATACTTGCCCTTCTTGTGCATGCTTTTGGTTTGTTTTCCTTGTTGGTAAGGTTCACAAACACCATTGACTTTCTTCCGAAGCTTGGGAAGGCCACGCACAACATTGAACTTATTTAAGATCCTTAGATCACAATAGTTCATATGGCCAAGTCTTTCATGCCACAACTCAATTTGCTCATGTTGGGGTTTTTGTCCTAAAGCCTGTAATTTGTAAATATGATTTGAACTTAAATAAAAGAAGTAGTTTATTCATTCAAATTGTCTCATACATATATATATATATATATATATATATATATAGAGGAAATTGCATGAGATGATCAAAAAATTTATTGAGTTATTGTTTTTAGCCAAAAGTTTATATTTTACTATTCTCGTCATCTTTGTGCTTGAATTGCCAAAATTACCCTAACTTTTGTTTTACTTGCACCAAAATTTTCCCTCCCAAAATTTTTCCTCTCTCTTCACCTGATACAATAAACTTTTCTGTCCAAAAGTTTCAAAATCAGATATCCTCTCTCTCTCTCTCTCTTTCTCTCTCTCACATCTTCTAGCAAAGACATCTCTCTCTCACATCTTCCAGCAAAGGCATCTCTCTCTCACATCTTCCAGCGACGACGACAACCCTCCGACGGCAACGGCGACTGCGATCTCCATTTCGTCGACCTCCAACCCATTTCGGATGCGTTTTGTGGTCTCTTGTCTCTCTTGAAGTAGATTCAGATGCAAACGACCTTCTAGAATGTATGTATCCCTTTCCTAGTTGTTTGATATGAAGATTAAGAGAGTGGTTTCGATTTTTAGTGAAACCCAAAATTTTTTTTATTTTCTGTACCAAAGTTAAATGTCAGTTTGTTTTAATGTTACATGCCAGTTTGTTTTAAAGTTACATGCATGTTGTTGTAGACTTTACATGCTAGTTTATTTTTAACTTACATGTGATTTGGTAATTTTGATTTATAGTGAAATCAGTCTCTTGTTGTTGTTTTTACAATTATCATTATGTTTGATATGAAGATTAAGAGAGTGGTTTCGATTTTATTTATTTTCTGTACCAAAGTTACGTGCCAGTTTGTTTTAAAGTTACATGCCAGTTTATTTTAAAGTTACATGCCAGTTTATTTCTAACTTACATGTCATTTGGTAATTTCGATTTAAAGTGAAACTCATATTCTGTCATTTTTTGTACCCAGGTTAGAAGAATGTTATTGTAGACTTGACATGCTAGTTCATTTCTAAGTTACATGTCCTTTGGTTATTTTTGAAGTTACATGCCATCAGTTATTCTTTTGTTACATGTTAGTTCATTTTAAAGTTACATGCTGGTTAGTTAAAACTTTACATTGCAGTTCATTTTAAAGTTACATGCTGGTTAGTTAACACTTTACATGTCAGTTCCCAGTCATTTTAAATTTTCATATGAAATACTTGACTTGCAGGAATATGGATACAAAGAGATTACTCATCTATCACGGTAGAAGTTGGGTGGGCAATTGTTACGAGGGTGGTTTGACAAAGTTGGTCCATGTTCCTAGATGTTTGACTTACGATGCCTTGGTGAAGTTGGTACAAGATGTTGCCAAACTTGATGTTGCTAGGTACACTATATGTGGAGAAGAAGGCCACAATTCACAAAAATGTCCATTGACACCAGAAGTTGGTGATACAACTTAGTTATTAGCAATGATGTTTGAATTTCTTAAATGTATTGGTGAAATACTATAATTCGTATTGCAAACCTTTTGAAGTTACATAAAAGTATTGAATTCATATATTTTTCAGATCAAAGGACAGTGTTGTTACATGCCAGGGTCTGTTATCAAGTTACATGCTAGTTTATTTTTAAGTTACATGCCAGTATATTTTGAAATTACATGCCAGTTTATTTTTAATTCTGATGTTATTAGCAATGATGTATTAATTCTTAAATGTATTGGTGAAATACCAAATTTAGTATTACATAATTGTTGAAGTTACATAACAGTATTGAATTCATGTAATTTTCAGATCAAATTCCAGTATTTTTTCATGCCAGCACCTGAACAAGTTACATGCCAGTTGGTTTTGAATTTAGATGCCAGTGTAATTAGAAGTTACATGCTAGGATATTCTTGTTTCCCTACTTGGAAGACACTCACTTAAATGATCAAATTCCATTATTGTTATATGCCAGGGTCTGTTAACAAGTTATTTATGATGTATCTATTTGAAAGACTTAGTTGAAAACTAAACATAACATTATTTTTACATGCCAGCACCTGAACAATTTACATGCCAACATAATTCTAAAGTTACATGCCAGTAGACTAAGCTTCAAAAAGTACAGAACATCATAAATTCCAGTTGCTTCAACATCAATACATGTAGTAATTAATTAATTAATTGTAGCAAATTAAGAGTAAAAGCACAAAAGTTTAATTATTCAACCTTGAATCTGAAGAAATTAAAAGGGTAGTGGCAATATAATGAAGTATTGTAGAGGAAAATCAGGTTTACACTTCAAATTAATTAACTTTAAATGAACCATTATTTTTTTAGTGCAAAATATTACACAGCAATTGAATAAATATCTTCCCTGATACCACCCAAAACACACCCAAAACCCCCAACAACAGCTGCCGCAAAACAAAACAAAAACTAAAACTCTTCCCATTCAACAAAATCGGGTGTGTATATATATATATAGATCGAGAACCTTGCACATTAGAATCAACGATCGGGAAGAAGACCGGCGAACTGCAGCTGTTTCTCTTCCTTTCTCCCTCTGCAGCGACGGCGAAGAAGTTCGACACGACGGCGAGGGCAGCGACGGCGAGCGGCAGTGACGGTGAACGGCAGCTGTCTTCTCCTTTCTCTCTCTGCAGTGACGACGAGCAGCAGCGACGAATGGCGATCTCTCTCTCTTTTTCCCTTTTCTCTCTTTTTAATTTTTTACTTTTGGTAGTTTTCCTTCACTGATGGGTGGTAGAACCCTAACATTTGTTTTACTGATGGGTGGGTTCCACCCTGTCAGTTTTTTATTTTATTTTATTTTTTTCAAATTTCAAAATTAAGGGTATTTATGTCCAAAACTGGTAAAAAGTGACGAAAACAATAAAAAATAAACTTGTGGCTAAAAACAATAAATCCATAAATTTTTTGGCTCTTTTTGAATTCACCCCTATATATATATATATATATATATATATATATATAACATGTGCACTTAACATCCAAGATTGCCAGATGTAATTTTGAACTGAGTATATGAATGCCATATACAGATGGATTTAGTTTGAAACGAGCAATCTAAAGAGTCCGTAGATAGCAAATAAAGTTGGGTACTTTATTTTTGGTTAATCTACAGCTGCAGTCTATTTCGTAGTGTACGGTGATCCTATCCTGGATCATTCATATGGAGATATGAGAATGGAGGCACCTTGTATGATGTGATCATATAGGACTGGGCCATGATCTATATGAATCTCTCACTAAGATCCGTTTAACGATGAGATTCATATATATCAACTAATGATGGCTATACGTGGATGATCTTAATCCGAGTGTCTTATCGACTCCTTTAGGTTAGATCGTGGTCTTTGATATACCATGGGTGAGGTCGGAGTTGCATTCCTGATCAATATGCTCTGTATGTTGGGATCGCGGTTTGGCTTGTGGCTGGGAAGGTTTGTACACAATAGTGGAATCCACTCCTTCTTGCGAGAAATAGATGGTAGTTCCCTTAAGGGTTGATTCAGGGCTTGAACAATATAAGCACTCTCCTAATTCCGTAAGGAATGTAGGATTTATTATTCATTAGAGAATCAATGGTACTTAATGGAAATATATAATTAGAGGGGTATAACGGACATTATGACCCAGCTATAATTATGAACTACTTGTGGATGATTATACCATATGTAATAGCTATATCGATTGACACCAAGAGTTATTGGTTTGTGTAAAAACGTCTACAGTTGAGAGAGTACAGCTTCGGGTTTTTAGTGGAATAACACCGAAGTTAATAATCATGAAATATTAATTAAAGAGTTTAATTAATTATTTCTAAGGATTATTGGAGCTCAAAATACTATGGGTCAATTAGGTCCCCTTGCTAGCCCGATCGATTTAGGTAACAAGGGTCACGGTTAATTAATTGGACTGTCCAATTAATTGTGTTACGAAAGTGAAACATATCTATTCGGGAATTAATTGAATAATGAGATTATTTAATTAATGAATTTAATGATTATGACAATTAAATAATAAGATTATTTAATTATGTAATTAGTTATTGATGGAGGGTGTTAGTTGATATTTATATTTGAAAAATGGGATAATATGATTATCTTATTTTTTAATTAAATATTAATTTTGAATTTAAATAGTTTAAATTCAAATTAGATGATATCTGTTAATAAAATAAAATAAAGA
Source organism: Acer saccharum (assembly GCA_030490815.1). Lineage (NCBI taxonomy): Eukaryota > Viridiplantae > Streptophyta > Magnoliopsida > Sapindales > Sapindaceae > Acer > Acer saccharum. The sequence continues at coordinate 41,915,755 of CM059866.1, forward strand.
TTTTGTTTTTAAATTAAATAGATATCATCGGTTGTTGTTAAAAAGAGGAAATTGCATGAAATTATCAAAAAAATTATGGACTTATTGTTTTTAGCAAAAAGTTTATTTTTTATTGTTTTTGTCATCTTTTGACTTGAATTGCCAAAATTACCCTGAATTAGATTTTATAATTACATTGAATGCCACATTTTTCCCTCCCAAAATTTGCTCCCTCTCTCTCCCGATATGTTCGGTCCTACTGTCCCAAATATTTCAAAATCAGAATTTCTCTCTCTCTCTCTCTCTCTCTCTCTCTCTCTCTCTCTCTCTCTCTCTCTCTCTCTCTCTCTCTCTTCAAAATCAGAAACCAATTTCTCTCTCTGTTCAACCTAGAAACCAATTTTATCTCCTCCAACATTCGACTAACCCAGCAGCGTCACCGAGAAACGGAGGAAGAGAAAGCGGCAGCTTACTACGAACAGAGAAAGAGAGAAAGGAAGAGAAAAAGAGAGAAAGGAAGGGAAAAAGAGAGACTGTCGTCGCTGTTGTCGCCGAACCCGCCGCTCTTCTCGCCGTCGGCGCCGTCGGCGCCGTCGCCCTTGCTTGTCGACGCTGTCGCTCTCAGTTGTCGACGCCGTCTTCAGCTACTGTCCGCCACCGCTGCTACTGCCCTCATTCGTCGAAGCCGCTGCATTTGCTCGTCGACGTCGTCGCCGTCTTCAGCTGTCGGTGAGTTAATCGACATTCATCCTACAACAGTTTTGAATAAAATAGGGTTTTAAAAAAAAAGGATTTCAGTATTCCTCTGGTTTGTGACTATTCTCGAATAATGAGGGTTTCTTTAAGAAGGAAATGTATACTTCTCACAAATCAGAGGAATACTCTGATCGCAATAATCAGAATGATCTCTCCTTCATGTTCCCATCCTACATCTAAGGTTTTTATTATTATTTCATTTTATTTTGGTTTAATTAGTCTCATTCAATGTTTGCGTTTTCATCTTCTAAAAATCCCCAAATTTCACGCAGAATTCAAGCTTCTTTGGCACCTGGGTCTCGCTCGCTCGGTGCAGGAATTCGAACTATGAAGTAAGAAGCGTTGATAGAGGACAACTTCGAAATCTTTTTAAAATCATTAACAACTTTAGACGATTCAATCACGCTCTCGAGGTTCTACTTCTCTTCCCCTTTTTTGTTAATCACTTAATTCTATGGTATTTTTCTAGACACTACGAAATACCTAGAATCTGATATGCATTATTTTACTCAAATTTCTTTATAGGTTTGAATTCGTTCTGATTTAGTTTCTAGTTTATTTAATAATCAGGTTTATGTTTTACATTTTAGGCTGAATTGTGCAAATAATAATTTAATTAGAATGCATATAGCTAACCGTTGTCCATCGCTGTCGGAATACGTCTCTCTCTCTCTCCTGAGATTTTGAAACATACGCTTACAGAGTTACAGGTGATTTCACTTTACGGTTCTTTGATTTAATCTTTTTTTTTTTTTTTTCCATTTTCGTTGGTTTCAACAAACCCTAGACTAATTTTGTTTCAACACATACGCTTAAGGTAAATTTTCTGTATATTTGTTTTTCACAATCATTGAAGATTAATTTTGATTGAATCATGTGCATTTCTCTGTTGTTATACCCAAATTGTGTGTTATTTTGTGGTCAATACTGATGAAATCAGATCTAGAAGAATGTTAGTTGAGTGCAGTATTTGTTGATTTTAGAAAACTAGTGGAGTGCAGTATTTGTTCATTGTAAGAATTAACATGTATATTTGATCTTATCTAGTAGTTTTTTATTTGGTTTTTGGTTGATGCTTTGCTGAATCTGTAAGGATTTCTTCGGTTTTGTACAGGTTACAGTTGTAAAAGCTGTGGCTACACCAATTGTTTTAATTCGTATTTATTTTAGTTGCTGCAATGCAATTTTTTGTGAAATGCCTATGTGGAATTATTGAGTCTCAGTCTTATTTTTCCTTATCATGCTATGCAGTACAAGAAAATTGTGTTGATCTGTTGAAGGTCTGTTTAATACAGTTCTCCTCAGCACAAAATCTGTCACAACCCTCGAGGTAGCCCATCTGATATAATTTTTAAGAGAACAATCAGAGGTTATATTTTAGTCTGTATATATCCTCTTGAGAACAATCTGATATAATGTTGTAGTTGCAGCTTCTTGGTCCTACATCAGCACAGAGTGCTTTGTTCTTTTGAGAGGGGTGGCAATATTAAAGATCCAGCTTGTGGTGAGTAACCTTGTTTGTATTTATTGTCAGCATCATTGTCTTCTTTCTTGGGTAAAATGTGAACTCAATTTGTCTCTCATTTTGTTTAGGATAAATCCTAAAATTTCTACACGCCGAAACAACTACAAGAACTATTAGTTTTCAAATTACATGACAGTTGGCAAATGTTGAAGTTATATGCCAGTTTTCAACTACAAGAACTTTTGAAGTTACATGACAGTTAGCAAATTTTAAAGTTATATGATAGTTTGCAAATTTTAAGGTTACATGCCGGTAGTTTTCAAAGTTACATGCCAATTGGTTTTAAAATTATATGTCAACTAGGTTTCAAAATTACATGCCAATTAGTTTTCAAGTTACATGCTAGCTATCGAGTTACATGTCAGTTACTTTCAATGTTTTTATTCTTATTTAACAAGATTGGTTGTTTTACCGCAGGCTAGAAGACCAAGAAAATAGAGATCCGAAAGCTGGAAGACCAAGAAAAAATATAGAAGTTTCATGTTTTGTTGTTGCATAGCTTTTGCGATATAAAATTTGTTCATATTCCTAGAGCTTGTAACAGTGTAGCACATCTGCAGCTAGATTTGCAGTTGGTCTGGTTAGCTGGCTAGTGATGTTGGCCAATAAGGATTTTTCTTCTTGTAATATTTATTTCGTATTGTAGATTTTATTCGGTTAGATTACAGTATTGAATGAATTTATTTTGAAGACCAAATTATAGTGTTGAATGAATTTATTTAAGTGATCAAATTTCAATATTGTTACATGCCATTTTAATTGTAAGTTATATGCTAGTTGAATTTTATGTTACATGCCAGTTGAATTTTAAGTTACATGTCAGCTGGTTTGGTTGTGAAGTTACATGCTAGATCAAATTTAAGTTACATGCCAGCTGGTTGTGAAGTTACATGCCAGATCAAATTGAAGTTACATGCTAGTTGGTTGTAAAGTTATATGCTAGTTCATTTTTAAGTTACATGTCAATTGATTTTTAAGTCACATGTTAGTTTAATTTCAAGTTACATGAGAGTTAAGTACCAACTATTCGGAGTTACACGCCTTTCAAGTTACATGCTTGTTGTGTTTCAAGTAACATGTCAGTTGTATTCGAATTTGTATATCACTATCAAATTGAAGTTACATGTTCTTCTTGTTTCAAGTTACATGCTAGTTGATTCTCAAGTTACATACCAGTTGATTCTCAAGTTACATGCTAATTGATTTTTAAGTTACATGCCAGTTTATTTTCTAGTTACATGCTAGTTTATTTTTTATTTTCCTAATTGAAAGACACTCAACCGATAATTGAGAATGACAATGAGGTGTCATGTATGACAGGCCATACTTGTTTCCCTACTTGAAAGACAATCAGTTAAAAGATTAAATTCCAATATTGTTACATGCCAGTGTTTGTTAACAAGTTACAAGCCAATTGTATTTTAAGTTACATGTCAGTTGAATTTTAAGTTACATGCCAGTTTATTTGTAATTTACATGCCAGTATAATTTTAAGTTACATACCAGTAGGTTATTAAGTTACATGCCAGTTGGTTATAAAGTTACATGCCAGGCAATATTGATGTATCTATTTGAAAGACACTCAGTTGAAAGTAAACATTACAGTAGTGTTACATGCCAGTGTCTGTTAACAAATTACATACTAGTTGGTTCTGAAGTTACATGCCAGTTGGTTTTGTGTTACATGTCAGTTTATTTTTAAGTTTCCCTATTTGAAAAACACTCACTGAGTTACAAACAAACATTCCAATAGACTAAACTTCAAAAAATACATAACTTCATACAATCCAGTTGATAGTTGTAATCATTCCATGTACATGACAGTTTTTAAGCTACAAAAACAAAGATGATGCATCAACAAAGTTATAAATCTGCTGGTACACTATTTGCAAAAATTCCTAGTGCCACGAATCTCATCTAATTCTCCAACTTTACGGAGAACCTTTACAATGTCTAGGAGACTGTTCAAATTATAGTACACGTTGGTGGTGGATTTTTTTAGCCACGAATCTTTCGGTTTTATGAGGAAATCATCATAATTTATATTTTCCATCTACAAAATCACATTAAAAAAAAACGCATTAGTGTACAACAGACAACTTACATGCCAATAAAAAAAAGTTACATGCCAGTATAAACAAGTTACATGCCAATACAAGTTAAATTTTATGGTTCAAACAGGTTACATGCCAGTACAAAAGAGTTGCATGCCAATACATAACTTACATAGCAGTTACATGCCTGGAAAATCCAATTCAAATGACAACTGAAAACATTCAACTAGGTGTCCTATAATCTTAAACATACAAACCATCTGTTTGCTAGCTTGCAAGTATGCCAAAATTGCGAAACAAAATCTGTATAGCAACATCAAAATCTTTTACATATATAAAGCAAATGAACCTTGATTCTTCTACAACCGTTCCTAGAATTTTCATACACAGGTGATAGCATTATCCTCCCATGTTAGACTCACCAAATTTTCAATTCAAGTGCCTTCTAGACTCAGATCACTTACGAATTTCAGTTGTGTGAACCAGCAAGAAGAGTGGTTGATCCCAATTCAGGATTATAATGCAGCTATTTTCCAATTGAATTCACTATATTTCCATTTCATGTCATCTAATATTTCAATTCAAATGGCAAATCAAAACTTAAATATTCAAAAACCTCCTCTACACATAATTGAATTCAACCCAAAACATACTCACAAAATTTAACTCAAAACCCAAATTATCCTTCAAAAAAATATACATTGTCACCACTGTCAATTTCAAAAGGAGGCGTCCTCTTGCAAAAGAATTCATGGTGAGGCCAGAGTTTATATTGGCTTATGAGATTAACAGCACTGCCAAGCTCCCCAGGTCAAACAAAGTGCTTAAACTAAATTTAAGAGGAAAGAACCAAAAAAAAAAAAAAAAAAAAAAAAAAAAAAAAAAAAGAAAACTAAATTGCTAAAGGACAATATTTTCCAAAAATATCTCGCCTGACTGATTGCCAGTCCATGAGAAAAACATTAAGGACCATGACATCCTTTAATCAAAAGAGATCATTATTGGCAACAAAAAATGATTACCACATGCCTCTTAAAGGTTAACACCGCCAGGATATTAGCAGCAATCTTTTGAATATTAATCCTGCACAATTCAGATGTTAATTCTAACAAGCTTGACCGCTAATGGCCATTGACAGTTCTATCAAAGTTGTGAACTAACAAATATTGCAGCAAACACCGAGTCGCCTCCATAATTTAAAATCTTAGTTAATCACAATGACCTAACAATCACTGATGTTGTCCTAATAAACTTGATAGAACATGAGAAATCTTGGCAAAACTATGCCGAAACAAACACTTGCAACAACATGAATGCTTTGGCACCATTTTACTTTATCAAGGGCAACATCCACCTTCATTAAGTCCAAAATTCATACGTTAAATGTAAATGTAAAAGAATTAGCACTGATAGTGGGTCACTTATCAATGTTATCTTAAAGTAATAGAGCAAATGCAAAAAGCTCTCGGGCTCTCAGCTATAAGCATGAGTTTGAATACTTTTGAGCAAATGCAAATGCATCTGACTCTCGCTACTCAACCATGAGAAACAGAGGCCAAACTAACAAAAACCCCCCAACCAGGAAACTACAAATCATCCACTAGGCTAGATAAAGAGGAAGAAGAAAACACAAAACAGAAAAAAAATAAAGCAGACCAACACTTCAAATTGCCACCCAACAACATACAAAAGCTAGATAAAGAACAAACAAAAGCTAAATCAAACATGAGAGGAGTGACTTCGGTGACGGGGAGGCGAGCTGACGGGGAGAGGAGTGAGGTGATGGCGACGGCGAACTGCAGCTGTTTCTCTTCCGTTCTCTCTCTGCAGTGACGGCGAAGAAGTTCGACACGACGGTGAGGGCAGCAACGACGCCGAGCAGCAGCGACGGCGAACGGTAGCTTCTCCTTTCTCTCTTTACAGCGACGACGAAGAACTGCGACACGATGGCGAGGACAGCGATCGCGAGTAGCAGCGACAGCAACCGGCAGCGACGAACGGCGATCTCTCTCTCTCTTCCCTTCTCTCTCTTTTCAATTTTTTACTTTTGCTCGTTTCCTTTACTGATGGGTGGGTTCCACCCTAACATTTGTTTTACTGATGGGTGAGTTCCACCCTGTCAGTTTGTTTGTTTGTTTGTTTGTTTGGTTTTTTAAAAATTTCAAATTTAAGGGTATTTATGTCCAAAAGTGGTAAAAAGTGACGAAAACAATAAAACATAAACTTGTGGCTAAAAACAATAAATCTATAAATTTTTTGGCTCTTTTTGAATTCACCCCTTGTTAAAAGTATATATATGAAATATATGTTAAGATACTAATGAACACAACACACGCAACACTAAAAAGAGAAGAGAGACATATCAGGTGTGTGCGGCCAACAAGAAAATATATATATATATATATATACATTTTTTATAAGGTTTTTTCTTGGGTGGCCGAACCTAAGATATACAAACAACAAGAGTTGTTTTTTGTGTGTTCTTCTTCAATCTCCATCCTTGTTCCTAAGTATCGTGACGCGTCCACACGCCGTTACCAATCCCGGGTCATAGCTAGGAAGATCTTGTGGTTCAAATCAGGAAGCAGATCGAAAAGAAAAAAGGAGCCTACAAACGTTGGTATGAAATTGCTTCATCTCCTTCTTATTGTTTTTGATTATTACTGTATAAATGGGTTATATTATGATTGCATAAATTTTTTAAAACCCTTCCGCTACGCAATCTGTAACCCTAGGTTCCTACAATTGGTGTCAGAGCCATTTTTTGTACAGTATAATCGAATTCGATTGCTCATGAATGCATGTATGAATGTGTAGGCTTTTTCTAATGATTGTATGATGTTTATATTTTTTTAAAATTTTATTATAAACATGGTTGGTCGTTAATTGTATGGTACAATGGGTTTAGGGTTCTTTTCAATGGTTGTAATTTCTACTGTAATATTAATCCCAGGTTGTATAATTTTTTTTTTATTTCATTGATTTGCTGTAATTTTTTATTATTGATGTAAATCGACGAAGAACAATGATCCGGAACGCGTAGCACAGCAGCCGCACGCTGCAACTGATGTTCATACCCATGCGCAATTGTTGTGCAATATACAGATGCAACATAATATTATATGTTTGTGCAGCAACACATGTCACGCACATCAGATGTGCAAAGCACATGCACTCCCATGCTAGTGTCGCGCAAATTGCACGCAATTGTTTGTGTTAGTGCAGCATGCAACATGCAATTTTTTGTATGCTTGATGCAATGCATGACACATGCGCAAGCGTTGCGCAGCACGAAACATTCAATTGTTGTGTGTTTTGTGCAGTAGTCACGTGCGTGTACGCGAGCACGTTTGGGCTAATTTTGGTAAATCCTGGGCCTCCAAAAAATGTTAGAATAACATTTGGGTTTTAAGGGATTTAATCCATGAGATGGATCCAATAAAATAAATCAAGTTGGACTTGATTTTTGGGCTCGAAAGACGCAGAAGATATTACCCAAAGACTTGAAGAATATTGGAATTACTTGAAGATCAAGGAATGCCTTGGATTAATCTTTTGTAATTAGATTTTTTTTTTTCAAAGTTAGATAACCCATTGTACTCAGTCAACTTATGTATACTTTTATTATGAGATGATTAAAGCATTGCCATGCATATACATGTCATTTAGATTAGGTGTGCCTATACATAGATATATTGATATGTCATACATGCATTATAGCCATCTATATTATGTGTTTATTTTTTTTTTTTAATTTGATTAAAATGGGTAATTCACATAATTGGCTATAAATTAATGGGATTAGTTTTTTAGGAGTAAAAAACTTGGTAATTCTCATTAAATCACTAATCTAATTATTAAAGAGTTTAATTATTTAGATTAGTAGGGTCCTTCATATATATTAGGATTAATTTGATTAAGCCCCTAATAATAATTGGCCCTAATAATGTGTTTAGTTTTAATAGTTAAAACTTGGTAAATACACATTTAATAATTCTAGTCCTAGTAAATAGTTTACATAGATTAGAATTATCACTAATGAACTAGATTTTTAAGAGTTAAAAATCGAATTAGTTTATTAGTTATTGGAATAGGATTCTAATAATTTGTGATTAATGCACTTGACGCTTAGATTGAAATTAGCCGTTTAATCTAGTTTAATCTAGGTGCATTAATATTAATAGAAAACCCTAATTATAAAATAGTGAGTGGGAGAGGGATATATGACATTATATCCCACGGTCTCCATCATTAGTTTAACATCGTGAGATTCGAGTGGGGCCTCATGACAGCTTTGCTTTCGTCCTCCCTGAGGAGGGTTTCTATAAGAATCAATACCAAGGTTGACTTCCTAACGGATATGATTTCTAAGGGGATTTCCGGATTGACCGACCCTAAGGTGGCAATTCTCAAGTTAAGCTCTAGAGATCTAAAATGATGGGTTACGCTCACAAGGTTTTAATTAAATTGGTTAATTATAAACCTGACTGAAATAAACGATGGTTGAATGTTAGAGGAATAAGAGTTATTCTAGTATAACATTAGATTGAGAATGTCTCGATCCAACATGCAAGAATTTGACCGACCCTAAGGCGGCACTTGCTTGTGATATGTTGGATTGTCGTGGCGTAGTAACACTTTTTAGGGTTGTTCTTGTTCATTAAACATTTTCATGCATCATGTTTAATTTTATGCTGAACATTCGCACATGTTTTGAATGTATGACTGAATGAATTTTTAATTTATGTTTTTTCAGCCATGTCAACTGCACTATTACAAATCATAGGCAATGAAAAATTAACTGGTGATAACTACACTAAATGGAAACACAATGTCAATGCAATTTTGGTCACCAAGGACCTTAAGTTTGTGCTTATAGAGGAATGTCCTCCAGCGCCTACTGCCCATGCCGCACAAAGAGTTTGTAAGGCATACGAGAAATGGGTCTCATCTGATGAGAAGGCCCGAACATATCTATTAGCTAGTATGACAGACGTGCTTGTTACAAAGCACGAAGCAATGACTTCCGCATTCGAAATAATGGAGTTATTGCAGGCTATGTTTGGGTAACCCTCTGAGCAAAAGCGGCACGAAGCTGTTCGTTATGCTATGCTTGCTGGTATGAAAAAGGGTACACCAGTTTGGGAACATGTCCTGAAGATGATGTCCTACTTCAACACGGCAGAAATCAATGGCGGGGCCATTGATGAACCCAGTCAGGTGAGCATCATACTGACGACTCTTCCAAAGAGTTTCGATCAGTTCAAGAGCAACTATGGGATGAACAAGCTTAGGTTCAGTCTCACACAGTTGCTTAATGAGCTCTTTACCTTTGAGTCCTTGACTAAGGACAACAAGGGCAATACCGGTGAGGTAAATGTTGCCGAACCATCTTCCTCCAATAATAAGAAGAGGAAGAGGTATGCTGGGAAGGCGAAGGGTAAGCCCAAACCCAAGAAAGCCCAGAGCAAAAAGAAAGGCGCCTCCACCGATAAAAATAAGGGAAAAATGTTTCCATTGTGACAAGGTCGGGCACTAGAAGAGGAACTGTCGTCAGTATCTAGAGGAGGTAGCCAAAAAGAAGAAAACGAAAAGTAAATATGATTTACTTGTTCTTGAGTCGTGTTTAGGGGAAGATGATTCTTCACCTTGGATAGTTGATTCGGGGGCCACTAACCATGTTTGTTCTTCTTTGCAGTGGACTGATTCTTGGACACAGCTTGAGGAGGAAGCCTTCTCTATGCATGTGGGGTCAGGGGATGTCGTGTCGGCATGAGCAGTAGGTGTAATTAGATTGCGTTTTTGTAATAATAATTTTATATTGTTGGACAATGTATTTTTCATTCCTGGATTTACACGGAATTTAATTTCCGTTTCTAAGTTGTTAGAACAATTATATTCTATTTCTTTTGATAATAAATTAGTTATTATTGCAAAGAATGGTCTGAATATTTGTTCAGGAATTAATGAAAACAATTTGTATGTGTTAAGACCGTTAATACATACAACACTGCTCAACACCGAAATGTTTAAGGTTGAAAAACCAAAAACTAAATGACATAAGATTTCTTCAGAAAACGAAACGTATCTCTGGCATCTAAGGCTTGGTCATATTAACCTTGACTGGATAAACAGACTAGTTAAAAGTGGATCTTTAAGTGAGTTAAAGGTTGGCACCTTACCTGTCTGCGAATCTTGTTTAGAAGGTAAAATGACCAAGAGACCTTTTACTGGAAAAGGGCTTAGAGCTAAAGAACCACTTGAGCTTATACATTCAGACGTCTGTGGACCGATGAATGTTAAAGCAAAGTGTAAGGATTCCCATCTATTGATTGGCTTATTTCGTGGACAAACCACATATTAGGGTTTGATGTAAGGGTAGCTTAGGTATTTGATGATTGGTGTTTTACACAACCAAGGCCCTCTCAAGACCTCAAGAGAAGAAGCACCAAAGGTAAATTCTAGTGCTTACTTGCTTTGAAGAGATCTAGTTGCACACACACATAACTCATGCATAAATCTTATTCTTGTATGTTGTGTGTTTTATATGTGTGCATGCATGTTCTTGAACATCTCTTCTTACATGTTTTATTTGATTGCATCTTGTTCATTGAAATGCCATGACATGTTTAGGTATTAGGATGCAAAGCCATGAATTCTATTCATGCATGTTTAAGTGATTGCATCTTGTTCATTGAAATGCCATGACATGTTTAGGCATTAGGATGCATTCACTTCCCACACTTGCACTTCATGATTAGTCTTAAGTGTGGTGTAATTCGTTTCCGTTTGTGTGATCGGAAACGTCTACGCTTGCACGATAGTGTGCATGTCTTAGCGCGATGGTTGACCACTTGAGAATGTCTCATTCTTCTCTTGGATAAGTGGTAGTTTTGGTTTGGTTGTTTGGAGTAAAGTGTCTAGTTTCAAAAGATTAGATTTCAATGTTTTAAATATTTTTCAAAACTGACCTTTGTATGGTCGTGTGACCATAACTTTTTATAAAAAGATTGAAATTGAGTTTTGTAAAATTCTGGATAAACTAGACACCCATAACTTTTCAACGGTATATTATTCGTAATATTTCATGACCGTTTGGATTGGTTTTAAAATCTCCAAAGTTACAACCAAAACAGGGTAACTCTGTTGTTGTCCGTTTCTGACCTTTGGTCACTCAATTGACCATAACTTTTTTCATAGCTATCAAAATGTCATTTTGTAAAACCGAGTAGAAAGTATACATCCATACCTTTCCAACGATATATCATATGAAAGTTTTCGATGTCGTTTGGTCATGTTTCGAAGCGCTCGAATCTTGAGCCGCTGCACTGACGCGAGTACCGCGAAAATGCCCATAATGTTTCCATTTCTTCCAAAACGAAATAGTTTCACTTGGGCATTATAAATACATATCTTTCTCATCATTTTGAGTGCTGTGCCACAAAATCAAATCCTAGAGAGAGAGGCTCCATATTCTTGAGAGAGAAAGAGAGATTTGAGAGAAAATCAAATCAAGAACTCACATTTAACCACTCAAATCAAATCCTTTTTGCATCAAATTTCATATTGCATCTTCTATGTCTATATAGAATGCATCCATGCATGGGTTTGCATCATCACAACTTGCTTGGTAAGATTTTGATTAACTTCATCTTATTTTAGTATTTTTACTATCAAACCATCTCTTTTAAATTACTTGTATGTTTTAGATCATATGCTAAATACAAGAAAAGAGAATTGATTGTGATGAATTGATTGAGTGTTATATTGTGATAGCTAATTAGGTTTTTGCTTAATCTTGATTAGCTAAGCTATTTGACATGTCATTTAACTCTTGATATTTAGGATTGATTTAATTGATTATATCATCATCCTAGATAAGCATCTAAGGTTCCCTAGCCTTGTTTGTTATTTGAATATCATCATATATTCACATAGGTTGCATTATCTCTTCATTGAGAATTAAGACTTGAGGCTAAGATTGCTTAGGCCTCAAGCAATTTGGACTAGAACCACTTTTAAAGGCCCGCGTGGTAGAAGTGGGGAGTTATTGACTGGAGTGTTAGACGAGGTCTACATAGGTTGTAAACTCCATTTCAATTAGTGGATTTTGAGGTTCGAGTGTGGCGCACTAAACAGCCCGTGGTTTTTCCTAGTGGTTAGGTTTCCACGTATATATCAAGTGTTATTTAATTTTTGCACCATATCACACTTGCTATATTATATTGACTATTAGGGGTATTTTCGTAATCTTGACTATACACGAAAATTGGGTAAAATTAGTTAAAATCTATTCACCCCCCTCTAGATTAATATATCGAACACATCGTTAATTTGTTTCACAAAGGGTGGTTATAAGTATTATGTCACCTTTATAGATGACTACTCGAGATACGGATATGTCTACCTAATGCAACGAAAGTCGGAAACTTTTAAAAAGTTCAAAGAATTTTGAGCTGAAGTTGAGAACTAGTTAGGAAAGACTATCAAGTCTCTACGATCTGATCATGGAGGTGAGTACATTGACCAAGAGTTTGAAGACTTTATGGTTGAGTATGGGATAGTATCCCAACTCACAGCTCCTGGTACACCACAACAGAATGGTGTTGTGGAGAGGAGAAATAGAACCCTAATGGAAATGGTGAGATCTATGATTAGTTTCTCATAATTACCAAATTCCTTTTGGGGATATGCGTTACAACCAGCAGCATACATTTTGAATGTAGTGCCATCCAAATCTGTTCCTAAGACTCCTATAGAGTTATGGAATGGTCATAAAGTTAGTTTGCGATATTTCCACATATGGGGGTGTCCAGCACACGTGCTGAAGAATAGAACTAGAAAGTTAGATCCCAAGTCTGTGGTCTGCTTGTTTGTAGGATACTCCAAGGAGACCAGAGGTGGATACTTCTATAGTCCTGAAGATAACAAAGTATTTGTATCGACAAATGCAACGTTTCTCTAGGACAGCTATATTAGTGACCATAAACCTTGTTCTAAAATTGTATTGAATGAGTTGGAACTTGGTGAGACTAGTACTCAGACAACAAGAGTTGTTGATCCATTAACATCTGATAGTTAGATGATTCCTATTCAGGATACACTACCACCTAGGCATAGTGAGAGGGTTGTGAGACAGCCTAAACACTATTTGGGTGTAAGTGAGGGACAAGATGTTGTCTTTGCTGATAGTGTGGATGATCCATTGACATTTAAGAATGTAATGGAAGATCTTGACAAAGAGGAATGGCTTAAAGCCATGAATCTCAAGATAAAGTCCATATACTCTAACTCAGTCTGGGAACTTGTAGACTTACTAGATGGGGTGAAACCCATAGGGTGTAAGTGGATCTACAAGAGAAATAGAGGAGTAGACGGGAAGGTAGAGACCTTCAAGGCAAGGCTAGTGGCCAAGGGTTATACCTAGAAAAAGGGGGTCGATTATGAAGAGATCTTCTCGCCAATAGCCATGTTTAAGTCTATTCAGATTCTCTTATTCATTGCTGCCTATTTTGATTACGAAATTTGGCAAATGGACGTCAAGACTGCATTCTTGAATGACAATCTTGAAGAGAGCATCTAAATGATGCAACCAGAGGGATTCATGTCTCCAGATCAAGAGCAAAACGTTTGCAAGTTGCAAAGATCCATTTATGGACTTAAACAAGCATCTAGATCTTAGAACATAAGGTTTGATGATGTGATCAAAACCTATGGCTTCAAGCAAAACGTTGATGAGCCTTGTGTTTACAAGTGCATCATTGACAAGAAGGTAGTTTTCTTAGTTCTTTACGTAGATGATATCCTACTCATTGGGAATGATGTAGGGGTATTATCGGGGGTAAAGGGTTGACTGGCTAGCCAATTCCAAATGAAAGATTTGGGAGAGGCGAGTTATGTTCTAGGAATCCAACTTATAAGGGATCGTAAGAACAAACTTATAGCACTGTCTCAAGCATCGTATATCGATAAGATTCTTGTGCGGTTTTCGATGCAAAACTCCAAGAAAGGTAATTTACCTTCCAGACATGGAGTTCACTTGTCTAAGGAACAGTGTCCTAAGACACCTCAAGAAGTTAAGGATATGAGACGTGTTCCCTATGCGTCAGCAGTAAGTAGTCTCATGTATACTATGTTATACACGAGACTGGACATCTGTTTCGTAGTGGGAGTAGCCAGTAGATACCAGTCCAACCCAGGATTGGATCATTGGGTTGCTGTCAAGACTATTCTCAAGTATCTTCAGAGAACGAGAAACTATATGCTAGTGTATTCTGGACAGGATTTGATCCCATTAGGATATACTGATTCTGATTTTCAGTCAGACAGGGATTCTAGGAAATCCACGTTTGGATTAATATTTACCCTTGGTGGTGGAGCCATTTTGTGGAGGAGTATTAAGCAATCTTGTATTGTTGATTCCACCATGGAAGCCGAATATGTAGCCGCTTGTGAAGCTGCTAAAAAGGCTATTTGGCTCTGTAAGTTCTTGAGGGATCTGGAAGTTATTCCAGATCTAGATAAGCCCATCACACTTTATTGTAATAACAGTGGTGCTATGGCTAATTCCAAAGAACCAAGAAGCCACAAGAGAGGGAAGCATATAGAGAGAAAGTATCATCTCATTAGAGAGATAGTGCAGAGAGGATATGTGATCGTCACCAAGATAGCCTCACAAGACAATCATGCTGATCCATTTACGAAGACCTTACTGGCTAAAGTGTTTGAAGGTCACATTGAAGGTCTAGGGTTACGAGACATGACTCACATGCTTTAGTGCAAGTGGGAGATTGTTGGGGTTTTTGCCCTAAAGCTTGTAATTTGTAAATATGATTTGAACATAAATAAAAGAAGTAGTTTATTCATTCAAATTGTCTCATACATATATATATATATATATATATATATAACATGTGCACTTAACATCCAAGATTGCCAGATGTAATTTTGAACTGAGTATATGAGTGTCATATACAGATGGATTTAGTTTGAAACGAGCAATCTAAAGAGTCTGTAGATAGCAAATAAAGCTGTGTACTTTATTTGTGGTTAATCTACAGCTGCAGTCTATTTCGTAGTGTACGGTGATCCTATCCTGGATCATTCATATGGAGATATGAGAATGGAGGCACCTTGTATGATGTAATCATATAGGACTGGGCCATGATCTATATGAATCTCTCACTAAGATCCGTTTAACGATGAGATTCATATATATCAACTAATGATGGCTATACGTGGATGATCTTAATCCGAGTGTCTTATCGACTCCTTCAAGTTAGATCGTGGTCTTTGATATACCATGGGTGAGGTTGGAGTTGCATTCCTGATCAATATGCTCTGTATGTTGGGATCGCGGTTTGGCTTGTGGCTGGGAAGGTTTGTACACAATAGTGGAATCCACTCCTTCTTGTGAGAAGTAGATGGTAGTTTCCTTAAGGGTTGATTCGAGGCTTGAACAATATGAACGCTCTCCTAATTCCGTAAGGAATGTAGGATTTATTGTTCATTAGAGAATCAATGGCACTTAATGGAAAGATATAATTAGAAGGGTATAACAGACATTATGACCCAGCTCTAATTATGAACTACTTGTGGAGGATTATACTATATGTAATAGCTATATCGATGGACACCAAGAGTTATTGGTTTGTGTAAAAACGTCTACAGTTGAGAGAGTGCAGCTTCGGGTTTTTAGTGGAATAACACCGAAGTTAATAATCATGAAATATTAATTAAAAAGTTTAATTAATTATTTCTAAGGATTATTGGAGCTCAAAATACTATGGGTCCATTAGGTCCCCTTGCTAGCCCGATCGATTTAGGTAACAAGGGTCACGGTTAATCAATTGGATTGTCCAATTAATTGTGTTACGAAAGTGAAACGTATCTATTCAGGAATTAATTGAATAATGAGATTATTTAATTAATGAATTTAATGATTATGACAATGAAATAATAAGATTATTTAATTATGTAATTAGTTATTGATGGAGGGTGTTAGTTGATATTTGTATTTGAAAAATGGGATAATATGATTATCTTATTTTTTAATTAAATATTAATTTTGAATGTAAATAGTTTAAATTCAAATTAGATGATATCTGTTAATAAAATAAAATAAAGATCTTGTTTTTAAATTAAATAGATCTCATCAGTTGTTGTTAAAAATATATATATGAAACATATGTTAAGATACTAATGAACACAACGCACGCAACACTAAACAGAGAAGAGAGACATATCAAGGGTGTGCGGCCAACAAGAAAAAAAAAAAGAAAAAAAATATATACATTTTTTATAAGGTTTTTTCTTGGGTGGCCGAACCTAAGATATACAAACAACAAGAGTTGTTTTTTGTGTGTTCTTCTTCAACCTCCATCCTTGTTCCTGAGTACCGTGACGTGCCCACACGCCGTTACCAATCCCGGGTCACAGCCAGGAAGATCTTGTGGTTCAAATCAGGAAGCAGATCGAAAAGAAAGAAGGAGCCTACAAACGTTGGTATGAAATTGCTTCATCTCCTTCTTATTGTTTTTTTATTATTACTGTACAGATGGGTTATATTATGATTGCATAAATTTTTTAAAACCCTTCCGCTGCGCAATCTGTAACCCTAGGTTCCTACAGCTCATCCTTGGACGAATTACCAAAGAGAACTCTAGCTTCAAGACAATAGCAGTTGTCGCTAGATCTCATACCTTTTAATAAGGTTTGTCCATCGGGCTTTAGGATTGAGCAATCATCTTTGCTAAACAAGATGGAGAATCCTTCATCACTAAGATGAGAAATGTTTATTAGATTGGCTTTCAAGCCATCTACATATAAAGCATTGGACAAGGAGGATAATCCAGGAATGAAGATGGTTCCTTTCTCTACGACTCTCTTTTTAGACCCATCACCAAAGGTAACAAATCCCCTTTCCTCCATGACAAGAGTTTCAAAGAAACTCTTGTTTCTCGTCATGTACCTAGAGCACCCACTATCTAAATACCAAAAATTAGAAGAATTTGCCTTCAAGGCAATTTGTGCAACATGACAAAAGTAAGCATCTCTTCTAATCCACATAGGTGAACATTTCTTTCCTAGTAGTCATTGGTACATGGGCTCTAAATGTCCTAGGATCATGCAAATTAGCTCTATCATTCCTAGGAACATGCATCTTGGCTCTATTTGTTTTCTTTTTAATCATGCTTTTAACTCTACGCATTTTAATGTAATAAAAGCAATTTGGTCTAATATGACCATCAATACCACAAAAATGACATGTAGGGATGAAGTTAGTGTAGGGAAAAAATACCGTAGTACACGCAGCGGAAGCGAGACTAAAAATAGATTAAGTATGTTTTAAAATTTTTCCTTTTTATAAACCTTAAACCCTTTAATTAATTAACTATACATATCAAGTAACAAAAGTAGAATACCTTTTGTCGCGTGATCCGATTGACTTACGTCGATGGTAATCCGCAAGATCTTCAATCCTAGCACGAACGTGAATCACCTAGAAGCGTGGTCTCCCTTTTCTTTGAATTGCAAACCTAAGAATGGACAAACAAACTTTTCTTTTTCTTTTGTCAGTCACAAAACAATCAAAAGAATACAAAGATTATTCCGGTCACTTTTGAGTTCTCAATCTAATGATCGAAACTCGCGTGAGCCTAATTCGATGTTGTACACACAAGCTTATTGATGAACAAGCAATTATTGTACCATCAAAAGAATAATCTCTTCTCTCTTTTATATCTTGGTCGAAATCAACACACACTAATCACTAGAGTTGGATTCTATTTTTTTTTTAAGCAAAAGAAAAACTCTCAAGCCTTTCAAGTAGGGTTAGCCGAATTCAACCTATATATAATATCTATAAATATTAAAATATATATATATATAGTGCTCCGAATACTGCACTTTGCACAACTAAAATATAAGTGCATCAATTCTGCACACCTCACCAAACAAAATAATATATATTTGCACGCCTAAACCAATATATATATATATATATTTATATATATTGCGGAATTAATACTGCTCTATTTGGCCTAATACTGCATGCCTTATATACCTCTATATTTTTGGCCTTATATATTTAATATATATTTATATATTGTGGCCAAAATCATCTACCATGTAGGATTTGTCTTTTGACTTAAATCCTAACCCTAGGTAGATTTCCTTAGAATTCCAAACCCTAATCCAACTCTTTAGTGTATTTGTGACTATCTCAAAGACTTCCTTATTTGATTAAATAAATAAACCTTATTATTTATTTTCTTACCAAATAAGTCTTTTACTTTTAGTATACTACTACCAATAGTATAACTCTAGGAAACATATTTCCTGATCAGAAAAAGATTTTGTTTCTTAATTAAATAATTAATTAATAAATTAATTAATTCTCATTTAATCAAACAATAAAATAAAATAATATATTAGACTAATAAATTAGCCTTGCCGCCCACATCATATATATATGGGCTCAATATTATTTTCTTATTTTATTTAATCCATTGGACTTTAAATAAAAAGCTCACATGTGAACCAGACCCATTCTTACTAAAAGAAACAAGCCCACATGTCTTTCATTAATATATTAATATAATTGAGCAGCCCATTAAATAAATAATGTGCAAATTATATTCTTAATATATTAAATGCAATTCTAGATGGACCCATAAATTGGTCCGGTAGAATATATCAAGTGATCCATGCAAGTCCGTGTAGATTGGGGATCTTGGCGGGCTATCTAAATTTAGGCTTCAATAGACATAACCTAATCACAATCAACAAATGATTCACTTAGGTCCGATCCATTAATTTTAACTCATTCCACTAAAGAGCTAAAATTGAACTCTTAAATAAAGATAGAATAAGAAGATGTTCCTCATTCATACCCTAGACAATCATATTGGAGATAGTGTATCCTCGTGATTAATATCAGTAATCGCCAAGAGTTCATAGACCGCCTATAACTCTCCAAGTTACCATATTTACTCATATGACCACGTTTTGAACTTGGATATTTTGACTTGTCCAGAAGCCATGTTTTCAATAGACACTATCGAAAACTCAACGTTGAGATTTAATATCCAATTACCTCAAAACATCCATATGATCATATTATACTCTCATTTAATAAATGGAGCCACGATGTCCATATCTATAAATGAAGTCCTTTATCGATTAACAAATGAATATCACCAAACTATCGAGGATAGACTATGCTATATAATCGTACTCATTGATAACTCAAATGATATCACTTGCAACCATAAGTCCATCATTTATCTCAGGATTAAGATAGACTCTCCGATTGTCCTGATAATGAAAAGACTATTATCTATTGACGGTTCTAGATAAAGCTTTTCATTGTGATCAAGTTCAATGCACCCAGTGCACTAGATTCTTTTACTCGAAGACACTCCGATGATTTTAGACTCATCATATCTCATTTGATCCCACTCAAATGCTAGCAAAAGAATTCTACAACTTTAACAAGATAAAGGTGCCCAACCTTTAACTTAAGTTGTGAACATTATTCAAGACTAACTAAAGAATTGTGTCTACATCATACATATCCAGATGTACGAACAATTCTTCTTTTCTCATAGTCTTTAGACCTTATGATTATTTACTTTGACAATTATAATAATTAAACTATAAATGCTATAAGATTTGTTAAACCAGAAATCACATTATTAATATGAATAGATTGTCAAAAACACTATTACACTCTTGCTATTAAGCATAATCCTAACAATCTCCCACTTGCGCTATAGCAAATGTGTCATATCTCTCATTCCCATGTTCTCACCCCTATATACAATTTCCCTTAAAAGGTGATACTTCCTTTCAATGTGTTTTCCTTTCTTATGACTTCTTGGTTCTTTCGAATTAGCCACTGCTCCGCTGTTGTCACAGTAGATAGTGATCTGCTTATTCGCACTAGGAACCACTTCCAAGTCTATCAAGAATTGGCGGAGCCAAACAGCCTCTTTGGCATCCTCGCATGCAGCAACATACTCAGCTTCCATGGTGGAATCAGCAATACAAGATTGCTTGATACTCCTCCATATGACTGCTCCTCCTCCAATAGTAAACACAGCTCCTGATGTGGATTTTCTAGAGTCAGAATCTGATTGGAAATCAGAATCTGTATACCCAACGAGAATCAAATCCCCTCCAGAGTATACAAGCATATTATCTCTCGTTCTCTTGAGATACTTGAAAATATGCTTGACTACTGTCCAGTGATCAGGACTAGGTTTCGATTGAAACCTGCTAACTATGCCAACAGCAAAACAAATATCTGGTCTAGTACAGAGCATTGCATACATGAGACTTCCAACTGCCGAGGCATATGGAACTCTACTCATGAATTGCTCTTCATGCTCATTCTTAGGAACTTGTTCCTTAGAAAGCTTGGTTCCATGTCTGAAAGGTAACATACCTTTCTTGGAATCCTGCATGGAAAACCTAGACAAGATCTTGTCTATGTATGAAGCTTGGGATAATACAATCGTTCTATTCTTTCTATCCCTTATTACTTGGATACCTAGAATAAAACTTGCTTCTCCTAAGTCCTTCATATCAAATTGTTTTGTTAACCATTCTTTTACTGATGTCAATACACCTACATCGTTTCCAATGAGTAGTATATCATCAACATAAAGAATCAGGAAAACCAACTTGTCGCCTTTAATCCTTTTGTATACACAAGGTTCGTCAGGATTCTGAATAAATCCAAAGCCTTTGACAGCTTGATCGAACCTTATGTTCTAGGATCTGGATGCTTGCTTTAATCCATATATGGATTTCTGCAACTTGCATACCTTTTCCATTTGGCCCTTTTTAATGAATCCCTCTGGTTGCATCATGTAGATGCTTTCGTCAAGACTTCCATTAAGGAAAGCTGTCTTGACGTCCATTTGCCAAATCTCTAGATCTAAAGATGCTGCAATGGATAAGAGTATCCTAATGGATTTAAGCATGGCCACAGAAGAGAAGGTTTCCTCGTAATCGATACCTTCTTTCTGTGTATACCCTTTAGCTACCAATCTAGCTTTAAAGGTTTCCACCTTTCCATCCATACCTCTTTTCCTCTTGTATACCCACTTGCACCCAATGGGTTTTATCCCTTTAGGCAAATTTACAAGGGACCAGACTTTGTTATCGAACATAGATTCAATCTCAGATTGCATTGCCTTTTGCCAATGGCGACTATCAACATCCTCCATTGCTTCCTTATACGTGTAGGGATCATCGTCGTCCGGGAGATTCTCCACTGATTCTCCCAGACCGATGTATCTTTCGGGTTGTGTTCTAACCCTCCCACTACGACGAGGAATGGTAGGTTGTTGATCTTGTGTTGGATCAGAACTTACAATTGGGTTAGATTGTGTAACCTCTCGTGGAATTGTATCTCCTGACATCTCATTCAGGACAATTCTACTTCTAGGCACAAAATCATTCATATAGTCCTTTTCCAGAAATTTAGCATTTGTCGAAACAAATACTTTAAAATCTGAAGGACTATAGAAATAATATCCTTTAGTTTCTTTTGGATACCCTACAAATATACATGTTTCCGAACGGGACTCCATCTTTTCTGTCTTTCCTTTTAACACATGCGCAGGACAACCAAATATCCTTAAGTGTTGTAAACTAGGCTTGCACCCAGTCCACAACTCATGCGGTGTTTTAGGAACAGACTTAGATGGTACATCGTTTAGAATGTATATAGCAGTTTGTAAAGCATATCCCCAAAAAGAAATAGGAAGTGTTGAATAACTCAACATAGACCTAACCATATCCAAAAGAGTTCTATTTCTCCTTTCTGCTACCCCATTCTGTTGAGGTGTACCTGGTGCAGAAAACTGAGAAACTATCCCATTATCAATAAGATATTGCTGAAACTCACCAGATAGATATTCTCCACCATAATCAGATCTTAAGATTTTTATGTGTTTCTCAAGCTGATTTTCCACTTCAGCTTTGAATGCTTTGAACATGTCAAAAGCATCCGACTTATGTCGCATGAGATACACATAGCCAAATCTCGAGTAATCATCAGTGAAGTGATGAAGTACTCATATCCACCTCTACCTTGAATGCTCATAGGTCCACATACATCAGTGTGTATCAATCCTAAACATTCAGTGGCTCTTGCACCTTTGGCAGAGAACGACCTTTTGGTCATTTTACCTTCCAAACAAGATTCACAAGTTGGTAGATCATCAACCTTTAAGTCACTTAAAGGTTTGTCACATACCAATCTTTTAATCCTATTAAGGTTAATATGACCTAGGCGTAAATGCCATAGGTAGGTTTCATCTATTGATAATTTTACTCTTTTATGATCAGGTTCCGTTAATTCTGTGTCTAACGAGTGAGAGATATTTCTATGCAAAAAGTATAGACCGTTTTCCAATGTACCTTTGCAAATAAATTTGTTATTCTTACTAATAATAAAATCTTTATTAAAAGTAACCGAATATCCAAATTTATTCAAACAAGAAACTGAAATTAAATTTCTCTTGAATTGAGGTACATAATAAACGTCTATCAAATCTAAATGCCTAAAAGAATCTAGATTAACTCTAATATCTCCCACTGCACTTGCAGACACTAACGTTCCGTTGCCAAAACGCAAGTTGATTTCATTCTTATTCAACTTTCTCCTTTCTTGGAACCCCTGTAAGGAATAGCAAACATGATTTGTGGCTCCAGAGTCTATGATCCAAGAGTCTGTAGAATCTACCAGAAAACATGTTTCAAGATAATTAATATTACCTTGTTCCTTCTTGTTCTGGGACTTTGGGCAATTTCTTTTCCAATGTCCCTTTTCACCACAAAGGAAGCATTTCCCTTTGATCTTGGTTACTTTCTTGGTCTCCATCTTGGTAGGCCTAAGTTGCTTTTTCTTCTGTTGTTCCTTAACCTTTTGACGGGTCTTAACAGTAGCAACTTTACCAACCATATGAATTTGAGATTCATAAGTAGGAGCAGGTGGTTTAGGAGCAGACAGAATAAACTTATGTTTTTCAGCTTGCAGCAACATCCCAATTTTCCTTTTCCATGTGACATAATTATTTCCAGTTAAAATATTATCTTTTAAGATGTTCATTAGGGATGGGGTCATGATTTCTGAATATAACAAAAATATATATGAGTAAATAATCATGATAAAGCACTTTCGAATATTTATCTTGATTTAAATAAATAACTCAATCATAAAAATTCAACGGTGATCCAACACCCATAAATGTTACGCCTCCTTTGGGAGTTCGCACCATTTACTAGTTAGACTAGGTCCCACCTAATTGTTAACATAACAACCAGCGTTTTCAATTTTAGCCTTGCAATTTTATTGACAAGAACTCTTGGGAGGATATCAATAAAATTACATTGAGTGTGTTACCAAGATATCGACCCTCAATTTTCTCTCACGAAAATCCCTCCTTGGGGAGTAGATCTCGTTTGAGTCCATTGTCTAGTGTATCCTTGTAAGGAAGTATATTGCTAAATTCCATTCATGGACGCCCCTTGGGGGGATTACCAATAAATAATAAAGCTCAACTAACCTTGGAGGCCATAGGTGTTACAAAAACACCTTCTCCCACTCAATTATTTAAGGCGTGTGATTAAATCCCATAGAATGATTTACCAAGTTATCTAGATGCCAATTTAGATACCTAAATCATTCAATGCATGTTCATACCAAAAGAGATATATGAGTGGCACTCCTATTCTATATGTCATGTTATCATACAATAACAAATATTGTAATATTTATGCAAAAAATAAATAGCAACAATTTTGGTCCATCCTAGAAAAGCAAGTAAATTACAATTGTCAGGAATACAAGATCTTCAGGTGGCCATCAACCATACGCTCATCCCTCGGCCTCCTCCCATGGGCGTGCACAGCCCACAACCCCACAAAGGGGCTGCCTTGCGCAGCCCATGAGGCCACACAAGGCTGCCGTGCGCAGCCCACCAAGATTTGGGCTTGCCATGCGCAGCCCAATCCACTCCTAGGGTGCGCACGGTGCTCGTTCTCGGTTCCGGTTGCTTCCTTTTTCTTCGTGTCTTCGAATCTTCAATACCCGAATACATTACAGCAGTATAAAATAATAAAATACTGCAGTATTAATTTTTATTTTTATTTTTATTCACTGCAGTACTTTTACAAAATAAAAACTGCACATAAAAATTAAATTAAAAAAACTGCAGTAGTCATAAAAAATACTGCACTTATTTAAATAAAATAAAATAAAACCTAGCAACTACCAAGAAGGAATTATGGCGATAATAGACCACCCTTCTTGTTACAATTCCGAAACAAAAATTACATTGAAAATCTAGGACCAAAATCGAGCAACAACAATCCACATAATAAACATATATAATACCATATATATTATATATGTATAATATATAATATAATCACAATAAAAAGAAATAGATCCACGTATATATACATTAATTAATTAAAAGGGTTCAACCAGGCTCTGATACCAATTGTAGGGAAAAAATACCGCAGTACAAGCAGCGGAAGCGAGACTAAAAATAGATTTAGTATGTTTTAAAATTTTTCCTTTTTATGAACCTTAAACCCTTTAATTAATTAACTATACATATCAAGTAACAAAAGTAGAATACATTTTGTCGCGTGATCCGATTGACTTACGTCGATGGTAATCCACAAGATCTTCAATACTAGCACGAACGTGAATCACCTAGGAGCATGGTCTCCCTTTTCTTTGAATTGCAAACCTGAGAATGGACAAACAAACTTTTCTTTTTCTTTTGTCAGTCACAAAACAATCAAAAGAATACAAAGATTATTCCGGTCACTTTTGAGTTCTCAATCTAATGATCGAAACTCGCGTGAGCCTAATTCGATGTTGTACACACAAGCTTATTGATGAACAAGCAATTAGTGTACCATCAAAAGAATAATCTCTTCTCTCTTTTATGTCTTGGTCGAAATCAACACACACTAATCACTAGAGTTGGATTCTATTTTTTTTTAAGCAAAAGAAACACTCTCAAGCCTTTCAAGTAGGGTTAGCCGAATTCAACCTATATATAATATCTATATATATTAAAATATATATATAGTGCTCCGAATACTGCACTTTGCACAACTAATATATAAGTGCATCAATTCTGCACACCTCACCAAACAAAATAATATATATTTGCACGCCTAAACCAATATATATATATATATATTGCGGAATTAATACTGCATGCATTATATACATATATCTTTTCGGCCTAATACTGCATGCCTTATATACCTCTATATTTTCGGCCTTATTTATTTAATATATATTTATATATTGTGGCCAAAATCATCTACCATGTAGGATTTGTCTTTTGACTTAAATCCTAACCCTAGGTAGATTTCCTTAGAATTCCAAACCCTAATCCAACTCTTTAGTGTATTTGTGACTATCTCAAAGACTTCCTTATTTGATTAAATAAATAAACCTTATTATTTATTTTCTTACCAAATAAGTCTTTTACTTTTAGTATATTACTACCAATAGTATAACTCTAGGAAACATATTTCCTGATCAGAAAAAGATTTTGTTTCTTAATTAAATAATTAATTAATAAATTAATTAATTCTCATTTAATCAAACAATAAAATAAAATAATATATTAGACTAATAAATTAGCCTTGCCGCCCACATCATATATATATGGGCTCAATATTATTTTCTTATTTTATTTAATCCATTGGACTTTAAATAAAAAGCTCACATGTGAACCAGACCCATTCTTACTAAAAGAAACAAGCCCACATGTCTTTCATTAATATATTAATATAATTGAGCAGCCCATTAAATAAATAATGTGCAAATTATATTCTTAATATATTAAATGCAATTCTAGATGGACCCATAAATTGGTCCGGTAGAATATATCAAGTGATCCATGCAAGTCCGTGTAGATTGGGGATCTTGGCGGGCTATCTAAATTTAGGCTTCAATAGACATAACCTAATCACAATCAACAAATGATTCACTTAGGTCCGATCCATTAATTTTAACTCATTCCACTAAAGAGCTAAAATTGAACTCTTAAATAAAGATAGAATAAGAAGATGTTCCTCATTCATACCCTAGACAATCATATTGGAGATAGTGTATCCTCGTGATTAATATCAGTAATCGCCAAGAGTTCATAGACCGCCTATAACTCTCCAAGTTACCATATTTACTCATATGACCACGTTTTGAACTTGGATATTTTGACTTGTCCAGAAGCCATGTTTTCAATAGACACTATCGAAAACTCAACGTTGAGATTTAATATCCAATTACCTCAAAACATCCATATGATGATATTAAACTCTCATTTAATAAATGGAGCCACGATGTCCATATCTATAAATGAAGTCCTTTATCGATTAACAAATGAATATCACCAAACTATCGAGGATAGACTATGCTATATAATCGTACTCATTGATAACTCAAATGATATCACTTGCAACCATAAGTCCATCATTTATCTCAGGATTAAGATAGACTCTCTGATTGTCCTGATAATGAAAAGACTATTATCTATTGACGGTTCTAGATAAAGCTTTTCATTGTGATCCAGTTCAATGCACCTAGTGCACTAGATTCTTTTACTCGAAGACACTCTGATGATTTTAGACTCATCATATCTCATTTGATCCCACTCAAATGCTAGCAAAAGAATTCTACAACTTTAACAAGATAAAGGTGCCCAACCTTTAACTTAAGTTGTGAACATTATTCAAGACTAACTAAAGAATTGTGTCTCCCTCATACATATCCAGATGTACGAACAATTCTTCTTTTCTCATAGTCTTTAGACCTTATGATTATTTACTTTGACAATTATAATAATTAAACTATAAATGCTATAAGATTTGTTAAACCAGAAATCACATTATTAATATGAATAGATTGTCAAAAACACTATTACACTCTTGCTATTGAGCATAATCCTAACAGTTAGGAATCATACCATGTCCTTGTGCATGCATAGAAGCCTTCCCATGTCGTTCTGGTTGAATCGGTTCATTGCTTCTTCGTTATTAAACCGGTCTAGCTTGCTTCCTTGGTTGAGCTTGCATGATTGGTCTCTTTCCTTGATGAGCCAATTGTTGAGGAAAGTTGGCTTGGAGAGTTATTGTAGGTTGAGCTTGAGGTTGTCTTCTTGGCGCCACTTTCACTTGTGCATTATGTGACCATTGTCCTAGATCAATCTTCTTCCTAGGAGTTTGCACCGGTGAAGCTTCTTTGTTCCTCAAGCTCTTGACAAACACGGTCTTGTTAGGAGTGGAGGTCTCCTTACCATCTTCAAACCCAAGACTGCTCTTGTCACAAGGACTCTTTCTAACACCTAACATGTGGTCAAGTTTCTTGGTGCTAGAAGCCATCCTAGCCATTGACCCTTTAGCTTCTTCAAGCTCCCTCTTCAAACCTTCTTCATTCCTCTTAGATAAGACTAACTCCTCTCTTAGTTTATCTTCATTCTTCATGGATCTCACCACTTCTTCACTTGATTGGTTAACTTGGATTGATAGCTCAAGGTTTTCTTCTTTCAACCTTTGAATCTCTCGTTTGTTCTTCATCCTTGAGCTTTCAAACTTAGTGATATAGTCTTGAAGATCCATTTTCTTCACATTTCCATTTGTGGAGTTAGATGAGGATTCGTCTTCACTTGAGTCATTTTCCTCTTGATTCTCTTCCTCTTCTTTACTAGTACCTTTGCTCTTATGGGAGGAGGCAAAGGCTATGAAGTTAGCCATGAGTTCTTTATCATCCGAAGACTCATCTCTCTCATCGGTGTCAACACTTCCACTCCATATGGCGGCCATCACCTTTCCCTTCTTCTTGTTCTTCAAATTTCCACAATCGAGGGTGATGTGTCCTATGCCACCACACTCATAGCATTGTGTAAGTGCCTCACTTTTGATTGGCTCATTTCATTGACAAAACCACAATGGGGTTCAAATATGTAATGGTAGCTTAGGATTGAAGTAATCCTAATCAACTGTCAAAGGACCTCATTGTGGACATCAAGAGCTTCAAGGAAGGTAGTTTACTTGTCTTGACTCTTTATTGAAGAGATTTAGATTGCACACACACACATCTCATGCATTTACACTTCTTATGTTATGCTGTGTGTTTCTTGTTGGTGCATATTCTCTTTTCATGCATGATCTTTGCCATGGCTATTGGCCTTAAAAAATGCATGATTTTTTACCTTTGATCGCTCCCATGACTGTTGTGATTTTTCGCAACGGTAGAGGCAACGGTTCATGAACAGTGGTGACCGCTCTCACTACCGCTCTCATGACCGCTGTCATTTTCTGCAGCGGTGTCATGCACAATGTTCACCATTGTCATGACCGCTGTGGCTTTCACAGCGGTACGGACAGTGATCGACTGCTGATAGGTTTTTTAAAGCATGACCTTTCACATTCTCACACATTTCTCTATAAATGCATCCTATTATCTAGTCTCTTTTAAGGTTTTGAGTTTCAAATCAACTAGAGAGAGTTTTTAGAGTGACTTCAAAGAAAAGCAACCAAGATTTGATCTTTCCAAATCAAAACCAAAAACCCATCATCCTTTCATGGTTCATTCATCATCTAGCATCTTCTAGGTATGATTTCTCATGGGTTTTCTTCATTACTCACATGACTTGTAGTTATAACGTCATCTACATCTTTTTATATGTTCTTGCTTTACAAGATAGCTTTTTTATGACTTGACTAGCTTCAAGATTGCATCTTTATTACTTGACTAGTTTCAAGATAGCTTTTTATTATAGTTTTGTGAGTTGTTTGTGATAACTATTGCATATAGGTTTGATTTGCACATATAGCTAGGTTGTATGCATCTCATATAGCTACATGATATCTAGGAATGTCTTTAACATGTTCATCCATGCCTAGATAAGTTTAAATGTTTAACCTTGCATTTATGCTCCTTGAATATTGCATATATTCACTTTAGGTTGTTTATCACTTCTCTTTAAGAGATAAGTCTTGTATTTACCATTTGGTAGTTTGCAAGCAAAAGAATTAGGTTCACTTTTGAAGGCTTGCAGGTAGTAGTGATAGATTAGTAACTGTGTAAGGTTTGACGTGGTCAACTTAAGTTGTAATTGCCATTACAATTAGTGGGTTGAGGTTCGTGTGTAGCGCATATAACAGCCTGTGGTTTTTCCCGTGAGGGTTTCCATGTAAAAATCGAGTATTGTTTATATTCCGCTTTATTACACTTGATTTTACTTTATGACTGAAACTAATTATAGCACGGTGTGTATAAAACTATCTAGAGGGGGGTGAATAGATTTTACGTTTTTTACCCAATTTTTCGTGTTAGTCAAAATTACGAATTTACCCTCAAGATAATATAAACAAGCAAGTGTAATATGGTGCGGAAATTAAAACAACACTTGATTTTTACGTGGAAACCCTCACGGGAAAAACCACGGGCTATGTAAGTAAGCCACACTCGAACCTCGAATCCACTAAATGTGCAAACGATTACAACCTAATCCCGGAAGTAATCACACACCTACCTAATCCCGGTATGAGTGAACCTAGTCCGATTTTGCTTGTGATCTAAGCAACCTAATCCCGGATGCTACACACAAGACTTACTTTCTCTATGAAGAGAATACAACCCTAAGTGAATATATGTGAATATCCAAAATACAACATAGAGCAAGGGAAACCCTATATACTTATCTAAGATGATTAATATGCAATTAAGAACAATCCTAGATATCAAAACTAAATGACATGGCAATTAGTTTAGCTAATCAATATTAAGCACAAAACCTAATATGCTAGCACAATACAACTTCTCAAACATACATCATACTAATCTCAAACTTGTATTCAAAGAATATAAAATCACATACAAGTAATTAAAATGAGATTGCTAGATAAGAGAAACACAAAATATGTAAGATATTAGTGAAAAGCTTACCAAGCAAAGTATGATGAAGAATCCATGCTAGATGACATCTAGATGATCTAAGATGATGCTAGATGATGATTGATGATTATGGAACAAGTGTTTGAGTGATTAAAAACGAGTTCTTGGAATTTTTCTTCTCTTTGAAAAATATCCTAAGTATAAAATCTGAATATGAACCCTTGTGATTGACCTAAAGTCAAAGTGGCATATATATAAGGTGTCAATATGAAGTGTGGTCGTTTTGATAAGTGACACCAAAATTTGCCTTGGGCGCTGTACGTAGAGCGCCCTTGTACAGCGCCTGTACAGTGCCCTTGCTCTGTTTTCACGAGAAAATAGAGAGGCGCTGTACGAACAGCGCTTTGTACAGCACTCGTACAGCGCCCAACAAAATGCATCAGACCTGATGCATTTAAATGACATTTTTTGCATCAGGTATGATGGGCGCTGTTCGAACAGCGCTTTGTAGAGTGCTTTGAACAGCGCCCTTTGCAAAGTAAGAATCCCAAGATTATACATGACAAGGCAATGGGCAATGCAAGATGCAATCAACCTAACATGCAAGAAGAGATGTTAATGAGCATTAAGGCACACAACATACAAGGATTAAACATATGCATGAGTTGTGAGTGTGTGCAACTATCTCTTCAAGACAAGTAAGCACTTAAAGTATTACCTTTGGTACTTGTCAATAGTGAGGTCTTCAAAAGGGCCTAAGCAATAACAACAACATCTAAGCTACCCTTACAAAGCATCCCCACATATGGTTTGATCATGAAATAAGCCAATTAAAAACAACGGGAATTCTAACAATGACTAGTTAATGGGTTTTTCATAATATTGATTAATCGCAAAAAATTGGTAATAGTTCGACTAAAATCTATTCACCTCCCCCCTGGCCCCCTCTTTAGATTATATTAGGAATCGTTTATATTTATTTTCACATTGGATCCCTTTCTTTTCATTCTTCTCTTGCCTAGGCTCAAACTTCTTGAATGGAGCCTTTTTCTTCAAGTCTTGGCCCTTGGATCCAAAACCCTTATTCTCAGACTTAACGAATTTCTTGAACCTTCTCATCAATAAGGCCATGTCTTTGTCCGAGTCATCATTCTCCTCTTTCTCAACTTTGGAGGCTTTTAAAGCAATTCCCTTTTGCTTTTGGGGAGGTGTGGAGGTAGGACCCTTCCTAGACTCATAGGCTAGAAGCCCCCCAATCACCTCACTCGGCTTCATATCCTTATACCTATTATTCTCTTCTAAAGTCGTAACTCAAATCTTTTGGGGAGAGATCTCATAATTTTTTGCTTGATTCTCCTATTTGAATACGGGTCACCAAGTTGTTAACTTTGGTTGACTATGTCCATCAACTTGATTTCAAAGTCATTGAAGCACTCATTCTCCTCCATCTTAAGCATCTCGAATTGAGTTTGGAGGACTTGAAGCTTGGAGTCCTTCACTACTTCGGTTCCCTTATGTGCAACTTCTAGGATGTCCCACGCCTCCTTAGCAATCCTAGTGTTTTGAATAAATTTATATTGATTCTCGTCCATTGCACATAGGATGGCATGCATCGCCTTCCCATTCCATTTTGATGCCTCAAACTCTTATGCATTCCATTGTGCCTTTGGTTTGAGTACATCCTCTCCTCCACCCGTAGGACTCATCATCGGTGGAGTGTAGCCGTCTTCAACTGCCATCCATGCCCTATCATGGATTTGACAAATGTACGACTCTATCTTGCCTTTCCAAAAGGCATAGTTCAACCAGGTGAGTAAGGAAGGTCTCGTGCTAGAAGCACTCTCGTTGCCACCACCATTTCCACTCATAGTGTTTATGAATGAATGAAATGAATGCAAATGTATAAATGATCAAAAATCACACAAAATGCAAAACACACCAAAATAAGCAAGGATAACCTAAGTATATCTAGGAACCTGCTCTGATACCAATTGAAACAAATATAACGCGGTGTGTATAAACTATCTAGAGGGGGGGTGAATAGATTTAAACCTGGTTATTACCAAATTTTCGCAATTAGTCAATTTTACGAAAATAACCCCAATATAGTCAAAACAATAAATCAAGTGTAAAGTGCGGAATTTAAATGACACTTGATTTTTACGTGGAAACCTTAAACAAGGAAAAACCAGGGGCTGTTATGTGCAACACACACGATCCTCGAATCCATTAATTGTAATGGTGTCCACAACCTAGGTTGACCACGTCAAACCTACACAGTCACTAACCCACCACTACTACCCGTAGGCCTTTAAAAGTGAACCTAGATCAATTTGCTTGCGGCCTAAGCAACCTTAGCCACAAGACTTACTTCTCAATGAAGAGATTAAATAACCTATGTGAATATGCAAGATATCCAAATATGCAATTAATGCTATGTTACACTAAATGCTTATTTAAGATTATAAGATGACAATAAAATCAATCATAGATATTAATTACTATATGTCATGGCATAAAACATAGCTATATAAGATAAAGCAATCTTAGGTATAGCTATCAAAATACAACTCATAATCAAACAACACAATAATCTCAATTTTGTATTTATAATATGATCTAAAAGCATACAAGTTATAAAAGAGATTAATTGCTAAGTAAGAACACTACATTATATGAAAATAGTGTTCAACTTACCAAACTATGTGTGTTGAAGAAGACCCATGCTTAGATGCATCCTAGATGATCCTAGATGATGCTTAGATAAAGATTCATGCACATGGAAATGAGTTTAGAGAATCAAAGGAGCAATCTTGTTGCCTTTTCTCTTAAAAATCTCTCTTTCTCTTTTAGGGTTTTTGATGTTCAAAGAGTTAAGTGAAAGAAAGTGACATAAAAGTGTATTTATAGAGAGCAACAAAAGGCTTGGTGAAAAGACAAGTTTGCCCCTGAAACGCACCAATCAGCTGTTTCAAAACAGCCGATCCAATCGCCGAATTGAATCTCGAGAGAACAGGGGATCAACAACGGTTTCATTCGAGGTTTCATAATCGCTGATCACAACCGCATAAATAAACCCGAGAGATAAAAATCGATCAAGTCTAAACGGCGGTTTCAAACGGTGGTCGTGGCCACTGATCATAACTGCATAACTGCTCAAGAACCTTCATGACTAAATGGTAGTTTGATTCGGTGGTCATGGCCGCCGATCAAATCGCCGTTTCACCAATTGTGGTGAAACCAAAAGAGAAGCCAATGGCATTCTCTAAAGGCGATCCTTGCACTAAACCAAGCACACCAACGTGCATGCGCGGACGTTTCCGAATAATCTACGGGAAACGAATTACTAGACACACTAACAAGATACAACAAAGAAGAGCAAATGTGAAGGGAATACACACAAGATCAATAAACACATATGCAAGCATGAGTGGTGTGTGTGTGTAACTAAGTCTCTTCAATGAAAACTAAGCACTAGAGATATACCGTTGGAGTGCTTATCATCTTGAGGTCTTGAGAGGGTCTTTGAGCTTGATCACCAATCACCTAAGCTACCCTTACATTTCAAACCCATATTGTGGTTTGTCACCGAAATAAACCAATCCAACTTGAGGAACTTACAATCTTCTTTCCATTCCTTTTCGGCCAACCAAACACATCCTAAGGGAGACTCTTAGGTGATGTTTGGTAATTGGAATGGTAATGAGAATGAGAATGGTGATGGAAAGGAAAAAGAAACTTATTTTTTTTGTTTGGTTGGGACTTTAGAATTAGTCTTTGAATCAGTATTATTTTGTTTGGTTAACAACTAAATGGAATGGAGTTAACAGTATTTTGACCAAAATAACCTTAATTACAAAACATTTATAATAACATAATATATTATGGATAATAATAATAATAAAATATAAAAGTATATATAATATATTATATATGTTATAATAATATGTATATAAATATATATATTATATAATAATAATATATATAATATAAATATTTTTTAAAATATATATATTTATAAAATAAGATATAATATATATTATTATTAATATTATTATTATTATATATTATATAATATATATATATTATTATTACATATATAATAATATATATTATAATATAATATAATATTATATAATAATAATATTTTTATATATTATATAATACATATATAATATATAAATATATATTATACATAGAGAGAAATTCATTTGTAGCCATAACACTTATCATACTTTTGTTTTTAACCACTTTTGAATTTTTAATTGTTAATAACCACTTTTTTAAAAAAAATTCAATTTAGTACCATGAATTACCAGAGTACCCCTGAAAATAGTATTCTTTAAACCTCGAAACAAACTTGAAATCACGACTAAATTGAAATACACAAACTTAAAATCATGCCTAACTGGAAATATTAAAACTTGAAATCATGCCTAAAATAGAAATATTAAAACTTGAAATCTGGACTAAATTGAAATTAGGATAAGTTTTTTTTTTTTTTTTTTTTTTCCTCTTTCTTCTTCCTCTTCTTCTTCCCCAAATTCAAATTAGGTTTAGGTTTTTTGTTTTAATTGCAGGTCTGTTCGCCGGCGATCACGCAGAAGACGGCAGCAGCAGCGACGACGCCGGCCCACCTGCACGGTGACGGCGCTGCACGACGACGACGGCCAGCTTCGTTCGCGAAGGAGCACGACGACGACGGCCAGCTGCACGACGACGGCGCTGTCGTGCAGCCCAGAAGGTCGCTGGCTCCGTGCGACGCCTTTGTCGACCCTCGGCGACGCTGCACGGCCACGCCGGCGGTGGCTTTGAGGGAGAGAGAGAGAGAGAGAGGAGAGGAGAGGAGAGAGACTGAAAAGAGAGAAAAGAGAGAGAGAGTGTTTTGAGGGGGGTTTTTATATGGGGGCATTCCAGTAATTGCTCAAAAAGATGGTTAAAAACAATTAAAAGTATGGATGTGGTTAAAAAAGAAAATCCTATAAGTAGATGGGTCAGTTTTGGCAATTTCCACTTATACATATAATAATATTTTTGTATATTATTATATTATATAATAATATAGAGTTATAAAGTTGGAGCATATGAGGGTATTTTTGGCACACCAAATTTACTTTGGAATTGGAAAGGCTTTCTATTTGGTTTTAGATGGAAAGCCCATTCCACCAAAATGGTGGAAACACCATTCCAATGGAATTCTCTTTCCAATAGATATTAGCAAACCAAACCTTCAGAATGACCTTCTTTCCATTCCTTTTCAACCAACCAAACACATCCTAAGGGAGAATATTAGGTGATGTTTGGTAATTGGAATGGTAATGAGAATGAGAATGAGAATGAGAATGATAATGGGAATGGAAAGTAAAGGAAGACTATTTTTTTTTTTTTTTTTTTTTTGAGACTTTAGAATTAGTCTCTAAATCAATAATATTTTGTTTGGTTAACAACTGAATGAAATGGAGTTAACTGTATTTTGACTAAAATACCCCTAATTACAAAACATTTATAATAACATGATATATTATGGATAATAATAATAAAATATAAAAGTATATATATATATTATAATATTATATTATTATAATATATATAATAATATATATAATATATTATTATTATTATTATTATTATATATGTATTATATATTATATATATAAATATTAGATATTATTATATATTATATATATTATATATATATAATATAATATATAATATTATTGTATATATATATATATTATTATTAATAATGTTATTATATAATATTATATATATATATATAATAAATATATAATATATTAATATCTATACATAATATATAAATAAAATATAATACACACACACACACACACACACACACACACATATATATATATTATAATATATAATAATAATTTAGTAATATAGAGTTATAGAGTTGGGAGTTGGGGCATATGAGGGTATTTTTGGAACACCGAATTTAGTTTGGAATTGGAAAGGGCTTTCCATTGGGTTTTGGATGGAAAGCTGATGAAGTCGTTTTGTACTCAACAAAATACGTTTTAATGTGTTCGTTTTAAAAACCAATTTTCACCACTAGAAAATCCACTTAGGATGTAAGATTAGTAAAATGGTAAGCTATATTCATTCCACAGGGAATTAGAGTAATTAGTTGAATAAATTAACAATTCATAAATGCGGTTAAGCAAATCATAGTAGGTGGATTGTGTGTTGTTTGAGAAACCACCAAACGTGCATAAAAAGTAAATGTAACCAAAATGGGTGATAGGAAAAATAGAATACTCAACAATCATAGATAAGAATATGGATTTATCAATTAAGAGAATCGCTAGGTAAATGATGGGATCACAAGTGGATTATGGGTGTTGTATGTATAAATTCGTCAAGCAGACACGTCACCAAAGGAGTCAATAGATGATGAAGAGAAGGTTACCACGTCACTCATTGACTGAGTCAAAGGGGGAAAATGTGGCAAGCTAGAATGTCGTTGCCTTAAATCAATAAAGTCAAAGGCGTGGTTGCCAGAACTAGATATGTACTCACCACAGGTAGAAACGTGGTCGCCGAAGGACAAAACCCAAAAGTAAAGGTATTCGCTGCATCAGCGTACTGGGCTTGAACCGACTCGGCAAAAACACAGAAATCAACCCTAAACTTTAGAAGACCCATGGCAACAAGGAATCGTAAAGAGGAAAAGAGATAAGAGAAACATCCTGGCCCGTGACAAAGATAGGAATCCTAGTACGAATCAAAGAGGGAAATCTACCACCAACGCGGCTAAAAACAAGGGGAAACCCTAATTAAACATGTATAAATAGAACCATCTATCCCATGAGGAAGGGGTTCGAAAACGGAGAAAGAGAGAGAGAAGAGAGCAATCATATGAGAGATCTGAGTGTGTAACAAAGTAATAAGACTAGTGTTATTTTTCTGCCCTCAAGGGCGCCGTGGTTTTTTCCCATTCAAGGGTTTTCCACGTAAAATTCTGTCTCTTGCATTCATTGATTATTTTCTCGTTTTACTTTAAGTTGATATAATTGTTATGTGTGGCAATCCAAATTTCACCGTCAACAATTGGCGCTAGAAGGAGGGGGTTTTGAACAGAAACTTCGAGGAACCCTTGCTAATTGAAAAAATATGAACAACGACAGTGATAGAGATGGTAACTCCAGCGGAGATCTAATTGTTGAACCAACCGCGCCGATAGGAGATAAGGCGGTGGCGATCGGGGAACAATCGGCGGCAACGCCAGGAACTAGGGCAGCTGACCTCGGGGTTCTGCAGCACTTCCAAACTGTATTGGTAAATTTAATCAGCGAGGCTAGCAAAATAGAGCTTTCGCTTCCCATAGGGTTGGGAGTTTCTTCTCCTTACGAGTTAACCACTCCTAGAATCCATCCGCCCGGAAGGTTACGATCGGAAGTTCACATTGCAACCCCTGATGCTCAAGCAAGACAATCCACTGAGGAGACTCCTCAGGACCACCCTGAAGATTTCGAAGGGAGGAAACAAAGGAAGGGAAAAGGTGTGATAAATGAAGAATCTAGGGAGGAGCGAGACCAGGCACGAACACATGGGGTCAATTCCAGTGACACATATCAACGAAACCGGCGGAGACACCGTTCTATCTCGTCCGAAGATAAAAGTCCTCGTCCACGAAGGGAATTACGATCCAAAAGAGCACGACGAAGGAGATCCGAGAGCACAGAAGATCGAAGGAGCCCGGATGATAGAGGCAACCATGGGAGAATGACAATCAAGAGCAGACTCAATCCAGCGGGAGAACCAACTGGTCAGCGAGATGTCACCCTACAAGAGCTATCAAGAAGAGTCTCAGCGATGGCTCGAAGGTATGGTCGTAACGTATCTTCGGATGATGAGTCAGATAGCCCATTCGTTGAAAATATTGCTCGCACCTAATTTCCAGACAGATTTAGAATGCCAACCATTGAGCAGTATAAGGAGAACAGGGATCCGAAGGAGCATGTTCACCGATTCCGTAATATTATGACCCAGTACTCATCCAATGACGGGCTGTTGTGCCTCACCTTCCCGTAAACATTCGGCAACCTTGCCTCCAGGTGGTTTGGAAGACTTCCACCGGGAAGTATAAGCAGTTTCTCAAACCTCAGCAAAGCATTCATAAGGCAATTCATGGGGAGTGTCCAGAGAAGAAAGTCACTCGCTCATCTATCAAACTTGAAGCAGGAGCGCAATGAGTAGATCAAGAAGTATCTAGCGAGATTCGGGAAGGAGGTTGCTCAAATTGAGGACGCCAGTGATGTAGCTGTGATCGCTGCTTTCACCAATGGGTTACAAAGTGGGCGATTATCCTTTGACTTGCGAAGGGAGAGACCAAAAACTTATGAGGAGATGATGGAAATAGCTGGCGACTATGCACTGGCAGAAGAAGAAGAAGTAGCACAAGGGGGTAGCTACGTACATGGACACAAGCCTGACTCAAAATCGGACCATAAGGATGACACAAAGACGTAGTCACGTGATCGCCAGAGAGATGAGAAGGGCCAAAAGGGACATCCAAGAGAAAGCAAAGGAAACGCTCGAGCCAATAAGTTTCGAGGAAGGTACAACCATTACACCCTTTTAACTAGCGATCAGGAGGAGATACTTTCTGTGGTAGAAGAAAAAGGACTAGCTAAATACCCTCGGTAGCAATCAGTAAATGGTAGGAGAGATACAACTAAGTACTGCTGATTTCACAAAGACCATGGGCATGAAACTTCAAAATGTTTCCAGCTGCCCGATCACATTGAAAGCTTGATCAGAGATGGGCACCTGAAGGACTTTGCTTTGAAAGGGGACAAGCACGGTGGTCGCCAGGACATCCGCCAAGGAAACATGCAGGGAAGGAAGAGTCCAAGGGGAAACAGCCCTAACGCCACTATAAATACCATTTTTGGCGAGCCCCATACCTGGAGGAGCAATCGAGAAAGAATGTCAGAAGTCCGAGAAGTAATGTATGAAAGCAGGAGCATGGAGATTAATTCTGTGTAAAGAAACCCCAAGAAAGGAAGAGAAGGACATGATCCCATAACGTTTACAGCAGAAGACTCGGACGGAATTGATGCGAAACCTAGTGATGCAATCGTAGTGGGAGTTCGAATAGCACACAGGGATGTCCTTCGGGTAATGATTAACAATGGAAGTTCAGCTGATATTTTAAGTGCCCGGGTATACGATGAGTTGCGGCTGGACAAAAAAGATCTTGAGCCATTCCATGTGCCATTGAAAGGTTTCGGGGGTGCAGAAGTGAGATCATTGGGAACTGTGAAGCTGCTGGTAAGGTTTGGTACAGCACTATGCCGACGAACAATCCTGCTGGACTTTGTTGTAGTCGACATCCATAATTGGCCGTACAACGCTTTGCTCGGCCGACCGTTTCTTAACAAAGCTTGAGCTGTTACTTCAACCCACGCATTAAAAATAAAGTTCCCTACAGAATTTGGGATTGGAGAATTGAAAGGGTCACAGGAGATGGCTCGCTGCGCCAACTTATCAATCTTCAAAGATAAGGCAGGGATGGAGACCTTGAGCATATTCGAAGTAGACAAGGAAGTGCAGGAAGATAACCCGGAAACCTTTGAACTGGACCCAAGGGACAAAACGAGCAGAGAAAAAGAAGAGCCAACTGAGTCGATTGTTTTAAACGAAGCAGAACCGGACAAAACAGTTAAGATTGGAGCAAGGCTGACTGAACGAGTTAAGAGAGATGTGACAAACTTGTTCAGAGAATACAAGGAGATTTTCGCTTGGTGCCATGAAGACATGCCGGGAATTGATAGAAGCATGATTTCACACAACCTGGCTGTGAATGAAAAATGCAAACCGGTTGTGCAAAAGAAGAGGAGCTTTAACCCAGAAAGAAGTGCAGCAATAAAAGAGGAGGTGTCAAAGTTGCTCGCCGCAAGATCAATTAGAGAAGTCAAGTACCCGGAATGGGTGGCGAATGTAGTTCTAGTGAAAAAGAAGAACAAACAATGGAGGATGTGTGTCGACTTCACCGATCTGAACAAGGCCTGCCCCAAAGATAGCTTCTCGCTACCAAGAATTGATCAGTTAGTCGATGCAACGGCCGGACATGAGACGTTGAGCTTCATGGATGCATATTCAGGATATAACCAGATAAAGATGCACAAGCCAGATGAGGAGAAGACAGCGTTCACCACTGACCAGGGGTTATACTGTTACACAGTCATGCCATTCGGCCTAAAGAACGCTGGAGCAACTTACCAGCGCCTGGTCAACAAAATGTTCGCCAGGCAAATAGGAAGAAATATGGAGGTTTATGTTGACGACATGCTAACAAAAAGCATCACAGCAGACAGACATACAGATGACCTGAGGGAGACATTCGACGTGTTGGTTAGGTATTGAATGAAGTTGAATCCAGCAAAATGCGTATTCGGCGTACCTTCTAGGAGGTTTCTCGGATATCAAGTACATCAAAGAGGAATAGAGGTGAACCCTGAACAAATCCAAGCATTAGCAAAAATGGTTTTGCCAAGAACTCTGAAGGACGTCCAAAGACTCACGGGGTGCCTGGCATCGCTGAGCAGGTTCATAGCTAAATCAATAGACCGATGCCTACCATTTTTCAAAGCTCTAAAGAAAGGAAAGGAAGTCGAGTGGAATGAGGATTGTGAAAGAGCTTTCTAGGCCTTGAAAGAGTACCTTAGATAGGCACCGCTGCTATCAAAACCAGAGACGGGAGAAACACTATATATGTACTTATCCGTCTCTGAAGCAGCCACAAGTTCCGTACTGGTAAGACAGGAAGAGGGGATCCAGAAACCAATATACTACACCAGCAAGGCACTGTTACCAGCCGAAACTAGGTACTCGCCGGTCAAAAAAATGGCACTCGCTCTAATAACAGCAGCAAGGAAGTTAAGGCCATATTTCTAGGCTCATAAAATCGGAGTATACACCAACTGCCCACTGAAATTAATTCTACAGAAACCAGAAGTATCCGGTCGATTAACGAAGTGGGCAATCGAGTTAAGTGAATTCGATGTAAAGTATCTTCCAATGACAGCAATTAAAGCCCAAGCGGTGGCAGACTTTGTAGCGGAGTTCACCGAGCCAAGCATAGAAGTAGCGAGAATGATGGTGGAGCGAAGTAAGAAAGTATTCAAATGGCAACTCCGCGTTGACGGGTCGTCAAACACGCACGGCAGCGGGGTAGGGGTAGTGGTAGTGGTGGTGGTGTCAACCCCGGAAGAAGATTCAGTCGAATGTGCCTTGCGTTTTGACTTCAAAGCTACTAACAATCAAGCTGAATACGAGGCACTCATAGCAGGTTTAAAAGTTTGCACAGTCCTAGGAGCAGATGAGGTGGAAATTTTCAGTGATTCTCAAGTTGTTGTCAATCAGGTGTTAAATGAATACTAGGCGAGAGATGAAAGCATGATCACCTACCTGGAATTAGCAAAGGAGCTGTTAGAAAGGTTCAAAGAGTACAGAATTGTTCATGTCCCCAGAGAAGAAAATGAGAAAGCTGATGCCCTGGCCAAGTTGGCATCCGCCACAATCAACATCTGGCCCAAAACTATCTCTATGATCCGCCTACGGCAGCCGAGTATATTCAAATCAAAGGAAGTTGGGGCAGTCTTTGGCGAGAGAGACAGCTGGATCACACCAATCAAGGAGTACCTCGTCAATGATGTACTCCCAAGTGACCCGTTAGAAGCAAAACGATTGAAGTACAGA
The DNA here is from genome assembly GCA_030490815.1 of Acer saccharum. Taxonomy (NCBI): domain Eukaryota; kingdom Viridiplantae; phylum Streptophyta; class Magnoliopsida; order Sapindales; family Sapindaceae; genus Acer; species Acer saccharum. The sequence continues at coordinate 41,957,744 of CM059866.1, forward strand.
GCTACGAGATATTCAGTACTCAATGGAGAACTGTACAAAAGGGGGTATTCAAGGGCACTGTAGAGATGTGTCGGGTCTGAAGAAGCAGAAGGTATCCTAAGAAGCATACATAGTGGAAATTATGGGAATCACGTTGGGGGTGTCAGCTTAGCCCACAAAACATTAAGGCAGGGTTTTTACTGGCCAACACTATTCGCCGATGCCAAAAGAGTGGCAGCGAGATGTGAGGCGTGTCAAAAAATTGCCAATAACATCCGCCAACCACCTGAACTCTTGCAGAGTATTACTTCGCCTTGGCAATTTGCCATGTGAGGAATTGACTTGATCGGCCCAATGCCAACAGCAACTGGAGGATCGAAGCACGCTATAGTAGCTGTGGATTATTTTACGAAGTGGGTAGAAGCCGAACCATTGGTACATATAACATAAGCAAACACGATAAGCTTTGTGAAGAAAAATATCTTGTACAGATTCGGGATACCAAACACCATCATCATGGACAATGGGACCCAATTCGATGGTAAGAAATTCAGGGAGCTGTGTGACAAGTACGGCATCAATAACTACTACGCCTCCCCAGCACATCCGCAGACGAATGGCCAGACTGAAGCAGTGAACAAGATCATTAAACACAACCTGAAAGCTAAGTTGGCAGCAAAAAAAGGTAGCTGGGCAGATAAATTACCACAGGTACTCTGGGCATATCGAACCACAGAAAGGGGTTTAACAGGCGAGACCCCATATTCCATGGCCTATGGAGCTGAAGTTGTCATTCCCGTGGAAACATCTTTCTCTTCACCAAGGGTACAACTTTTTCAACCGGAACTTAACATTGATATGCTAAAATGCAGTCTGGATGAATTAGAAGAAAGAAGAGAGCGCGCACAAATAAGAAATACTGCGTACCAACAGAGGGTGGCCAGATATTACAACTCATATGTGCGTGAAAGAAGGTTCTCGCTTGGCGACTTAGTGCTGAAAAGGGTGAACCCAGGAACAAGAGACAAAGCTGTAGGGTCACTCGCAGACAAATGGGAGGGGCCTTACCAAATCACAGGCATAGCTAGTCACGGGGCGTATCGCATTACTCGAGAGGGTTTAGGCGAACTACCTCGTCCATGCAATGCGCAGTACTTGAAGATATATTACCCTTGACTTTTTCATTGCTTTTAGGATTTATTTCAACCTTTTTATTTCTTAGAACAGTTTTCGTTTTAGCATTTTTTCTGTGACTATGTTAACAAAAGTTGCAGGAAGCATTCAATAAAGAGTAATTTATTACTGAAAATTCACGATTTCACTCGCCAGTCACAAAGGGCATTCGCCTTCGCACATCACTACCATTGCGTAAAGACGAGTTTCATACTCGCAGCAATGAGAACTGGCGAGAAAAAGTAAAATCCCAAGTTATAAAAATCGGTAATTGCCATTACGGGAAAACAAAATCCCTAAGGAGGCGAGAAAGCAAGCTGAAAAAAAAAAAAAAAAAAAAGCAAAAGCAAGAGGGAGACGTCCCAATAAGATGCTGAAACTCAGCAATGACAGCTGAGCAAACAAATAACATGTTAAAAACTTGGTGTATGGTCGGATACGTCCTGACAAACACTGAGTATGCCAAAATGCAGCAATGGCAGCTGAATAATGCTATAAAGCATGCCAAAAACTTGGTAAAATACTGAGTAAGCCGAAAACTCAGCAAAGGCAGCTGAACAAAAACAAAAGAGTTTATAACTTAAAATAAAAAAGTTATTTACAATTGAAGAATTACAAATGAAGGTGCAAAAAAGATATAAAAAATTTACAATCTTAACAGTCTATAAAGACCTAAAGCTCAACTAGCTACAGGAGGGCCCTCGCTGTCTTCCTCATCTTCGATCTCCTCTTCAGAAGGCCAGGTGACTTCTTTATCCCCATCCGGCATAAAAGGCTCATAATCCCTTCCAGTGACAGGACCCAAGTCGGGCTCAAAACCATAACCAGAAAAGCTGCCCTTCTGACCCGAATAGTAAGTATTGAAGGCACGCTTGCTGAGGATTTCTAAATGCATAGGATGAGGCTCAGTCCTGTTATAACAGCAGTGGGCTTTCCATCGTTTTATTTGCTCTTTAATCGAACCCACTCCGCTGGCCATATGCTGTTGAAGAGACCTGTTGAAGTGCCTTAAAGCCTTTTCATTCGAATGATCCTTCATGACAAAGAACTTCTTCGACTGCCTCATGCCTCGCTCAAACTCACGCAGCAAAAGCGCGTCATAGGCAGGGGATCTCTTGAAACGATCAACCGCTTCAACCTCTAGCACAGCCTTTAGGTTATCAAAAATGAGTTCACGAGAAGACAACTGATTGCGCAAGTCCAGCGCCTCATGCTCAGCTTTTTCCCTAGCCTTCTCAGCCACCCGCTCAGCCTCCAAACGTGCTGCGAAGGATTCTTGACTAGCAGATAAATGCTCCTTCAGTGAGCGGATCTCCTCTTCAGCAACAGAGAGCTTTTCCTCGGTGGCTAACTGAGTAGACAGATGACCATCTGAGGACTCTCTTAGCTGAGCGAGCTGTTGAGCATGGGATTCTTCAGCAGAGAGCTTCTCAGCAGCTAAAACAGAAGCCTACTCTCGCAAGTGCTTAATCTCCCGGGAAGCTTTGTTCCCATACTTGTAGTTCTCAGCCAACTCAGACATTATCTGAAAAGAAAAATAGCTGAATTAGGAAGTGTATATTAAAAATATATATATTTAGAGATTTGTGGCGAAAAGCTTACCAAAGAGTGGCAGTTGAAGAAAAATTCCATCTTTCTGTTGCAGGACTTGCCTTTAACATGCCCCCAGCTTTCACCAATGTACACATCGTTATTAACCAAGTGGGAGTAGATTTTAGTAGCTGAAAAATCAGAAAGAGACACGTTCCCTTCATCGGCTCCAGATGACCCCGCGGGAGGGGCTTCATGGGCAAAACCCGAACCAAAAGCAGAAGTCCCAGTTTGCTTCGATGGGTTGGGCCGATCAACTGATTCAGGTTGACCAGACGGTCTAGGCTGATCTGAAGAGACATTAGACTCGCCCATGGCCACTAGAGGAGAAGATGTTCAGGGCAGAGTAGAAGCAGGGATATTCAATTCATTAACCTCCTCAGGGGGAGGCACCACTGCATTAGTCCCCTCAGCATTATCCTCGCGAACATCCGTTTGAATAGGAGTTTCAGCGAGAGCTGGCTCGCCAGCACCCTCCTCATCCGAAGAGACGACGTACTGTGTAAGAATTCCCGTTGTTTTTAATTGGCTTATTTCGTGATCCAACCATATGTGGGGATTCTTTGTAAGGGTAGTTTAGATGTTGTTGTTATTGCATTAGGCCCTTTGAAGACCTCATTATTGACAAGCACCAAAGGTAATACTCTAAGTGCTTACTTGTCTTGAAGAGATAGTTGCACATACTCACAACTCATGCATATGTTTAATCTTTGTATGTTGTGTTTCTTTTTGTTGTGCATCAATGCTTATTTACATCTCTTCTTGCTTGTTATTATGATTGCATCTTGTGTTTATAATATCATAGCATTTAGGCTTTTAGGATGCATCTTAGTTTACCTTTGTTCCCCTTGCATGATTGCTTATGGGGTTCAAAGTTGTGGTCTGTGCACTGATCCACCTGCGCCTGTTGTCCAGCGTAGCTCACCAGCGCAAAACGCCCAGTGGCGTGCCGCTGGTCGTGCGCTGGTCCACACCAGTGCAAGGCCGCCAGCGCTGATCGCCCAGTATGGCTCCGCTGGTCTGACGCCTGTGTGAGCGCTTGTTGTCCAGCGCCATTGCAAAAATGTGCTTGTGCGCTGGTCCTGCGCCTGTCGTCCAGCGCAAGTCCACCAGCGCACAGAGCAATTTTCTGGCGCGTTTTCAAAACGACCTAACTTCACTTATGGCCTCTATATATATGCTAACTTGATTTTAGATCATCAACAAGAGTTCTTATTCATGCTTCATACTTAGGATATTTTTCAAGAGAAGAAAAATACACAAAGAACTCATTTTTAATTACTCAAACACATTTTCATGATCATCAATCATCATCTAGCATCATCCTTGATCATCTAGATATCATCTTGCATGGAATCTTCATCATACTTTGCTTGGTAAGTTTTTCACTAATATCTTACATATTTTGTGTTCTTCTTAACTAAGAAATCTCAATTAATTACTTGTATGTTATTTTATATACTTTGAATACAAGTTTGAGATAAGTATGATGTATGTTTGAGAAGTTGTATTGTGCTAGCATATTATGTTTTGTGCTTAATATTGATTAGCTAAACTAATTGACATGTCATTTAGTTTTTATATCTAGGATTGTTCTTAATTGCATATTAATCATCTTAGATAAGCATATAGGGTTTCCCTTGCTCAATGTTGCATTTTGGATATTCACATATATTCACTTAGGGTTGTATTCTCTTCATAGAGAAAGTAAGTCTTGTGTGTAGCATCCGGGATTAGGTTGCTTAGATCGCAAGCAAAATTGGACTAGGTTCACTCATACTGGGATTAGATAGGTGTGTGATTACTTCCGGGATTAGGTTGTAATCGTTTGCACATTTAGTGGATTCGAGGTTCGAGTGTGGCTTACTTACATAGCCCATGATTTTTCCCGTGAGGGTTTCCACGTAAAAATCAAGTGTTGTTTTAATTTCCGCACCATATTACACTTGCTTGTTTATATTATCTTGAGGGCATTTTTGTAATTTTGACTAACACGAAAAATTGGGTAAAAAGCGTAAAATCTATTCACCCACCCTCTAGATAGTTTTATACACACCGTGCAATAATTAGTTTCAATTGGTATCAGAGCGGGTTCCTAGACATACATAGGTGATCCTTGCTTATTTTGGTGTGTTTTGCATTTTGTGTGATTTTTGATTATTCATACATTTGCATTCATTTCATTCATTCATAAACACTATGAGTGGAAACGGTGGAAATAGTGGTGGCAACGAAGGTGCTTCTAGCACAAGGCCTCCACTTCTTACTGGATTGAACTATTCCCAATGGAAAGGGAAGATGGAATCCTACATATGCCAAATTCACGACCGTGCATGGATGGCGGTGGAAGACGGATATGATCTCCCTATGATGACTCCCGCGGGTGGAGGAGAAGATGTTTTAAAGCCTAAGGCGCAATGGAATGCGCAAGAGTTTGAGGCTTCAAAGTGGAATAGGAAGGCTATGCATGCCATCTTGTGTGCTATGGACGAAAATCAATACAAGTTGATTCAAAATACTAGGATAGCTAAGGAAGCATGGGACATCCTAGAGATTGCACATGAGGGAACCGAAATGGTGAAGGACTCTAAGCTTCAAGTCCTCCAAACTCAATTCGAGATGCTTAAGATGGAGGAGAGTGAGTGCTTCAACGACTTCGAGATCAAGTTGATGGATATAGTCAACCAAAGCCATCAACTTGGTGATCCATATTCGGATAGGAGAATCAAGCAAAAGATTATGAGATCTCTACCCGATAGGTTTGAGGGAGATGAGTCTTCAGATGATGAAGAGCTCATGGCTAATCTCCTTGCTTTTGCCTCCTCCCATAAAAGCAAAAGTGGTAGTGAGAGAGAGGAAATGAGTCAAGAGGAAAATGACTTAAGTGATGTAGAAAGTGATTCCTCTTCTAACTCCATGAATGAATTTGTGGGGAAAAAGGTGCTTGCTAAATATCATGCCGAATTTAATGATTTAGCAATCAAGAGCACAAGAAAGATCAAAATGTTGAGAGAAGAAAATCTTGAGCTTGCATCTTATAATGACCACTTAAGTGAACAAGTGGAAAAATTCAAAAAGATGGAAGATAAGCTAAAAGAGGAGTTAGTCTTATCTAGGAGGAATAAAGATAGCCTAAAGAGGGAGCTTGAAGAAGTTAGAGAATCTATGACTAGGATGGATTCTAGCACCAAGAAGCTTGACCATATGCTTGGTGTTGGAAAGAGTCCATGTGACAAGAGGGGTCTTGGGTATGAAGATGGCAAGAAGATCTCAACCTCTAACAAGACCGTGTTTGTCAAGGGTTTGAGGAAAGAAGAAACTTCATTTGTCCAAATTCCTAGGAAGAAATTAGAAGTATGACAATGCTCAAATGCTCAAGTGAAGATGGAGCCAAGAAGACAACCTCAAGCTCAACCCCTAGGGTTCCTCAAGCCAACATTCCTCCTCAAATGGCTCATAAAGGAAAGAGGCCTATCATGCAACCTCAAGCTTGGAAGCAACCTAGACTGGTTCAACAACGAAGACGCATTGAACCCTTTCATCCACAAAGACAAGGACAAGGTATGATTCCTTATTTTACTCATATTTGTCACTTTTGTGGATTTGATGGTCATATTATACCACATTGCTTTCGCTATATAAAAATGTGCAAAACTAGAAGCATGATAGAGAAGAAAAAGAAAAGAGCCATGATGCATGTTCCTAGGAATGATAATATTAATATGCATGATCCTAGGAATAGTAGAGCACATGTACCAAAGACCACTAAGAAAGCTAAAATTGTTGCTAAGTGGATTAGAAAAAATGAAAATGTTTGCCATGTTGCACAAATAGCCTTGAAGGCAAATTCTTCTAATTTTTGGTATTTGGATAGTGGGTGCTCTAGACACATGACGGGAAACAAGAGTTTCTTCGAGACTCTTGTTATGGAGGAAGGTGGATATGTCACTTTTGGTGATGGATCCAAAAAGAAGGTTGTAGGGAAATGATCCATTTCCGTTCCCGGTTTACCCTCCTTATCCGATGCTTTATTTGTTGATGGCTTGAAAGCCAATTTAATTAGCATTTCACATCTAAGTGATAAAGGATATTCCGTCTTGTTTAGTAAAAATGATTGCTCAATCCTAAAGCCCGATGGACAAACCTTGTTGAAAGGTATGAGATCTAGTGACAATTGTTATTGTCTTGAAGCTAGAATAGTCTCAAACAATGTGTCCATGGATGAGCAAGTTGAGTTGTGGCATGAAAGACTTGGCCACATGAACTTTAGGGATTTAAGAACCCTTGGAAAGTTTGAGTGTGTGCGTGGCCTCCTTAAGCTTAGGAAGAAAGCCAATGGTATTTGTGGACCTTGCCAACAAGGAAAACAAACCAAAAGCATGCACAAAAAGGGCAAGTATCTCTCCACCAAGGAGCCCCTAGAGCTTCTCCATATGGATCTCATGGGTCCTATGCAAACCGACAGTTTAGGTGGAAAGAGATACATTTTTGTTTGTGTTGATGATTTCTCTAGATTTACATGGACATATTTTTTTAGAGAAAAATCCGAAACTTTTGATAAGTTTAAAATGCTTTGTACTAAATTACAAAATGAAATGAAATCTAACATTAGAAGCATTAAACGGATTATAAGTGACCATGGGAGGGAATTTGAGAATGCATCTTTTGAAAGCTATTGTGATAGTTTAGGCATCTACCATGAGTTTTCGGCTCCTAGGACACCTCAACAAAATGGAGTTGTTGAGAGGAAAAATAGGGTCCTTCAAGAGATGGCCCGTGTGATGTTGCTTAGCAACAATGTCCCTAGGAACCTATGGGCCGAAGCCGTCAATACGGCTTGCTATATAGGGAATAGAGTTTTTCTAAGGCCCGGTACTAGAAACACCTCCTATGAGCTATGGAAAGGCAAGAGGCCAAATGTTAGCTACTTCCACACTTTTGGAAGCAAATGCTACATTTTGAATGACCGTGATCAACTTGGCAAATTCGATGCTAAGAGTGATGAGGGTATTTTTATTGGTTATGCCTTGAATAGTAGAGCCTATAGAGTTTTCAACTTAAAGACTCTAAGTGTTATGGAATCATCCAATGTCGTATTTGATGATACTAGGCTCAAGTCTAATGTCCATGAGGAGGAGGAAATTTTAGATGATGACTCTCTTTTGGAGAGGGTTGTGGTGACTCCCAATGTTGGGACATCTAATGAAGTCACACAACCTATTACTAGAGTTCCTAACTTGGACTCTAATGAACCCGCTCCATGGGTTAGAAGACTCCATAACAAAGAGGATGTTATTGGAGATGTTAATGAGGGTGTTAGGACTAGGCGTCAAATAGCTAATCTAATTAGCTTTACATGCTACACCTCTCAAATTGAACCCAAAAAGGTTGAAGAAGCCTTAAATGATGAATTTTGGGTTCTTGCTATGCAAGAAGAGCTAAACCAATTCGAAAGGAATGAGGTTTGGACTCTAGTTCCTAGGCCTAAGACCACTAATGTCATAGGCACTAAATGGATATTTAGGAACAAATCCGATGAGGATGGCAACATAGTGCGGAACAAGGCTAGACTTGTAGCACAAGGGTACTCTCAAATTGAGGGTATCGACTTTGAGGAGACTTTTGCTCCCGTTGCCCGCTTAGAGTCCATTAGGCTTCTCTTGTCCATCTCTTGTGTGCACAAGTTCAAATTGCACCAAATGGACGTCAAGAGTGCCTTCCTCAATGGCTTCTTGCAAGAGGAAGTGTTTGTTGAACAACCTAAGGGGTTTGTGGATGCACACCACCCCAACCATGTTTATCGCCTCAAAAAGGCACTTTATGGGTTGAAACAAGCACCGAGGGCTTGGTATGAGCGCCTCACTCAATTTCTTGTTGACAATAACTAAACAAGAGGTAGTGTTGACAAGACACTATTCATCAAGAGAGACAATGATGAGCTTTTCATAGCTCAAATATATGTTGATGATATAGTCTTTGGCTCCACCAACAACACCAAGGTCCAACAATTTGTTGATGTCATGTCTCATGAATTTGAGATGAGTCTTGTTGGTGAGCTTAGTTACTTCCTAGGTTTGCAAATTAGGCAAATGAATGATGGGATTTTCATAACCCAAGCCAAATATGCTAAGAACCTAGTGAAGAAGTTTGGTTTAGAGAAAGCCAAACATTGTGATACACCCATGAATACCACTTTGAAGCTAAGCAAGGATGCTAGTGGTAAAAGTGTGGAACAAACTCTATATCGGGGCATGATAGGTAGCTTGCTTTATTTGACCGCAAGTAGGCCCGATATCTCCTTTAGTGTGGGTGTGTGTGCTAGGTACCAAGCGGATCCTAAGGAGTCTCATCTCTCTTCCGTAAAGAGAATCATTCGCTATGTGCATGGGACATCCAACTATGGGATTTGGTACTCTTTTGACATTAATGCTAGTCTTGTAGGCTTTAGTGATGCGGATTGGGCAGAAAATTGTGATGATAGGAAGAGCACATCGGACGGTTGCTTCTTTCTAGGCAACAACTTGGTGTCTTGGTTTTGCAAGAAGCAAAACTCGATTTCCTTGTCCACGGCCGAGGCCGAGTACATAGCCGCGGGGAGTGGATGCACACAACTCCTATGGATGAAGCAAATGCTAGTAGATTACGGATTCAACCAAGGTACTCTCACTCTCTTTTGTGATAACATGAGTGCTATTAATATTTCCAAGAATCCAGTGCAACATTCTAGAACTAAGCATATTGACATCCGCCATCACTTCATTAAAGAGCTTGTTGAAAATAAATGCATAGTACTTGAACATGTAGGTACTAATGATCAACTTGCGAACCTATTTACTAAACCTTTAGATGCTACTCAATTTAAAACTCTTAGTAGATCTATTGGGATATGTCTTGTGAAGTGATGTGTTCTATAATTGACCCCATATGGGGAACTCAAGCAAAGAGAGCTATTTTGCATTCTTGTAACTTGCAAAAAATTTGAAATATCTTATGCCTCTTCTTTTGATTGCTTGAGTAAGCTTGGTTGTACATATGTATATGTTTTCAATTCTATAAGTGTGAACCTTGCTTGTTTACAATCCATGTCATATTTATGTTCAAACATGCATTTTTGGACTAGGAGATTTACATAGGAAGTATGATGTGAATGACCTATAGTTATCTCCATGACATGATGATTCTTAAATAACATGCTAATGCTAAATGAAAAAGCATGAAATTCATACAACATGCTCACATGAAAAGCATGAATTGATGATTGCATATTCTTAAAAATGCAAAACTTGTGTGAAAGCTTATGAGACTCAAAATGAATAAAGGATCTTGTATCCGTTCAAAGGAATTTACATTCCAAATGTCTCTCTTTCTTTATTAGTTGAACATGGTTACTATCATACGGATATCTTATCCGGAAAAATCAAATAGGGTGCAAAGTCGCTCATGCCATGTTTCGCTTATAAAGTTGGATATAGTTGCTCTTAAATTGAAATCAATAATCTCTATATCCTTGCTTTTCCCATGACCTTGGTAAAATTGGTTTGAATTCAAATTAGAAACCTTTGTCATTTGCTTTGCCAAATACCATTGTATTTTGGACTTGAATGCTATATGTCTTGTATGCAAAGCATGTTGGATTCACACATTTTCTCAAATAAATCTCCTTGTTTCTCTCCAATTAATAAAGATGCATAAAGTGACTTATATGTATATGCAAATTTCTTGCATGTGTCTATCTCTCTTTGCCTTGAGTGACCCGGTTGGGGACTACTCTTTTGCCTATGTCATGACAAAAAGGGAGAGTAGGATATGGTAAGGGGAGATGCAAATTGGTGTTGCATTTGTGCACTGTGGGGAGATAACACATTGAGGGGGAGTAACTCTTTGAGGGGGAGCATTGCATTTATCATACATTGCATACATTTGGTAATGTTGTGCCTAAATTCTAAAAATGCAAATGCTTGTTATTGTTCTCACATGATTAATCTCACACTTTTCTTGTATTGGAAATGTTAGAAACTCTTTTCAGGGTTTGATTATTCTACAAGAGGATTGAAGACTTCAAGTTGCATTCTCTTATCTCTTTGTAATGTAGAATATCATTGTAGTCCCGTAGTTTCTATTTTTATGTGAGGAATCAATGTGAGTGATGGTTTTGTCACGAAATAGCCAAATGGAGAGATTGTAAGGATTCCCGTTGTTTTTAATTGGCTTATTTCGTGATCCAACCATATGTGGGGATTCTTTGTAAGGGTAGTTTAGATGTTGTTGTTATTGCATTAGGCCCTTTGAAGACCTCATTATTGACAAGCACCAAAGGTAATACTCTAAGTGCTTACTTGTCTTGAAGAGATAGTTGCACACACTCACAACCCATGCATATGTTTAATCTTTGTATATTGTGTTTCTTTTTGTTGTGCATCAATGCTTATTTACATCTCTTCTTGCTTGTTATTATGATTGCATCTTGTGTTTATAATATCATAGCATTTAGGCTTTTAGGATGCATCTTAGTTTACCTTTGTTCCCCTTGCATGATTGCTTGTGGGGTTCAAAGTTGTGGTCTGTGCGCTGGTCCACCTGCGCCTGTCGTCCAGCGCAGCTCACTAGCGCAAAACGCCCGTGGCGTGCCGCTGGTCATGCGCTGGTCCACACCAGTGCAAGGCCACCAGCGCTGATCGCCCAGTATGGCTCCGCTGGTCTGGCGCCTGTGTGAGCGCTTGTCGTCCAGCGCCCTTGCAAAAATGTGCTTGTGCACTGGTCCTGCGCCTGTCGTCCAGCGCAGGTCCACCAACGCACAGAGCAATTTTCTGGCGCGTTTTCAAAATGACCTCACTTCACTTATGGCCTCTATATATATGCTAACTTGATTTTAGGTCATCAACAAGAGTTCTTATTCATGCTTCATACTTAGGATATTTTTCAAGAGAAGAAAAATACACAAAGAACTCATTTTTAATTACTCAAACACATTTTCATGATCATCAATCATCATCTAGCATCATCCTTGATCATCTAGATGTCATCTTGCATGGAATTTTCATCATACTTTGCTTGGTAAGTTTTTCACTAATATCTTACATATTTTGTGTTCTTCTTAACTAAGAAATCTCAATTAATTACTTGTATGTTATTTTATATACTTTGAATACAAGTTTGAGATAAGTATGATGTATGTTTGAGAAGTTGTATTGTGCTAGCATATTAGGTTTTGTGCTTAATATTGATTAGCTAAACTAATTGACATGTGAAACTAATTAATGCACGGTGTGTATAAAACTATCTAGAGGGGGGGTGAATAGATTTTACGCTTTTTACCCAATTTTTCGTGTTAGTCAAAATTACGAAATTACCCTCAAGATAAAATAAACAAGCAAGTGTAATATGGTGCGGAAATTAAATTGACACTTGATTTTTACGTGGAAACCCTCACGGGAAAAACCACGGGCTATGTAAGTAAGCCACACTCGAACCTCGAATCCACTAAATGTGCAAACGATTACAACCTAATCCCGGTAGTAATCACACACCTACCTAATCCCGGTATGAGTGAACCTAGTCCGATTTTGCTTGCGATCTAAGCAACCTAATCCCGATTGCTACACACAAGACTTAGCTTCTCTTGAAGAGAATACAACCCTAAGTGAATATGTGAAAATATCCAAAATGCAACATAGAGCAAGGGAAACCCTATATGCTTATCTAAGATGATTAATATGCAATTAAAAACAATCCTAGATATCAAAACTAAATGACATGTCAATTAGTTTAGCTAATCAATATCAAGCACAAAAACCTAATATGCTAGCACAATACAACTTCTCAAACATACATCATACTAATCTCAATCTTGTATTCAACAAATATAAAATCACATACAAGTAATTAAATTGAGATTGCTAGATAAGAGAAACACAAAATATGTAAGATATTAGTGAAAAGCTTACCAAGCAAAGTATGATGAAGAATCCATGCAAGATGTCATCTAGATGATCTAAGATGATGCTAGATGATGATTGATGATCATGGAACAAGTGTTTGAGTAATAAAAATGAGTTCTTTGGAATTTTTCTTCTCTTTGAAAAATCTCCTAAGTATGGAATCTGAATATGAACTCTTGTAATTGACCTAAAGTCAAAGTGGCATATATATAGGGGGCCAAAACAAAGTGTGGTCGTTTTGATAAGTTTGCCCACTATTTGCCTAGGGCGCTGTACGTAAGGCGCCATTGTACAGCGCCCTTGCTCTGTTTTCACGAGGAAACAGAGTGGCGCTGTACGTACAGCGCTCTGTACCGCGCTATGTACAGCGCCCCAACAGCGACCCAACAGCGACCGATTAAATCGATCAGGTCTGAACAGCGCTCAATGGGCGCTGTTCGTACAGCGCCTCTGTAGAGCGCTTTTGGGGGCGCCCAGTGCAAAAATGCAATCCTAAGTCTAAGCATGACAAGGCAATTGGATATGCAAGATGCAATCAAACTAACAAGCAAGAAGAGATGTGAATGAGCATTAAGGCACACATAAAAGACACACAACATATAAGGATTAAACATATGCATGAGTTGTGAGTGTGTGCATCTATCTCTTCAAGACAAGTAAGCACTTAGAATATTACCTTTGGTGCTTGTCAATAGTGAGGTCTTCAAAAGGGCCTAAGCAATAACAACAACATCTAAGCTACCCTTACAAAGCATCCCCACATGTGGTTTGATCACGAAATAAGCCAATTATAAACAACGGGAATCCTAACAACATGTCATTTAGTTTTTATATCTAGGATTGTTCTTAATTGCATATTAATCATCTTAGATAAGCATATAGGGTTTCCCTTGCTCTATGTTGCATTTTGGATATTCACATATATTCACTTAGGGTTGTATTCTCTTCATAGAGAAAGTAAGTCTTATGTGTAGCATCCGGGATTAGGTTGCTTAGATCGCAAGCAAAATTGGACTAGGTTCACTCATACCGGGATTAGGTAGGTGTGTGATTACTTCCGGGATTAGGTTGTAATCGTTTGCACATTTAGTGGATTCAAGGTTCGAACGTGGCTTACTTACATAGCCTGTGGTTTTTCCCATGAGAGTTTCCATGTAAAAATCAAGTGTTGTTTTAATTTCCGCACCATATTACACTTGCTTGTTTATATTATCTTGAGGGCATTTTCGTAATTTTGACTAACACGAAAAATTGGGTAAAAAGCATAAAATCTATTCACCCCCCCTCTAGATAGTTTTATACACACCGTGCAATAATTAGTTTCATATTGCACCACCCTTGATGCCCTCTTAGGGGGTCAAGCAGCACGATCAGGTGTATTCTCAGCTGGGCGTTTACCTCTACCAGCTCTAGGGGCAAGATCACTCGTAGGATCATGAGGGGTCTCAGGGACATCCGCGTTAAAATCTGGAATGTCACTGACCCCCCCTGAAGCACCAACTTTCTCCTTACCTTTACGATTGGGGGTAGCCGCAGCAGGGGTAGTCACAGCAGTAGTTGCAACAAAAGTATTCGTAGCAACCTCTGCACGCATGGGGGATCGCCCCGACTCAGCACCTCCCCTAGAAATATCACCAGCTTCCTCGCCGTCCGAGGGATCATCGCCATCCGGGCTAGCAATTCCCTCCTTGGCCAAACCAGCAGCGTGTCTTTTGCTGGCAGCCTCGGAATTCTTCACTACCCGAGCTTGCAAATCGCAAACAGTATCAAAGTCGCACACTGCAAGGAAAATAAACTAAGTGTCACTAACAGAATAAAATGAAGCAGTAATACAAAAAGGAGAAACAGATAAAGACTTACAACTAGGAAGCCTAGCAGGTAGGCGTGTGAAAACCCGTTCAGCGATCATTTTCTCCTCATCCAAGAGGAAGGATCTATCCCTCAAATTCAAAGGGAGGACGACCGCCGCGGCAAGGTGAGAAATCTCCCCATCTAGCAAAACGAGGGCTGCCTTCGACCAAGCTTCAGGAGACGTGAAGTGCCTGGGAACTTTCTTCGTCGAAAGGTTACGGGAACTGCTGGCTGGCACAGTTCGACCCCACTTGCCACCAACAAAAAACCAACTGTTTTTCCACCTCTTATTCGAAGTGGGAAAACCCCAAATGAAACCTTTCTTTTTCTCGTCGCTGGAAACCTCTACTTGACTAGGGTTCGCCACATCCTCAGGGAGCCAGTTCTCCACAGGCGAAGAGAGAAGGAAATACGTGCCACTATTGCCCGCCTGTCTTAGCGTATAAAAATGACGGATCTCGCGAGGTGTAGGGGGCCTATAACCCTTCAGCTTCCATATAAGACACAGGCACATCAAAATTCTATAACTATTTGGAGCGAGTTGTGCTGGTGCAATTTGAGCCTCCGCGAGGAACCTGGCAATGAAAGGCTGGAGAGGAAGGGTTACCCCACAGCTGAGCATGGCACCATAGACGGCGACCGCATTTTCGGGAGGATTCCATACTGCCCGATCGCCAGGTAACATTAAAGTCACCGAGTCTGGAATGTCAAAACGACTCTTATACTTGCGGAGCTCTTCCTCGCCAACCACATTAACTTCCGTGTCAAAGGAACACGGACGGTCTAGCGAAAAGTGCAGCCTATCCTTATGATTGTCTTCAACGTCAGAATCAACAGTTGTTTGCGCATCCAATAGGGATTCACGAGGAGCCCTAGAGACGCGTCGTTTACTGCCACCCGGTCTAGAGGATCTCGGCATCACTGGAGAATCACTATTGGAAGATGGAGGAGAAAAGTTAGGAATGAAATCATCTTCAGAAGACGGAACGAAAACAGAAATTGGGACCGGAGAATCCAGGTGAAAATTACGAATCAAAGATTCGATTTTGTCTGCAGTACATTTATCACAAAGCTCCATAGCTTGCATCATTCGATTAAAAAGAGAAGAACGTAAGGAGGGATCCATGAAAACTCACCAGAAAACCCTAGGTTTGAAGAACGAGCAGGAGATCTGGGGACGTCAAGAAATAAGCACGATCAATTTCAAAGCGAACCGTCTGACAATGAAATAGAATAGAAGAAATTCGTGGCAGAAATTTCTAAGGGAGATGGAGGAACTCTATTCTGAGAAAAGGAAAGAGAAAGTAGAAGAGTAAATGGAAAGAGTGAAACGAGGAAGAAGAAACGATCGGGCCTTAAAAGAGGGAACTTTGAAATTCAAAAGGAAAAAATCAAAAAGAGGATACGCAATTAATATGAGTGACGGCCACAGTAACCAGTCGCGATAGTCACCACCAAATAATGGACATGTGGCGTCTCGGGGGTCACCAAGCAGTCAGAGTGTACCATCGCCTGTCAAGTAAGTGGAAGCACTAGAAATTGAATGGCTAAAATTAAAAGCTTGCACCGGAAGAATCAACTAATCAATGCAACGCGTGGTAAAAAGGAGAGAGGTAATTAATTACAAAACGCGCCGAAATCTTTAAAAGCATAGGTATAAATACTGCTCGCAGAGGCAAACGAAGTAAAAAGAACAAGTCATTCGCCCAACTCGAAGTATTTATGGGGGTATTGTTGTATGTATAAATTCGCCAAGCAGACACGTCACCAAAGGAGTCAATAAATGATGAAGAGAAGGTTGCCACGTCACTCATTGACTGAGTCAAAGGGAGAAAATGTGGCAAGCCAGAATGTCGCTACCTTAAATCAATAAAGTCAAAGGCGTGGTCGCCAGAACTAGATATGTACTCGCCGCAGGTAAAAATGTGGTCGCCGAAGGACAAAACTCAAAAGTAAAGGTATTCGCTGCATCAGCGTACTGGGCCCGAACCGACTCGGCAGAAACACAGAAATCAACCCTAAACTTTAGAAGACCCATGACAACAAGGAATCGTAAAGAGGAAAAGATAGGAATCCTAGTACGAATCAAAGAGGGAAATCTACCACCAACGCGGCTAAAAACAAGGGGAAACCCTAATTAAACATGTATAAATTGAACCATCTATCCCATGAGGAAGGGGTTCGAAACGGAGAAAGAGAGAGAGAAGAGAGCAATCATATGAGAGATCTGAGTGTGTAACAAAGCAATAAGACTAGTGTTATTTTTTTGCCCTCAAGGGCGCCGTGGTTTTTTCCTATTCAAGGGTTTTCCACGTAAAATTCTGTCTCTTGCATGCATTGATTATTTTCTCGTTTTACTTTAAGTTGATATAATTGTTGTGTGTGGCAATCCAAATTTCACCGTCAACAATGGGCAATGCTTCTCAAGCTACCTTAGTGAACCAATCTCACAAATGTTAACCAATTGTAGTCTTAAATGTGTTTAGACCATTACTATGAACCCTAAACAACTTCCAACCAAAATGCCTAACCGATTAATGAGAGGGGGTTAATGTGGGATCGGTTTATTACAATTAAAGGTTTAGATTATCGCGGTTGATATACCCTCTGACAATCTATCCTAATCACTATGTTCTTAATCCATCAAAGGGTGTCAATCCAATCAAGATTCTATAACAAATTATCGTAAACAAGAGTATAATCAACTAGTGGGTATACATGCCAATTATATAATAAATAGAATATAGTTATAAAATGAATAGAACACAAATAGAGATTCAAATATATTAAAGCTTAAGCAAAATCCAATCCAAATGTTCTCACATCAAACCCTAGAAAGGGGATTTAGTTACAGATATTACAATCAAAGGGAAAGTAAGTAAAATAATAGGAAATCACCCTTGGGCCTCATTTTGTAGAGCTTGATCCTTCTTTGCCTTTGATGCTCCTTGTGTAAAGAGTGGTAGATGAGGATGTGTCTAGATAGGTGGAGTCAAATGGAAAGTGACAAAGGAGATATATTGAGAAGATGTGAAGGAAAGATTATGGGAAAGTAATCTAGATTAGGTATTGAGTTTGGGATGGAGGAGATGAGTCCCAGTATAGAAATGGAGGAAGTTAATAGGGGAATTATGGTGATCCTAGGTTAAAGAAAGGATGTGATTTCAAATAAAAACTACGATGAATTTATAGTGTTTTCAAATAGGTCACGGATGGTTAATTACCAAAACATCCTCTGTCATGGTAAATTACCATTTATTCCCTCAGAGGGGTACTTTCCGTAATTTTCCCACCAATCAGATTTGGCTGCTGATTGAGTTTTGCGGTGAGATTCATGGCGACGTTTCTAGCGACGCAATCAGGTGCATAAATGGCTCTCTGTCTCTGAGGAGTCGCTGTGGCGATGACGAGATTGAAATCGCGACAAATATAGGGCTTGTTTCTTGGTGATGATGCGGTTTGACAGAGGCGACGGTTGCCATAGATCCTACTCTTCACAATGGAGAACGGCGAGCCAAAAGGATGACATGACAAGGGTTGCGTTGAGCCCGCCGTTCTTCTCCACCGGAAATCAGTTGGAATAGGGCGGTTTATGGCCGTTTCTAGTGGTTGGAAAAAGGCTAGGGTTTGGTCAGCCATTAATGGAGATCAACTCGTGAGGAAGAAGAAGGTTGAAGATGACATGTGGGTGCGTTTAGCACTGGGCTGGGGTGCATGTAGACTTAGTCTTCTATCTTCATTGGGGGTGCATTTAGCAGTAGGCTGGAGTGTATTCTGGCTTGGGCGACCCCGAGTTTGTGCCACGTCTTGGGCCTCTGTTCTGGGCTCACCTAATTTACTTCTTTCATATGAAATGCATTGTTTCATTTAATGTGAGTTGGCGTGGACTTCTGGTGAATTGCAATTCAGCCACTGTCTTTTTCCAATTTCACGATAATTCAATTCTGTCCTCATAGTTTACACTTTTGTTCCCAGTTGATCAATATTACTCCAATGCCCCTGAACTTTGTAAATACCTGAAAACATTTAATTTACACAATCAAATTACATGATATTACCCGAGAATTAAGTGAAAAGAGAAGGAAATGAGGGCTAAAATCATACCAATTTTGGTTCAATCAAAAGCCCATTCCACCAAAATGGTAGAAATACCATTCCAATGGAATTCCATTTCTAATATATATTAGCAAACCAAACATTCAGAATGACATTCTTTCCATTCCTTTCTACCCAAACAAACATAGCTTTAGAGATGTTCTTAATGACTCCCTTAATTAGAATCTAGTGGAGGCCCACTCTCTTAATTAATGGGTGGTTTCAGCCTCTCTTAATTAAGTGAGTTCCACATATAAAGAAGAATTATAGTTCATTAATTTATAAAAAATAATAGAAAATAAGTGGGCTCCATATAAAATAATAATAAAAACTTATGAAAGAGTCATTTAAGGGAATATTTTTGGAACACATATACCATTAATGGCCTCTTACAACAACATTCATCCTTAAATAAGGAGATCTTCGAGGGAAACTTTTGTAGATGTTCTTATAAGTTAAAACATCTCAATTTTCACAAACATATAGAGACCAAACTTTCAACCTCTCCATCTCTACCAACACCGCCGCTTCCTCTACCAAAATGTTTTGGTTTAATTTAATGTTTATTTTCATTAAAAAATGGCATCAATTTTTTTCCGATCTATTTATTTTCATTTAGGGTGCCTATATTGCCACCCATAAAACTAATTACTACACCCATATTTTATTAAAAATTTTAATTACAAAAATATCTTAATAGAAATTTACCATTAAGGACAAATTACTTTAATTAAAAATAAACCAAATAATTAAATATTATGTATACTCCTTAATTACACATATATCTTCAACTATATCTCTGTATTAAAAAAAAAAAAAAAAAAAAAAAAAAAAAAACTTATGATAAACTCTAACTTGTGATAAACCCTAATTTTATTTCAAGTATCAAAATTTCTCATCTTCACATGATTATCATGTAACCAAGTAATGATTTTTTTTTTTTTTTTTTTTTTTTTTTTTAGAGAGGACTCTGATCATATAGGTATTATTTTATTTTTGTCTTTCTTTTATATTTAGTTATGAACTCTATCAATAAATATATATTTTTTTTAAACATAGTTGTAGATATCAATGAGTTTTTTTTTTTTAAAATTTTTTTATTATTATTTATTATTATTTTTTTTAGGGAAAATTGCACAAACTTACCCTAACGTTTCCCATTATGGTATAATATTCAACTAATGCCTTTAATTGCACAAACAACCCCTCATTTTAGTCAACTTCAATTAAAAATAGCCATTGACCATGATTTTTTTTTAAAGCCCAAAATTGCCCTTGCACTTTATTACAAAAAAATCTTAATTGCCCTTTATTTAAAACATTATTTACTTTAAATTATTAGAATATAAAAAATAAATAATAAACATAATCCTTTTTAAATAAAAAAAATTCAAAAATAATATATTAAAAAAAAACAATTTAAGAAAACGTTATTTTGAGAAAATACAATTTAATAATATATTAAAAGCAAAACAAAAAAAAAAAAAACGTTATTTTGAGAAAATATAATTTAAAATTATGCAAGTCCAATATGAATAGTGGTAATGTGCTATATATATTTTTTTTTGTTTAAAAAGGATTATGTTTAGTATTTTTTTTTAAATTTTTGAACCAAAATATAATGCGTAATTTATATTGAGTCAAATTATTTTTTCTTATAGAGATGAACATTGAACAAATTTTCGGTTCTACTGTATTTTATTATGACAAATGATTATATTTTTATTTCAAACTCTTGATGATTTTATTTATATTTGTGTTTAGAATACTAAACATAATCCTTTTTAAATTAAAAAAATTCAAAATTAATATAATAAAAACAAAAAAAATTCAAAAATATGTAACACATTACCACTATTCATATTGGACTTGTATAATTTTAAATTATATTTTCTCAAAATAACGTTTTTTTGTTTTGTTTTTAATATATTATTAAATTGTATTTTCTCAAAATAATGTTTTCTTAAATTGTTTTGTTTTTAATATATTATTTTTGAATTTTTTTTTGATTTAAAAAGGATTATGTTTAGTATTTATTTTTTATATTATAATAATTTAAAGTAGATAATGTTTTAAATAAAGGGCAATTAAGATTTTTTTGTAATAAAATGCAGGGGCAATTTTGGGCTTTAAAAAAAAAATCATGGTCAATGGCTATTTTTAACCAAAGTTGACTAACATGAGGGGTTGTTTGTGCAATTAAAGGCATTAGTTGAATATTATGCCATAATAGAAAACGTTAGGGTAAGTTTGTGCAATTTTCCCTTTTTTTTAAGATAGCTATATATATACGAGAATTCTATATTCAAAAAAAAAAAAAAAAAGAACAATCTCTTGACCTCATATACAATTCGGTTCTACATATTTTCTTTCATAAGGCTCCTACATTCGAGATATTTTCAAAAGTAAATTGGACTATCATTAGAAGAGGATTTGACTCCAAAAATAATATGAATTTTTTATTTATTTATAAATTGGGTGTGTTTATAATTTAAGATGGTTTATAAATAAAATGTATTAAAATAAATATATTCATTTCAATAAGGGTATTTTTGGCATTATGATGTGTGCTTATAGTAATATATATATTTAAATTTTAGACGTAGGTGTACTTATAAAAATGGGGTACTAATTGGTTTTTATTTTGATTTTTTATGCAAGGGTAGTTTGGACATTTCATAAGAAAACTAATCCTAATTTAGAGCCTATTTGGTTGGGCTTTTGAAAAACCTCTATTTGTAAAAGATCTACTTATAGTAGATCTATTAAAAATAGGGGTTAATAGCACCAATGCCCCCTGAACTTATAGCGCGGTAGCATAGTGCCCCCTGAACTTTTTTTTGGGCATTAAATCTCCTGAATTTTTATTTATTGGCAAAAGCTGACAAAAGAGGGATGGACGTCAAAGGAAAATTACACTTACACACCCTGATTATATGCATAATTGCATTAAAATTAAAAAAAATATAATAATAACACAAAAAACACCCTTTGACTTGACTAATGTCTAAAAAAATAAAAAAATATTAATAATTTTTTTTAAATAATAATAATAATAACAACAACAATTAAACTACCCATATTTCCAATTTAACAAAATATTAAATCAATAATACATTTCACTTCATCATCATTAAACCCAAAATTTAAATTTATTTAAAAATTACTTAAAAAAATTTAAAAATATAAAATTTTCTATCATTTTCTCACCTAATCTCCAAATTCTTTCTATCATCAACACCACCACACCAAATCCAGAAATTCATCATCAACACCACCAAACCCATAACACCACATCGAAATTCATCAACACCACCACAAACATCATCTTCTTCATCAAAATTCCAAAAATCATTCATCAAAATTCATACTCAAACACCAAAAATCCATCCCCATTTCATCATTATCATTATCAATCAAAAACATTCAACAACATCATCCATTTGCGTTGACTGTTAAAATTGAGAGGGAAAAATGGTAAATGACTATAATTAAACACATTAAAAAAAATATATATTCTTCATCAATTCTTCTTCTTCTCCACGACCACCATGGCACCATCATCTTCAATTATTCTTCTTCTCCACCTGACCAAACCCAGAACAACTTATTTTTCTTCTTCTTCTTCAATTCTTCTTCTTCTCTCCCTCACTCTCGCACACAACTGGACTAGAAAAATAAAAAACCATATAACATAAAAATCCCCAAATCGACACCACCAAAGAACTAAACCAGAAGAGATGACAAAAGGAAGACTCTTGGTGACGGAAAAAGAGTGAAGTGAGACCGACGACCATTAGAAACGGTCGGTCGAGCAAAAGAGGTGATCGGAACGCCAGGTGACGAGAGAAAACACCACTAGAGACATCTGAGCAAGAGCACGAAGTAACCAGAGATGGGTGGTTAACCGCCTGAGATGAGCGATTGCCAGAGACGAGACATCAACCACTAGAGACGAGGTCGTCGGCGCGGCGGTAGCGGTTTAGGGCAGTGGATCTTCAAATGCATATCTGAGTTTGAAATTTGAGATCCAGATTTTTTATTTATTTATAAATAATTTGGTTGTTTTGATATCTAGGCAGTGGATCAAGTTGTTTTGATTGTGTTTAGTGTTGGACTTATGAGAAATTTGGGTTTGGGTTGAAGAAATCTAGAAATCTGGGTTTCGAAGAAAAATTGAAGAGGGTTTTTGACTGATGAATATGTTTGGATCTCGAGTTTTTTTTTTAATCGATTGAAGAAAAAAATATGATTGTTGGATGAGATTTGTGGATTTTTTGGAATTGATTTGTGGATTTTGTTATTGGGATTGATTTGTGATTTATTCTATGTTTGGAATTTTTTTTCCATGTCATTGATGAAGATGATATTAAGTTGTGGATTTTTTTTTGGGATTGATTTGTGATTTTCTTTGGAATTGATTTTTTTTTTTTTTTTTTTTTTTTTTTGGAATTATTGAATGCTATGAAGATATGATCTCTTTTTTTATTTTTAAAATTTTGATCTCCACTGTCCATCATGGTGATGGATGGTGGAAACCAATCTTTTTTAAAATATATTTATTGAAATTAAAATTAAATTTTTAATTATATATATATATATATATATATATATATATATAATTCTCTTTTTTTTTTTGATTTTTTTTTTAAATTTAATTCCTTTTTTTTAAAAAAAAATAATAATTTGATCTCCAACATCCATCACGGTGATGGATGGTGGAGATCAATCTTTTTTAAAAAAAAAAAAAAAAACAAAAAAAATCTATTTATTGAAAACAAATTAAAAGGGTGTATTTGTGTTATTATTATATTTTTCCAGTTTTAATACATTTATGCATATAATCAAGGTAACTTAGTGTAATTTTCCATGATAGAAAAATAGACGGCATTACAATTCTGTTAGCTTTTACAAATTTATGGAAGTTCAGAGGGTTTAATGCTAAGAAAAAAAAGTTTAGGGGGTACTATGCTATCGCGATATAAGTTCAGGGGGCATTGGTGCAATTAACATTAAAAATAGAGTTTTTTTAAAAAGGCTAATTGGCACTGATGCCCTCTAAACTCTTCCAAAATATACACTATGCCCCTTATACTTTTTTTTCGCTACTAAACCCCTCAAACTCTCGTTTTTTGGCAAATACTTGGGTTTATTGCCCCCTATGAGGGGATATCTACAGTCGGCTTTTACCAATTTGTAAGAGTTCAGGGGGTTTAGTGGTAAAAAAAAAAGTATAGGAGACATAGTGCATATTTTAGAAGAATTTAGGGGACATCAGTGCCAATTTACCGATTAACCTTTAAAAAAAATTATAGTTATTTGGCTGCTAAGGACCTTTCCGTTAGCACATTTCCGTAAGCTTTTGCCTAGCAGGGTTCTATGGGTCGCTACTCGCTACTCGATTTAAAATAGGGAATCTCAAAAGCCCGCAGAAGAAAGCTCAACCAACTGTAGCAGTTGAACGACGGCGTTTTTATAAGTGTCTAGAAGGAAATCTCTGGGATAGATAATCCAGTAATCCACGCACTTGTCACCAAAATTTCCTCATTTCGACTCCGTTTGGTTGCCGAGAAAACGCGAGAAACTGAAGGTAGGTTTATAAATTTCTTTCACCATTCTTGGGTTGCCCATCCTTTGTATGGCCAGCATACTAAATCACACCTCCCGATTTGCTTTTACTTGTATAGCTTTTTGTGTAATTAAATTGGGATTTTCGATTAAATCAAGATTGAATTTTTAATTGTATAGACAAAATGTTGAGTTTTTATTTATTTATTTATTTATTTTTTATATTAATTTAATGGTATAGTTCTTGATGCTATTTGAATGCTTTGGTTGCTACTCCATGTTTTCAATATTTCATTTTTTTTTTTGTTAAAAAGAAATTAAATTTTATGTGTTGTTCATACAATTTTATTCGGCCTTCAAGCACATTGATATTGTTATTCAACTCATTGGCTTCCCTATCTCTCTGAGTGAATCTTTGAATGGCTTCTCGCATTTGAGTTTCGGCAAATGCCCAAATAAGGCTGCAAACTAATGTTAATCTTTTTAGGATTCTTTGACTTTTCTTAGGCATAAGACCTGCCTGAAACTTATTTCATTACTTGGGTTTTTTTTATTTTTTTTTTTTTTTGGTGAATATCATTAGTTGTTTTAGATTATACAAATTACTGTAGTACTGGAAATTAAGTACATATATTTGACTAACAATAACACAAACCATACTTAGGACAAACTATATATATATATATATATAGATAGATAGATAGATAAAGTAACTTTCTAATGCAGGATCCCGCATGAATTTTTCAATGTATGTCCTGCCTTGAGTTGCGATAATTTAATAGATAGATAGATAGATAGATAGATAGCTTGATAGATAGACTATCTTGTATCTTCTGAGTTCTGATCCCACCAAAATAATGCTCAAGTTGTTTAAATATAAAGCACACTCGAAATTAACAGCTAGATTGCTAATAAGTTGTTGAATACTTTGATGATGCGAGCTTCAGTTGCAGACAGAAGTTCCGAAGCTCTTGAGTGCTGATCTGTTAACTCTGCAATAGTATTCGTATAAGAAGCAAGTTGTTGGGAAGTTACTTTCTTTTCAGAAATAGCACAATCATATGATTCCTGAAGTTCCGCAATCTTGCTGGTAAGCTGATTGTTGGTCTCAACCAAGAGAGTTCAATCTCTGGTAAAGAGTTGGAAGCTCAATTTTCTGCTTCCGCTCTTTGAGTTCTTCATTTGTGCTCTCTAAAGATGCCATTTTAATCAAACATGAATCCAACTCTTCCCTCGACAATGCAGATTTTCCAGCTGCTCTTTGGAAATCTTCACTTGATCTTCAACTCTTCAAATATGTTCAGTTTCTCAATAAAAGATTTTGCCTCCGAATCCCTGCTGGTCAGGTTTGCTACGACTTGTTGGAGTTTTAGCTCTGACTCCCTTGTAAGGGATTCATGTAATGATTCAAGTTCCGAGTTTCTTGCAGTAGCTTGCTCTAATACACTTCCTTGTTGCTTTAGTTGGTATTCAGCATACTTAAGTTTTTCCATTACCTCACTTTCTCTCAATCCAGCAGCCTTAAGATCATTCTCAATGCTTTCAAGATTTTTTAGCGTCAAATTTATTTCATTCCTCAATACTTCCAACACATCTTCGGCGTCAGAAAGCTTTTCTCAATAACTGTCTGACATGTCTTCTAACTTTTTCTTCTCGTCTGTTGCAATGTTCAAACTCTTTTTCATCGGCCATTTGTAGTGTAACTTCGAGCTTGAAGCTCTTGTCCGGAATGCCTTAAGTTCTGATGCCATTTCAGATACCTTGCCATAGTATTTCTTGGATTCTACTTCTGCATCCACACATTTCTTCTCTAATGTGCTCATTTGTTCTTTAAGTTCCTGAATCCTGTACTTCTCCGCCTCAAGTAACAACTCCAACTCATTCACCTTTTTTCTAGCCTCCTCTACTTTGGAATGAGATGTCTGGAACAATTCTTCTAGTTCAATGCTGTGCTGGTGATTCATGTTGGCTCTCTCCCCATGTTCAAAACTTCGCTCCTTGGAATTCTTCAACTCCTCTCCAAGCTCTGAATGTCATGAATATGACTGGCTTAATCTGATTCCAGCTGGGTTATCTTATCCTGGTAAACCTGTATTTGATCATTCAGCTGTTTCTTTTCTTCTTCGGCTACTTTAAGTGCAGCACTGAGTTCAGATACTTTTGCAGAGAATTCCCTCGCTTCTCTATCATTATCACTGCTTTTAAGTTCAATTAAATTCAACTGTTGCTCGAGCTTCACATTCTTCTGTTCTGCTGCTATTAAGCGTGTTTCAAGCTCTCTTATCTGTGATTTTGCTTCTTCTGCCACCTCATTTGAAGCTCGGATTATATACTCAAGCTCAAGATTCTTTTGAGTAGCAGTTGCAGCTACATCAACAGATTCATTATGAAGCTCTTCCAGGGACTTCAATTTCTGCTCAAGCTCAGCATTATTAAACAAAGCTTGAGACAAAAGGGAATCTGTTTTACGGACATTCTCATCTGAAAGCTTCAAATTTTCCTCAAGTTCACTTCAGAGCTCCTTCATCTGTGCAAGATTACTTGTAAGATCTGACATAGCTGCTTCAAAAGCTTCTTTCTCTTTCATTACATTAGCCAAATCTTCTTGTAAAGTTGAGACCTGTGCTTCCTGAGATTTCAACCCAGCTTCAACGGATTCCCTCACATTGACCTCCTCTTGCAGCTTCAGTTTGATATCTTCCAACTCAGAAACCTTTGCTTGAAGATGATCTTTAGTCACGGCATGTAGATTATCAAGAGCAGTGATATCCTCCTTCACCTAAGACTCTGAAGCCTTTTTGAGAGCCAACTCCTGATTCAATTCATGTGTTGAATGCTTTTCGAATGCTCCTGAGTCACTCTTTTTGAGGTTATTTGAATGCTTTGGTTTGTTAAAAAGAAATCAAATTTTATGTGTTGATATTGTGTTTTTGTTTTTGTTTTTTTGAAATAATGTTGATATTGTGTTATGATATTGATATATGCAGTTCAAAATTTTTCAGGTGATTTTATCTGTCAGACTGTCACTGTCATCCTCGTCTTCGCCGATGCTGAATGCAACCAGTACTACCTCAACACCTCTGTTGATAGGAGGTAACAATGTAACATGTTCATGTAGCTGTAGTCTAGTTTTTAGCTACAAGTTAATGTTTAGCTTTTTTATGTATATGTTAATACATATGTACGTTTTGTTGTTGGTGGTGTTGGCGTGTTGCAAATTTGAGTCCGTCAGACTGATTTGGTATATGCTAACAAATTTGACAAGAAAAGGAATATGGGTTTGAGTTGGGTCGTTGACAATAGAAATTTGTTCACTGTTGGTATCACACAATGAATGTGTATTTAAGACCTCAATTTTAACCCCATGAAATGAAGGAAGTAGTCCAGAATTCTTAAAATTCTTATTAGGCAAGGATAAATGTGTATGAGATTACATGATTTGATACCTGGAATTGAATGTAATCATTCAACACAGAATCGAGATAATCTTAGTTGATGTTATGTAACTTTTTTCCCATCTGGTGTGTAGTTAATGTGTGTGTGTGTGTGTGTGTTTAATCTTTTTCTACTCTCTATGTGATAAGAGTAATGTTTATTCAAAGAGAGAAGATGCTATGATTCCTTTTAGTTTCAGTTTGATTTGGTTGTGAGATTGATTACATTCACTTTGTGTGTTAATTGGGAATTGAAGAAAATAACTTCTTCATAACATGAAAAGTTTTTTTTCTATTGCTGTATTGACAACATTATTTCACTGTATTGTGGTAGACAAGATTTTCATGTAGTGTTAGAATTACTACCAAATAAAGATATACTTGTGCACAGTGAAAACAAGGAATTGCTGCAAGAAGCAAGTAAAGCTTCCTGGATGTGGTCCAGCAAAGAGTTCCACACAACAACCTTTGAATGGAACCAGTGTGCGATTTAGGCTTTCTGCTGCCCTGGGTCCAGTTGCGCTTGGCTTGCAGTTGCAACCAATTGATAGAAAAATGCGGTCTGCTTCAATAGTATGTGCATCTGCTTCGGTAAGTTTAGTTCGTAACATCTTTCACCTCATCACTTCTTCTCTGTTCTTAAATTCTATAAATTTTGTCGTCAATTAAAATTTAATAATATCCTCATACTTCTTCTGCTGTAACTTGATAGTATCGATCAATGAAAGTTGTATTTTCGCTTGTTTAGTGTTCAAATTATATATATAAGTAATGCAGAGGAATACAGCCTTTACTGCTAGTTTGCCTTTCTGCTTTTCTTTCAATAAAACGGATTATGGGTTGCTTGGTTTTGAGATTTTTCAAAAGGTTACCTACGTGTGTTGCGTCTCCTTTTCCTTGCAGGGACAGACTCAAACTGTTGAGGCACCAACAATAAAGTCACCAATGCTCCTGGTAATGACTAATTTATATTATCATTGATCTGCCAGATTGCATAATGTTGAGAACGAAAGTTTTTTTTATTTTTTTTGAGCCCTAGAGAACGCAAAGTTAGTGGAAGCTGGAAGGATAAGCTTATTCATTTTCTGTAAATAGCAAAAGGCATAACTTTAGTTTTCATATGATTTTGTGTTGCATTTACTCATGATACATATGTGCGATCATTGTATCATGAGTATCCCTTCCACTAGTCAAATATCCTTGTCGATCATTGTCTGTATAGATTCATATGTGCTCCAACTACAGCTAGCTCAATCATTTTTGCTTGACAATTCAATGTGCTTTATGAGATCTAATGGTTATCTTTGAATTTATTATTATTGTATTTTTGGAAGAATTCCAAAAACCCCGAGGATTGACACAAATTGAAAAATAGCCCAGCAGTATTAGAATTAAATTAAAACCCCTCTGTAGTTATCCAAATACCCTCTATCATTAGCGAAAACCCCCCGTGGCCAGGGGATTTTCATCTAATGTGTATGGTTTCTAATTTTTTGACAATGACATGTGTCATGTATGTTATATTAACTTGTTATCTATTATTAATTATATAGAGAAGTTTTATTTTTTTGGTTATATTTATTGGCTTATAGATGTTAATGTAACAAAATTGCAGCATCACCAAAACTTGATGATGGTGGGTCTGGATTTCCACCCCGCGATGATGATGGTGGCGGTGGTGGTGGGGGAGGTGGCGGAGGCAACTGGTCTGGTGGATTCTTCCTTTTCGGGTTTCTTGCATTTCTAGGGTTTTTAAAGGATAAAGAAAGTGATGAAGATTACCGGGGCAGCCGGAGAAGATGAGAAATGATTTGCTATATAAAAATATAAAATTTGATTCTTATTCCATGTTAGAGATTTTAGTTTCCAGTGTTGTATTCTTTGTGACAACATTTATAAGACATAATTGTGTTTTAGTGAGACTGTCTTCTTAATTACTTTATACAAGTTATTAAATTTGACATATCAGTAGAATAGTTGATTTCTGTCAAGACTGTTGAATAAATTTCAATCGCTATCGAATCTCGATGTTAGATACATTTTGACATTCGTGAAATGTCTCTTAATGATTTTTTTACTTTAATAAAATCATCAAATCGTGATTAAAATTACTACGGATTAATTTTTTCATTCATCTTTGGTGTAAAAAGTTTGTTTGGTCACATTCGGTTTGTGAGCAACCGTTTGCTCACATTCAGGCAGGCACCAAGTGTACCATTGCAAATGATTAGGTGTGTGCGTTTGGTATGGTTTTTGTAAAGGCTAAAAGTGTTTTTTTTTTTTAATACCAGAAGCTGTTTTGAAGCTTTTTTTGTTGTTTGATAAAAATCAAGGGAAAATTGCATAAATTTACCATAACGTTTTCTATTATGGCATAATATTCAACTAATGCCTTTAATTGCACAAACAACCCCTCATGTTAGTCAACTTTGGTTAAAAATAGCCATTGACCATGATTTTTTTTTAAAGCCCAAAATTGCCCTTGCATTTTATTATAAAAAAATCTTAATTGCCCTTTATTTAAAACATTATCTACTTTAAATTATTATAATATAAAAAATAAATACTAAACATAATCCTTTTTAAATAAATAAAAATTCAAAAATAATATATTAAAAACAAAACAATTTAAGAAAACGTTATTTTGAGAAAATACAATTTAATAATATATTAAAAACAAAACAAAAAAACGTTATTTTGAGAAAATATAATTTAAAATTATGCAAGTCCAATATGAATAGTGGTAATGTGTTACATATTTTTGAATTGTTTTTGTTTTTATTATATTAATTTTGAATTTTTTTTATTTAAAAAGGATTATGTTTAGTATTCTAAACACAAATATAAATAAAATCATAAAGAGTTTGAAATAAAAATATAATCATTTGTCATAATAAAATACAGTAGAACCGAAAATTTATTCAATGTTCATCTCTATAAGACAAAATAATTTGACTCAATATAAATTACGCATTATATTTTGGTTTAAAAATTAAAAAAAAAATACTAAACATAATCATTTTTAAATAAATAAAAAATATATAGCACATTACCACTATTCATATTGGACTTGCATAATTTTAAATTATATTTTCTCAAAATAACGTTTTTGTTTTGTTTTGTTTTTAATATATTATTAAATTGTATTTTCTCAAAATAACGTTTTCTTAAATTGTTTTTTTTTAATATATTATTTTTGAATTTTTTATTTATTTAAAAAGGATTATGTTTAGTATTTATTTTTTATATTCAAATAATTTAAAGTAAATAATGTTTTAAATAAAAGGCAATTAAGATTTTTTTGTAATAAACTGCAAGGGCAATTTTGGGCTTTAAAAAAAAATCATGGTCAATGGCTATTTTTAATTGAAGTTGACTAAAATGAGGGGTTGTTTGTGCAATTAAAGGCATTAGTTGAATATTATACCATAATGGGAAACGTTAGGGTAAGTTTGTGCAATTTTCCCAAAAATCAAAACAACTTTTTTAATAGATATATGAATTGTCTCAATTATCTTTTAAAAAACCATTTTATGTCTACTTGGAGAAACCCAAAATTTGGGTTTTTCCAAAAGCTTTTTTTTTGCTTTATCAAAACATATGAATTGTCTCAGCTACCTTTTAAAAATTTTAGATATTCCACTATAACTCTTTCATTATAAATACATTGTTAACATCTTTTTTGTAATTTACATAACCAAAAGCTATTTTAAAAAATACATTGTCAACACCATTTTTATAATTTATACAACCAAAAGCTTTTTTAAAATTTTTTTTTTTTTATTGAAAGGTCTACTCAATAAAAGCTTCGTCAGTAAAAGATCAACTTGAAAAGCTATACTAAACATATTAAGTGTCTGTTTGGGAGAGCTTGTCTACTGGTTAAAAGAGCTTTTTTAATTAAAAAAGCTCTTTTCAATTTTTGTTGTATCGTTTGGTTGTCATTCAGTAGAACTTTTAGATGATTAAAAAAGCTGTTTTACGTCTACTTGGAAAAGCCCAAGGAAAAGCCCAAATTTAAAGCTTTTCCAAGTAGATCTTTTGGAGTTTTTTTAATAACACTAAAATCTCCAATATAACCCTATAATTTAATATTTGTTAGAGTATTTTGGTAATTCTATCATTAAAAAAACTCTATTTTAATTGACAATTAAACGACCAACGACTTTCATTTAAAAGCTCTATCTCTAAAAGATCTACTTCTAAAAGATCTACTGCAAAAAGATCTACTTGAGAAGCTTTCCAAACGTACAGACGCTTACGCCCAATCATTCCGGATAACGCTTGTATCCTCTGTATTACCGCGGCTGCTGACACAGAGTTAGCCGATGCTTATTCCCCAGATACCGTCATTGCTTCTTCTCCGGGAAAAGAAGTTCACGACCCGTTATCACTTTTGAATCCAACATCATAGATTTCATATTGCATCACATCCTTTCTTAATTTAAGTGGTGAGCAATCTCCTTATTAATACTATATGTATGCATAACGATTTGAACATGAGATATTGAGTATTGATAGCTGAATGAGCACCCTTTTAAAAGAATATTTTTTTGTTGTTAATATATTACAATAATTTGAGGTTCGAGGAGGACATGACTCGAACCCACATTATTTTGGTATGTAGGTGTGAGCATTTTTATTAACGATAATAATTAAAGATATTGCATTATTTATAACCTAATACACTCAAATATGTTTTTTCTAAAAAGTAACAAAATAAGAAAGAAATCCCATGAAAAAAAAAAAAAAATAGTATTAAAATATTCTCCAAAATTGTGGTAAATCAATACAACCACCGTCCACCGACCCTTATTTGAAACCCAAAAGGAATTTTTTTATTTTTTATTTCTCATCAAACTTTCAAAACTGGAATTACAATGTAGAGTCTTTAATCATCTTGTTGGAAATAAATCAAAAAGGTCCTTCTATCACTCAATGGTTAGTTAAAATTAACTGGTCTAGGGGTAAAAATGTACTTTCAATCATGTTAAACTTTTTTTTAATTAATAATAATTTAAAAAATGAAAAATAAATATATTTTTAAAAATGGATCTTCACCGTCCATCTCAAAAATGAAAGGTGGAGATCAAATCTCCTATGGAGATCTCCATGAATCTTCACCTCCCCCACCGTGAACGGGGGAGATGCGGTGGGAGAGATCGATCCTCCCATGTTCTCGGCGGTGGTGAACAGTGGGTTTCGCCACTGTTCCCTTCATTCTCTGGGGAGGCCGCTGCCACCGACTTGGGCTTCTTCAAGCAAGCACAACCCATTTAGAAACCCGACACTGATCCAAATCAGGAAATGGGTGGGGTTAATCGCCTCCCACATTATTCCAATCTAATGGGTATTAGAGGGTTATTAGAAAAAAAAAAAAATTAAAAAAGAAAACCCTGTAAAAACAGAGTCAAGTGGAACAACAACAAAAACAAAGTCAAGTTTTGTTGAGTGTTCAGGTTTGGGTGGCCGGTGGTGGTATAGGAGCGAGAAAAATGAAGCGAAAAAGTGGAGGTTTCCATGTATCTAAAATTTTATTTATTTTACTTTTTAAAATTTTCTTCCATTTTTTTTATTTTCTTTTAACATACAGATTTTTTATGAAAATTTTTGTTTATCTCCAGCTGTGGTTGGAGATTGATTTTTCCATTTGTTAAGTTATTTTTTTCAAAAAATTTAAAGATAATTTCTTTTTAATTTCCTTTTTAATTTTTTTTCCTTTTTAAAGATTTTTTAAAAAAAAATTATTTGATCTCCACTGTCCATCTTTATACATGGATGGTCGAGATTCATTTTTTATTTATTTATTTTTCATTTAATTTGTTTTAAAAATACACAATTATTTTCCTTCAAAAATAAATATATAATTATTTTAAACATGGGTAAAATAGTACTTTCACGATATCTGTTATGTTTGACCGTTGTTTTATAGTCAAATAGACCATGTTGATGTATTTTTAAAAAAGATAAGGACGATCGACTCTAATACACATAGGTCGAGTAAAAAAGCAATGTTTCATTAAAATATAAGGACCAAACTGTAATTCCCCCTTTAATATTTAGTATCCACTTCTCGCACTCTCACTCTGGTTTTTTTTAATCTTTTTCTAATTTTCATTTCTAATTTTCATCTCAAACTCACAGAGAGATGGAAAATCCAAACATGGCTCTGCTCTCGTCTTCTTCTTCTTGTCTAAAACCAGCCCTCACTTACTCTTCTCTCACAAACCCTACAGGACTCAGAAGACAACCCTCCCCTTTTCATCTACCTTTCGCTCTTCGAACCCCCAGAATCTCCAGAGTCTCTGTTCGTGCCTCCCTCGGCAGAGTCTCCGAAACCGGTACGTTTTACGTTACGTCTCTGTTTTTGTCTTCTTGGGTTTTTATTTTTTATTTATTTTTGAGTTATTGAGATGTTTGTTTTGTTTTTTCTTTTTGATGGTGTAGGGAATCTGGGTGGTAATGTTTTCGCGAATTTGAGTTCTGGGAGTGGCCAGCAGACTTATACTTCAGTTGGGAACCCGAATTTGTCGGTGCCACCGCCGCCTTCTTCGACTTTGTAAGTCAGATTTTGGTTAGTTTTGTTGATTGTTTGGGAATTTCGATTTTGATATGGGGTTCTCTTGGTTCGGTTGTGTTGTGTGCAGGGGTTCGCCTCTGTTATGGATTACAGTTGGTGTTGGTTTATCTGCGATATTTAAATTTGTAAGTATTAAGAGACAGTTTTCGCTTTTCGTTTGTCAATTATGTTTATTGAAATCTGGGTTGTTTTTCTGACAAGTTGAAATTTAATAACAGGTGACATCAAGATTGAAGGTGAGTGTTTTAATATTATGGTAATGTATATGTCCTTGTGAGTTAGTTAGTTTGCTGTAATTTTCTTGGTTGCAGTTGTACCATTACATTTTACGGAACCACGTTCCTAAGCATTTTATTTTATTTTATAATTGTTATGGTGTTTAAGATTGGAAATTCTTTTTGTACTGTTCCCATACTTTATCTTGTGCTACTTTTGCCACTATTTTTGTTGTTGACTGTCACAATGTTGTCAAAAAGTTTCTCTTTGTTCTAGTAGAGTTTGTTTTGGCTTAAAATTAATGGAAGGCTCTTGAATCTTGATCATGCATAACAACGTTCATTTGTTTCACGTTCATTCTTTCTAGCATTCCCATAAAGTATTATTTCCATACCGGATGGCTGATTATGCATGTACATGTTTCTTGATTACTACATCTTGGACATTAGAACAATCTTTTGTTAAAAATTTAAAAGTGGCATGGACACATAAACCGGAGCACTTGTTTTGAACCTTTGGACAAAGGTAAAATGTGCCTCAAACAGATTCAGAAGGCTAAATTTCTCGTTTGATTTTGGTTTAGTGCATACAAAATTATTTTGTTTGTTCCAATAAGGTTTTCTATTGATAATGTTCCATGTTGATCCTGCTTATCAAATTTATTAGTCATCTCTCTGCATGAAGAATAGATAAAAGTTAATTATATGGTATGGCTATAGCAGACTTTAACAATGCCGATTTCCTTTTTTTTTTTTTTAATTTTTCTTAAATTTTTAATTTTTAATTTTTTAAATAATTCAAAACCATCTTTCAGCAAACTGCCGCGCAATTTGCTACCAAAACTATGATGGACCAGCTGAAAGCACAGAATCTGCAATTCGGCAATGCTGCATCTTCTCCTGGATCACCATTCCCTCCTGGATTCCCTTTCCTCCTGGATCGCCTTTCCCGTATCCACCACCCCCAGCATCGGGGCCTACTGCACCTTTGGCATCCAGTAGTACACCTGCCGCTGGTTCTCAACCCACAGTCTCAGTGGATGTACCTGCAACAAAAGTAGAAGCTGTTTCAGCCACTGATGTCAAAGATAAAACAAAAGAAAATAAGGAAGAGAAGAAATATGGTAAATGAGGATCTCACCATACCACCCGTAATTGTTTATGAATGCGAATATCATGGACAATTTTTTTTTTTCTTTTTCTATTATATATTTTATTATTATTATTTTATATCCTACCCTTTTGAAATCAATATATTTATTCAAAATAATCTGCTTCTAAATAAATGCCATTTTGTGTCTTATTGTTGTGTTCGATATTTTGATTTATTGTTTTCTAATTCATTAATTAGAGTTTCTTTAATGTTAGAGAAGTGGAAGTTTCAAATAATGCTTGCATAGATTCTCTGTTTCCTTTCCCTTTTATTTTTCAGCTTGGTTATGCTACAAAGATGCTTGCGTGTGCCTCATGTTTGCTCTAACACATGTGCATGCATTGTCTGTGTTTCTGTGTGATATGGTGGTTTCTAAATATGGAATGCATTTCCTACTAAGAAATATAGTTATATTTGGTAACGTTTTGAGCATATGCTACTTTAGAAAGTGAACATTTGTTAACTATTGTTAGCCATTGGTTTTTCAACATCAGGGCTTACCTTAGAAAGTGGTGTTCTGTGACTTGTAGAATGCTATGGGATTTCTTATATCCTTTCCTCTAAAAATTCTGATGCAAGTACTATTTCCAGCTTTTGTAGATGTCTCTCCTGAAGAAACCTTGCCAAAAAGTCCTTTTGAGAACTTTGAAGATGTGGAAGAGACAAGTTCATCTGATGATACTCATTCTCTCCAGGAAGTAAGTGTTTGTATTTAAGCTAAGCTGTTTGCTAGTGTTTATTGTTAAAATAATATTTTTGTAAGATTCAAGTATTTGGATAGTCTTTGAAGGTTAATCAAAATGGAGCAGCTTTCAAGCAGGCTATAGTGAATTCTCAGGAGGTCCAATCTACACGTGAGTAAAAGTTGTTAATGATCTTGCATCCCTTGTCATTTGTAGTGCATTCTCTGCTTTCACTCAGTTATGTATTAATTACTTGTGAATTGTGATGTCAATAGCATAATGTTTCTTATTCAAGGTACTTTTAATTTTGTTCAACATTTCATTAAAATTGAAAAGGTATCTTTTCTTTTTCAGAACTATGTTTTGTATAGAATAATAGTATATCTTATACTTAATCACTGTTCATGCTTTTGGCCATTTATCCAACAAACTTTGTGTCTTTTCCTAGTATCATAACCAACTTTGTTAGTAGCAGTTGCACACCTAGCATGAAACTTGATATGAATCAGTCTTACATTTGTAATTCCTTTGTGGTGGAAGTTTGCAACCTCTACTTCAACTTTGTAAATTTCTGTAATGAACAGTATCCTTTTCATCCTAGCTATCTATTGTGAAATTTGTGTGCTTTCTTTTTTCTGTTTTATTTAATATGACATACTAAGTTTGTTGTTATCTATACATGAACAGAAGAGCCACACTCTGCTTTATCAATGGAAGCTTTAGAGAAAATGATGGAAGATCCAACAGTGCAGAAGATGGTTTTTCCGTAATATAGCTGCTTCTCTTCTATGTTTTTGTGCTTTGTAATTTCTGTCATTCATTGACTGTTCTCTGTTTACTCTAGTTAAAACTGTAAATGAGTCCCTTTTGAATCTGTAATGAAATTACTATGTAGTTAAAAAGCAGAAAACCTGGACACCAGGGCTAGAATAATCTTTCTGTGATTTCCATCAAAGAAGCCTTGAAAAAATGATGCACGGTCTAGGGTCACATCTTTACAGTTTATAGCTAAAAGCAATTGATTAGGAAATGATATCTTCAATTTTCAACTTTATGCTTAAAGAATCTTCTTATGTTTTGTAAGGCACATGTAAACACTTTTC
The DNA here is from genome assembly GCA_030490815.1 of Acer saccharum. Lineage (NCBI taxonomy): Eukaryota > Viridiplantae > Streptophyta > Magnoliopsida > Sapindales > Sapindaceae > Acer > Acer saccharum. The sequence goes on from CM059866.1 coordinate 41,995,106, forward strand.
ATCTACTTGGTCCCCAAGCAACTTGAATATAAAGTTGGTTGACTTTCATCTTGTTGAACTGTGGGTTTCTTTCTATCTTAACAAAATTTAATTCTTTCCCATATTTGCAGATATTTGCCTGAGGAGATGAGGGATCCTTCTACCTTCAAATGTAAGTCCTGCTTCAGTAACATCCATTCTTTTAGAGGGTTAGGTTTTGGTTCTGATCTGTATGAATTTTATATAATATAATACTGTATACATGTCGGTATTGTCAAATTTGCAGCCGTCTTAGAAGTCAATTTCTGGATCCATTTATCTGAATTTGAATCCACATTTTGAGATTAATACAGTAATGACCCTTTCTTTCTCTGAAGCTGTAGTAACTGAATTTTGTATACCACTTTATATGCACAATTTTGACATGATTTACACAACGGGAAATTTCTGCTTAATTTTGATATGTTCCTACATCACCCTTTCACCTGCTGTTAGGCTATGTATAATTGGTTCCTTGGAAAATTTTGTTAAGTACTACCACTTTGTACTGTGTTTGGATTCGGAATGTGATTTAATACTTTCAACCAATATCACAGTCTTTTCCTATCTTTAAATTTATTTTATAATTTTATGCGCAAGCACATAATTCTATTTTGAATCAATCTTATCTTCTTGTGGCATATTGTTTAATAGGGATGCTCCAAGATCCTCAATCTCGCCAGAAATTGGAAGACATGCTGTAAGCTGATTTTGTTGTTTCGGCTATCCTTATTGATGTATTATGTATCAAGCGTTATTTTCCTTGAAGTTATTGATATATGAGCCTCATATTTTCATGGTTCAATGTTTTGTGATCATTATGCACTCGTGAATTTATTGGTGTTCAAGTCCATGATCCCATATTGAAACTTGGTCAGTGTGCCTTATGGTGAACTGTGTTTCCAAACTTGGTGTTTATTGCAGAAGTGATATGCGTGGAAACGCTGAATGGGACAGTCGGATGATGGAGACCCTGAAAAACTTTGATCTTAACAGTCCTGAGGTTAAACAGCAATTTGGTAAGTTTTAAGTTGGCTGTTCTCTTGCCTTTTAATGATAGGTTGTCATAATATATGGAATAGTTGTTCAATGGTTGATTTTTATGAAATTATGTTAAACTCAATTTTCCAAATCAGGGTATTTTAGTTTAAGTGCCTTTTTTGATTTACATATGAACTAAATTGAGATTTATGTGGTTTGGATATTTCAGAAATATTAGGAATTATCATGGAGATTATCCAAAAAGGGTTTTTAATACTTCAAAAATGTTTACGTGAACTTGTGACCTCTCTTTTTTGTTAATTCCCCTCTGCCCCTGCCCCTCTTTTTTCTTGTCATTTTACAGATCAGATTGGACTTACACCTGAACAAGTCATCAGTACGATTATGGCCAATCCTGATCTTGCCTTGGCATTCCAGAACCCTAGAATTCAAGCAGCCATAATGGATGTATGCCATACTATCTCAATTTCTCTTTTATTTTATTTTATTTTTCCTTTTCTGTTTCTGCTTAGATTGGAGTGATACTTTAGTTGAACTCTCTTAACATTGCTATTCTGTTGCAGTGTTCACAGAACCCCATGAGCATCATGAAATATCAGAATGACCCGGAGGTATGTCCACATTTGTGATATATGCATATAATATATACAAAGTTCAAAATAAGATATTATTCTATAACATAGTTCACTTGGTAGATGTTCTTTCTGGGTCATTCAAAAAATGCTTTAACGAATTGTTGTTGATATTCAATTTTTAAACCTCTACTTTGTTATTGTTTCACTAGTTTTTTTTTAATTTTTTTATTTCGTCTTTCTTAAATGAGATTTTATTATATCTTAATCCCAGGTTATGAGTATCTTCAACAAAATATCAGAGCTCTTCCCAGGAGTGACAGGGTAACATGTCATTCTTTTCTCTGGACGAATTAGATATTATTCCGAGTACAGACATGCAAAGACCAAGTAGACTTCAACTTTGTTTTATGGTTTAAAATTATCAATATTTAGAAGATCTTTCTTGTAAGGCATTTTTTTTCTGTAAGTTTTGCAAGTTTTGATAAGCAGTCAGTGTAGTTAGATCCTTAGTTTATAATTTTGGCTTATAGGGTTTTATAAAATTTGACCTTTACTAAACTTCCCCTTTTAGTACCTATTTTGAAACTGATTCATGTCTGTGCTGTGTGCACATGCCACGTTTAGTCGGTGAAAGTTTTATGTGATCTTGCTTTCGCGAGAGTTGAGGACCAACTGCGTTGTTTATGTTTTGTTCTCATGTGTGTGTGTGTATGTATGATTAAGAGAGGGATGGTGTCTGCTATCAGGATTGTGGCATTCCTTTCTTTTCGGGGGCTGTTTGGTATGGGGTAATGTTTGCATGGGAATGAGAATATGAAAACATTCCCATATTTGTTACTAGGTTTGCGTTTTTTGATTCTCAGGAAAGTGATCAGGGGCCGTTTGGCATGGGGTAATGTTTGCATGGGAATGAGAATATGATAACATTCCCATATTTGTTACTAGGTTTGCGTTTTTTGATTCCTAGGAAAGTGATTACCATGGGATATGTATGTATGTTATTAATGTATGGAACTTGACTGTGATTAAGAGAGAGATGGTGTTTGGTATCAGGATTGTGGTATTCCTTTCCTTTCAGGGACCTTTTGGTATGGGGTAATGTTTGCATGGGAATGAGAATATAGTAACATTCCCATATTTGTTATTGGGTTTGCGTTTTTTGATTTCCAGGAAAGTGATTACCATGGGAATCATTTTACCCTCCATGGGGGTAATGTGAAACCCACCCCAACAAGTGAGTTTTAGATTACCCTCTATTTGATTCCTATCGTGGGACAAATCCTAAATTAAAAAAATCAAATGGATCTCCATTGAAAAACAAAACATTTTTTTTTTTTAAAGCTAAAATAAAAAATAAAAACAGAAAAATTTAAAAATAGAAATCTATATTAGTACAAAAAAATAAAATTTCTTCCAACTTTTTCAGTTTTATTCTTTTATTTCTGACACTTTCTAACTACCCATGCACCAACATTTCAGATTTCAAAATCTAACTTTCATCAACTAAACAACACCCAACTTCATCTTCATCAAAACACAATCATAACTTCCAAAATCCAACATACATCACTCAAACATCGCATCCAAGTTTTATCAAAACACAATAATCAACTAACAAATAATCTTGTATCATTAACCCATTACCAAATCAGTATCAAACACCATCACTGAAGATGTTGTTTTGTACTTGACAAAAAGATGTATTTCGTTTAAGTAAAACAAAGTTGTTTACCATTTGTAACCACGGTTAAAATATGAAATTAGTAAAATGGTATGTAAAGGATTCGTCCACAGAGAATTAGAATTGATAGTTGGATTATTTAACTAATCTACTGTGCATAAATGTAAATCATAAATTGATTTGATAGTGGTTGGTTTGAAAAACCAACAAACATACATGAGATAGCAAGATAACAAAATAACAAGAGAGCAACAAAATAGAAGATAAGAAAAATAGAATGTTCAACTATCTCGATAAGAGATATGGATTCAATCAATTAATGAGAAATTAAGGAATTGATAGAGTTGTAAATGAATATTGAGCAATGTTTATTAAGCTACTTTAATGAACCGATTTCACAATTTGTAGTCTTAAGTGTGATTTGGCCATATTAACAAAACCAAATCATTTCCCACAAAAATTTCTCACCTATGATATTTAGAGAGATGGGAAAATGGTGGGATCGGTTAATTACAATCAAAGGCTTAAGCAATTGGGGTTGATGTATCCACCAACAACTTATCTTATTCACTATGAGCTACAACCAATTAAGTATGTCAATTCTCAATTAGTTTTATAACAAATAATCCTACCAATATTGTAATTAACAAGTGATATTCTCAATCAATCACATAAAGATTAGAATCTAATTAAAAAGTGAATAGAACATAAAAAGATATTCATATATTAATAGCTAAAACAAATACCCAAGATCCATAAGTTTCTTACATCAATCCCCTAGATTGGGGTTTAGTTACACATGATTATAAACAAGGAAAGAAGGTAATAGATAAGAAAATCACCCATGAGCCACTTTCTTGAAGCTTGATCCCTCCTAGCTCCTTGTTGAATCTTGATGCAAAGAATGGTAGATGAGGTTGTGCAGTGTTATGGATGTCAAATGGGAAGTGACAAAGGGAGGATGTGTAGAGAATGGGTAGAGAGGAATGGTTATGGGGAAAGTAATCTATATTTGATTGTTGAGTTTTGGATGGAAAAGGTAGTTCAAGATGAGAAAATGGATGAAGTTGAGATTTAGAGAAAATGGATGAAGAAATGCTCTCAAATCTCTTTTGTTCGTTTTTGCTCTGTTCTCTGTATATTTTTGTCTAAATGAATGGAAATCTATTTATATGGCTCCAATGTGATGTCTTACAACTGCCAGATTCACTGATGTGGCATGTGTCGCGGTCCGATTATTGCAGTATGGCTGTCGTGAACATGACCGCGATAGACGGTTATACGGTCTTCGATTTGGTTGTTGCGGTCGTTTTTTTTAAAATCTTTTTCGCGGTTGTGTAGGCAGTGACACTTAGATCTGAGTTCACCAAGTACAGTCACGGTTGGCATGCCAGCGACATGTAGATAGCGACATCTGAACCTGATTGATTTTCTAATTTTTCTCCTCTCTGTCGCGGTTGGCAAACATGCGACATTTAGACAGCAACATCACACCTGATTGCCTTCTCTGCCTTCTCTTTTTTCTGTCGCGGTGTCTTTGTAACGACACTTAAACTGCGACAAGTCTTTAAACTGGATCGCTGTTGCTTCAAAGTGACATGACCGTGAAAGTGCTCTGTATTCAATTCACCTTTTTCTTCTTTTTGCACTTTTTGCACTTTACTTCTTTCATCTCTCATCAATGCCCTTGTGGCCTAAATAAACCTGAAAACACTCGATTCACACAATTAAATCACGAGATATTGCCTGAGATCAAGTGAAAAGAGTCTGGAAATGAGGGCCAAAATCATGTACTTTTTGGCTTGATCAATCACCAACATAAAAAGAAAAAAATTTGCAGCAAGTAGCAACAAACAAGATCTAGGTTTGCTCTGAGGACTTGCTCATCTAGCGAAACACCATCGCCTGGGGCGGTTTGCTTTGAGAAGGAGTAGATTTGATTATCTAGCAATTGAAATGAGATCGCGCAGAGAACCTGCTTCTCGCTGGAGTGATCCGTGACATTCGCTAGCTCCCCCTGTAACTAAGTTGCTTATGTCATTGTCCTCCAACCGATTGTCTTCCATTTGAGATGGATGCTCTTCGAGCTTCAATGGGAAAAGAGATTTGGGTTTTCCAGTCTCTCTCCTCAGCCTTTTCCTTTCTTTTAATTTTTAATATTGTCTTTTTAAATTTGAAACTGATAGGGAGATGAGGAGATTGGAAGTTCATCTGATTATCTAATTCAATTTATTCACTGAGAAAAGTTTAATTTTTTTTTTTAATTTTATTTACTGAGAAAAGTTTAATTTTGTAACTTTAAAATTAATTTTGGCAAGTTTTTATGTTTAAAGATAAAATGATTTCTGAAACAAATATTGCACGGTGTGTATAAAAACTATCTAGGGGGGGGGGGGGGGGGGGGGGGGGGGGTTGGAGGGTGAATAGATTTTAAACGTATTACCCAATTTTTCATGTGAAATCAATATTATGAAATTACCCCTAACTAGATAAAGCAATAAATCAAGTATAAAATACGGAAATTAAATAATACTTGATTTTTACGTGGAAACCCTCACGGGAAAAACCACGGGCTAATAAGTGAGCCACACCCGAACCTCTAATCCACTAAGTGATGAAAATTACAACCTAATCCCGGAAGTAATCACACACCTACTTAATCCCGGTATGAGTGAACCTAGTTCGAATGCTTGCGATCTAAGCAACCTAATCTCGGATGCTACACACAAGACTTATGTTCTCAATGAAGAGATTAACACCCTAAGTGAATATATGAATATCCAAATGCAACATATAGCAAGAGAAACCCTATATGCTTATCTAAGATGATGAATTTGCAATTAGAACAATCCTAGATATTAAAACTAAATGACATGTCAAATAGTTTAGCTAATCAAGATTAAACAAAAACCTAATTAGCTATCACAATACAACACTCAATCATGTCAAACACAACAATCTCTATTTTGAATATTTAGATTTTAATCTAAGAACAAGCAAATAATAAAAGAGATGCCTTGATAAATAAAACACTAATTATAAATGATAATAGCAAGGTTCTAGTAAGCGGTAGGCGCTAGTCGGGCGGAGACCCAGGGCCTAGCGCCTAGGCCGATTAATCGGGATTAATCAGAGATTAATCGGAAAACACAATTACAAACAAATTCTACATATCAAATCCAAAGAAAACCCACTAAGCATAGGCCCAATGTTGTATCTAACCTAATAAGCCTCAAATGGCTCAATAAGCATCACTTGACCCAATAAAACCTATGCTAAGGCATCAAAATCACGCTAGGGATATAAGTGTAATTATTGAAAGAAGATTGCAGCTATTGTGATTTATTAAGAGATCAAGGAGCGTTTCGTTATTTGCCATGCAAATCAGAGCTCACGCACGAGCCCAAACAGGAGCCCAAACAGGAACCCAAACAGAAGCCCAAACATTGCCCAACCTGACTCAAGTGAAGCTTGCGTGCACCCCAGCCCACTGCTAAACGCGCCCCATCTTCTCAACTTCATCTTCAACCTCACGCTGCCTCCATTGCCGACCGAACCCTAGCTGGTTTAGTCACCAGAAATGGCGATCCCAAGCCTTATTCGAGCTGGTTTTCGGTGCAAAAGAACGGCGGAGTCAACGACTTCGATCCGCCTTGCCCGATTACGCGGCCACGTGTCCGATTATGCGTCCACCGTAGAAATGGTCCGATTATCACCTTTTCGGTGCATTTTCCGGTCGCCTAGCTGTTTTGGGTCGACTAATCGGCCGCCTAGGCCGATTACTAGAACACTGGATAATAGTGAAGAACATACCAAGGGAAGTGTGTTGACCAAGACCCATGCAAGTAAACATCCTAACTATGCTAGAAAATGCTTAGATGATATTTTGATGCATATGAAAATAGGTTTTGAGAGTTAAAGAAAGGTTCTTGGGGGTTTTTCTCTTGAAGATAATTTTGCTCTCTCAAAGTGTGTATCACAAAAAAATGAAGAAGAAAATATATATATATATATATATATATATATATATATATAAATATGAATCAGGTCATGAAACAAAAAAGAAAAAAACACGCCATCGTTTTTTTTTTTTAAAAATAAATATATAAAACGTTAATATATATATATATATATATACAGTCTTTCTATTATCAGTTCGAACTGACAAAAGTTATATCAGTTCCTTGTATGTGGGCCATTGGATTTAAATACTTTAACTGACAAGTGCATACAGCCAAGTCAAAGTATTTAAATCCAGTGGCTCACATGCAATGAACTGATATAACTTTTGTCAGTTCGAACTGATAATAGAATTTCTGTATATATATATATATACATATATATATATACATATTATATATATATATAATGTATGCAAAAGACAAAAACAGGTTTATATGCAAAAGAAAAAAAAAGGTTTATATAAATATATATATATTGACACACAATCAGAGCAAGAGGAACAAAACAAAAAAGTTAAAAAAAATTAAAGAGCGCCGTGTGTCTCCCCGTGGCACCAACGCGGGCAGAGAGTGTTTTTGGGCGTGGGGAGCCCGTGGGGAGCACGCTGCACACCACCCCTTGCAGTCTTGCTAGGTGTGGCTATCATGCCATACTAAGCTGACTTCGGACCCGAGCGTTCTTCAGTCCAGTTGACCTCGAATCTTGGAATTCAATTCTGTCTTCGGAATATTGATCCGGATTTAATCATAAATATAAAAAATTATATAACTTTCCAATTTAAGCTCGGAATTGAAATCCGGTTTCCGATAAAAACACGGAATGTCCCAAATGTCTCGAAAATCATCCGAAACATATAGAAAAGTCTTCGAATCGCTCGGAACTCATTTATGGACAAATCCACACATAAAAAATATAACAAAGAAGTGCAAGTGTGAAATGTCATGTGAAGAGAATGCACACAAGTACGAGTATGCTAAGTGTGTGTGTGCTAACTAAATCTCTTCAAAGAAAAACTAAGCACTATAAGTTATACCTCTGGTGTGCTTGTCCCTTGAGGTTTGAAAGGCCTTTGAGCTTTAACCTCACTCACTTAAACTACCCTTATACAATAAACCCCAACATGTGGTTTGTCCACGAAATAAGCCAATCAACAACCGGGAATCCTTACAATTTCCATGTGCAACCAAACACAATTATCTAACATCCTGGGAATCTAACATAATATTCCCGTGCACAACCAAACACACACACACACATATATATATATATATATATAGGTTTCCCAGGAATCACATTACTGTGTTTAATTTTTCCATGAATCAGATATTTTTGATTACCTCATACCAAATGGCCCCTCAATGTGTGTTTATGAATCTAAGCATGGTCGTGGATATTTTATCTTGCCGAAATCGAAAGAAATGGATATAAATATGTTTCAATCTTTTTTGTACTCGCACAAATTTACAATAGAAATGTATTTTTTTTTCTCCTCAACGGTTGTACCCATAGCCCTTTGGCGTTAAGGAGATGCTACATTCCATCGAGATTAGTATATCACATCAAGATTGGTGTGTCACGTTATTCGAACATCTATTTTTGCATAAGTATATTTCTTGAAAAATTACTAATTGTAAATTTGTAATGGTGATTCTAAATTTAATTTCTTACTTAGTAAAAGCACTTTAAATTAAGGGTGAAAAATATATATTCAAAACTAGCCCCTAAAAATATTAGGAATTTTTATCAATATATGAAAATTTAATGGTTTATAACCATGACGACACGTCGTTGCGATGTCGGTCAAAAGATGAACATTTAAGTTCGACCTTGCTAGCGCGCGAGTCACAGAGACTAGCACAGCGGCAAGTGAGGGTATCGTTCCGCAGGGAGGTGGGATTCGCCGATCGTTACCGGTTCTAGCTATTATTACAACACGCCGAGCGAACTCGTGTGTTGCGTTTGTGGAAAAGTAAATAATAATATAAATAAATAAATAAACTAAAATAATATATACATGGATAGGATGGAATGGAGAGATGGCATGCAATGTGGTTACACTAGGGCAATGACTCAACCGTAACAATCCTCCTAATTAAGCTCTAGACTCACTTAGTCCTTCAATATGCAAGTATATAATAGACTCGTGTCCCCTTAATTGATCTCTAATCTCTCTCGAGTCTTAGAAATCACATCCACACATATGTATGGATTCATTAAGTACCATGGGACACAAATAAGAGCCATGTATGCCGGCCTAGTGATCTCTCAACTTTCCGGTCAAATACATTGGTTATTTCATTGGGCATGTAATGCGCAACCGCGTGGGCCATACTACAGCCAATAATTCATCCACGAGGCTAACCAAATACGGAATGGCAACCAAGTGAAAGCATTAAGAATACGAGATACCCATATAACACGAATGTTATATGCTCGTATCCCCTTAATTAATCTCTACCCTCTCTCGAGCGACATAGAGATTTTATCCATGCATAAATGCTTAGATTCATTAAGGACTGTGGGACACACACACGAGCTCTACACGCCAGCCTAGTGATCTCTCATCTTTCTGGTCAAATGTAGAGGATATCACGATGAGCATGTCAATGCGACACCACACGATATATAACACACAGCCTAAATATCATTCACAAGGTGGCTAACCGAGTGAAAGCATTAAGCAATGAAATACCCCTATAACTACACGAGCACAAGAGGAATTCAATTTGTCTTTACTCTAGATACGGATTCGGTTATCAATCTCCCTAGGATGGCAAAAATATGGGAAACAAGTTCACCTAACACTAATGTGCATCAATGCAATTGTTAAACATTAAGAACATTCAAATGAATTAAAGGTTCTCCTCTTGACTTGGGAATTTTCCCTAAATCAATTCATCACCCATTCTAGCCAAGGATGGGCAAATGTGTCTTAAAAAGACCCATTAAGCTCAAGGATGTGAACCAAAGCCAATTTAGCAACTAAATGCATAAACTAGCCTTTTCTACTCTTTAGGGATAAAATCCCTAACACTCAAATCATTCAATAAATGATATTTTGGCAATCCATTAACATACAAACAATCATGGGAAGCTAAATTACTCTACTCCTACATTAATTACTTTACTCCTAATTCCATTCAAGCATACATGTCAATTTCTAACCTCCACAAACATAAATTTCACAATAAGAGATTAAACATACATAAATCAAAGAGCAAAACAAAACCCAAACGAATTTATGAACAAAATACATATATATAGCACATGTGAGGGTTTACAATATTCCCCAAATTGGGGTTACACATCAAAGAAGCAAAAAATTACAAGGAAATGAGTAAATAAAAGCAAACCCTTGAAGACAAGCCTCCAAATATGCTCCATAGCTTTCCTAGCTTGGATTTGTCTCCTAATTCCTTGAAATCTAGTCTATGATGGATGGATGAAGTGAAAAAGGGGTGGTGGAGATGTGTGGTGAGCTCCCATGGAGGAAGAACCTCCATGGGAGCATGGGTCTCTCCTTTATTGGGTGAAGAAGGTGGAGAAGATGAAGAAGATGGCAGAAATTTGGTGTAGGGCGTGAAAGAGGAGAAGAGAAAGAGATGGAGAGTTAGGGATTGAGTGATTCTTTCTTTAGAAGAGAGAGAATAGGGGATATTTATAATGGGGATAGTTAGGGTACAAGAATAGGGGTGAAAAGACATGAATACCCCTCAAGAAAATCCCTACAAAAAATAAAATCTCGTGCAGGTCGTAGTACGGGCCTAGTACGCTTTAACGTCCTGTCTGACGAACACATTCTGCTGAAAGTCGCGGTACAGAACGTGGTACGTATTTTTGTCTATCGCGGTACGCTTTAACGAAATCTGGAAAATTTCAGCACAAATTTCTTTTGTTCTTTCGCGCTGCGTTTTGGCCCGGAAACACCTCGTTATCGCGCGTAGACTTCCCAAAACAAAATGAACCTGCACAAGGCTCACAAAAACATATTATATTCATAAAAATTGCTCGAAAACGAAAGCAAACGACAGGAAATGGGGACCTCAAAAGGTGTATAAATCGTTCCGATCAAACCACATTTTTGAGCGATTATCAAAATATCCATATGATTATCTGACATTGGTAGCTCTTCCTAGTAGCGTTGTTCGATTTGGAGAAGGGAAAAAAACCCTACGTGTGAAATTGAAATTGAAATTACCGAAACACCTCTTTTAGGGCTATTTCGGTAATTTTATTAAAAAACAAGGGTTTTTTTTTTTTTTTTTTTTTTTTTGTTCAGGAAATTACAATAATTTTCTGTTTAAAATAATAGGTTTCACGTTTTTTTATGGAAGACGATACTTACATGTATACAATGACCATATTAAAAATAGGGTTAATAGCACCAAAGCCCTCTGAATTATATGTGAAGTTGCATGTTGCCCCTTGAATTTTTTTTTTTCCTGGCATTAAACCCCCTGAACTTTCATTTATTGGCAATAGTTGACAGAAGGGAAACAGACGTCTAGGGAAAATTACACTCACACACCTTGATTATATGTATAATTGCATTAAAACTGGAAACATATAATAATAACACCCACAGACCCTGATCGGTTATAAATTCACTTTCATTTGTTGACTAAATATATAATAATTATTCTCAAATATTTTTTCATTAATTAAATTAAAAAAAATTTCATCAAGAAATGTTTTATATCTAGTTCCTAAAAAAAAAAAAATTACAAATAAAAAACATTTTAAAAAATAAAAGCAAAAATTTAAAACAGAAAAAAAAAAAAAAGTGGATCTCTATCGTCCATCTCTGAGATGGACAGTTGAGATCAAATTAATCATTTAAAAAAACAAAAAAACAAACAACAAAACTCTACCCAGATCATCAATCTTCACGGCCCATCTTCATAAATCTTCATAAACTCAGATTCTCCAATCCAACTCCCAACCCATTAATTATCATCGATCAAAACAATATAACAATATTTCAACTTCACAAAACCCAGATTCCTTAGAAACTAGAGATCTACAAATAAAATAATTAAAAAGAAAATTAAAATGGAAAATTCCCATATTTGAAGATATCTGGAAAAATTTCCAAATTTCTTCAATATAAACACCATAACCATCATATTCGATGCAATCCAACCCCAAATCAATAATTGAAAACACAAAAACACCATCATATTCAATTCAAGCCAACCCCAAATTCTTCATCATCAAACCAAAATCCAAATTTAACATCCAATAACCATGCCAATCCCACCGTCAAACCCAAACCAAACCCACTGTCAAACCCAAGTTAATCCCCTCCGTCAAACCCGCATCAGAAACTTCCCCCACGATCAAACCACACCAGAAACAACCCCCACCGTCAAAACCATGGACCAATTCGCGAGGCGAACCTTTGATTACCGTCACTTGATGGGAGAGAAAGAAGAGAGCGCCTATCTCTTTTCGTCGGAGGAGATCGACGCTCGACGCGGCTGCCAAGAGACGAGAGAGGATGGGTGACAAAGAAGAGAGAGATGAGAGAGAAGGGTTTTTTTTTAGAGGGCAAAGATGCAGAAGTTTAGTGTAGAAGACAATCTAGACTCGTCTGGGTTTTTTTTTTTTTTTTGTTTTTTTTTTGTTTTTTTTGTTTTTGTTTTTGTTTTGAGATATGATGTGGTTATTTTTTTTTTTTTTGCTTTTTTTTTTTTGTTTTTTGTTTTTGTTTATATATATTTTTATTTACTGAACCCAATTAGGATTTAGATAATTATAATATTTTAGTATAATTTCTGTTGATGATGGTTTTATTGATGATTTTAGCTGGATCTCTACCTAACAAAACATAAACTAAATCTAGAAAACCCAGATTTTTTGGTGTCTGTTCCTGGTGTTAAAAAACATAAACATAAAATAAATTTTTAATGTTATTGTTTTTTCCTTATTATGTAAAATTTTAATTTGTTTTCATATTAATTTAAGGGTTAATAACATCATCATTATTATTATATATTATTATTTTTAAAGTTTATTAATATTATTTATTTTTATTTTTTATTTTTTTTGGACATTAGTCAACGGGTCAAAGGGTGTGTTTGTGTTATTATATAATTTTCCTGTTTTAATGCAATTATGCATATAATCAGAGTGTGTAAGTGTAATTTTCCCTAGACGTCCGTTTCCCTTATGTCAACTATTACCAATAAATGAAAGTTCAGGGGGTTTACTGTTTGGAAAAAAAATTCAGGGGGTAACATGCGATTTCGCGTATAATTTAAGGGACATTGGTTCTATTAACCCTTAAAAATACACAAACACAAATCTGCAATTTCAATGTTGTTTCTTATGATGAGATAAATAGGATTTCTACGACAATCAACAATCATCATTTTTATTTATTTATTTATTATTATTATTTTTTTTAAGAACTATTACATTAGGACTGTTGGGACCTGTCAAAATCAAACAATACATGTATGGTTCGTATATCTACTCCCATGACGGTAGATAACTACTTCCACCCGGAAAGGAAACTCCCCACACATACTTGTAAAATGTGCATGGTGGAATTTAAACCTCTTACCACTTATAAGGAAGGGAGGTGCACTACCAACTCTACTAAGTGGTGATATACATAATAATCATCTTTTTGAAATATGTTTTTGTTACATTTTACATTTCCAGAGTTGCTCATGTTTCAATTATTTATCAGCAAATCTATGGCTGGTTATGGTCATCGTTGTGTATATCGTGAATCAATCATTTTTCAGTCTGCAAAGAGACGAAATTTCGTAACCTGGAAATAACTCGAACGGTATATATTCTTTACAAATGTAAATTTGTGACTTGTTTATTAATTAATTTTTGTTTTTTGAAAAAGTGCCTAAAGTTTAACACACATTTGCAGTAGTGCAAGCAGCATAACCCATACATTAGCAAAAAATACATAGCTTGCAAACAAGCCATTAAGTCAATGCACAAAAAATGATCATTAACTAGAGGGAAGAACTAAGAAGTACGATTGTACAAAGTTGATGACTATATTGTTGACAAAATTCCATCAAGAGCAACAACAATGTTCTCATAGAACTGCCAAACCCGCGACACATCTTTATCTCTCGTCGCATAATCTAGCTGCGATCACCAAATATTTTATGTCAGCTCCATGAATTCTTTGTATTCTCAATAAGAATAACCACATTATCACCAAAAGAAATCAACACAAAATTTTAGGAGACCAGCAAAGATGGGCAAAGAAGAATGAGAAAGTTCGCAATCAGTGTTTGAAACTCAACCGATCAACATCTCCGGTGGGTGACAAAACAGCAGATCGCACATTTGAGTACAAAGGTTGATTCTAGCTTGAAAAAACCAGCTGTTATCAAGCCTCAATCAGTTACTCAAATAGAAGCAACTAATGAAGGTCAATGCTATAGAATAACGGCGAAAAATGTATCTTTAGAAGCCGAAACAAGTCTAGAGATTATATGGCATCCTTCACCCAGAAGCCGAAACACTAGAAAAAAAGTATCCGGATAGAAATCAGGACAGCAGTTTCATTATCTACCCGATTAGGCATCATTTCTCTATAGCCACACACCTCCTACTCAACATTATCTTCAAAACCTGAGGTAACATCAACAAAGAGCATCGACATATGACATCGTAAAAACACCAGAAAAATGCATCCTAATCCGAATAGGCATCATTACCTATAGTCACACCTCCTACTACCCAACATTTTCTTTGAAATAAGAGAGAACACATTTGATTCAAAAGCTGAGGTGACGACAACAACAACAACAACAAGATCATTCAAATAATTCGAAGCTACTTACTTTGGTAACATTATTGAAGAGATCAGAATAGAGTTCCCTCAATTGGGGCCTCTCACTTGCAGGTTTAATTTGGATCAATGTGTAGATATCCTGTTTCAAGTACGATGAGCTTGTCCGCAATGTCTTCTGAGCTTCGCTCCAAGACTGTGACTCTAACAAAGCTTTCACTTGTAGCAAAGATCGCACGTGATCTCTAATTCCACTTTCTGCTTGTTGAACGGTCTGATCAGGAGCTACCATTCTGAAGTCAAAGGCATTGGCAATTCCTCCACTGAAAATCGCTTCCCTTGCCAATAGCACTGTTGATGCCATTGTCCTTCTACTGATATTGGATTGGAGGACCTTTCGGAGGGTTTCTTTGGACCGAAAGGAGGGTTCTTGATAGCAAGTGAAGGTTGGATATACATTGTGCTTTGAGACCAATGGCCTTAATGCCATTACTCCTGCCTCCTGTGAATCCACTAGCACTTAAATTCTCAAATTGTTGCCCAAAAGCACTTATGCTGGAAAATTAAAACTACTTTTGTGAGCATATGTATCTTGTAGAAGAGACATGGTTGAAAAAAACACTGATTAAGAACTATTGCAGAATAACTAAGAATGCTTTTGGTATCATTCTCAAATAGTCAAAGCGCTTTCCATGAATGCAATTTTAACAACTTAAATAATTGATGCTCCTTGAAATTTTATCTTTGTTAACAATTCTGTTGAACACAGACCGTCATCACTTGAAGAAGCACCTAATTAATACATGTTTTATGAGTAATAATTTTTGACTCCATCGCTTTTTAGTTTTTACATACATAAACATGCTAAGTATTGATATGAAATGAAATAGAAAGAGAGAAGAGAGAGTTTTGAACCTTGTCAAAAAAGGAGCGAGAAGAAGAACAGAAGAACAGAAGAGCTAGAATTGCTTCATCGGCCAAGAAGAGCAAAACCCACTTCAAGTTTTCCAAAAAAAAAAAAAAAAAAGGTTTGTATAGAGACAGATAGAGATTAGAGAGAGAAACCTTTGGTGGCTGAGCTTGGACCTCTTCCTTTTAAATGCCTCTGTTTATTGTTGTATTTTTTTTTTTTTTAAAAAAAAATCATATTTAAAATATGAGTATGGCCATGTCACACATAAGAGATGAGATCGTGTAGTAAGTAATGTGATTTAAAAAACTCACATACCAATCATTGTAGAATTTTTTTAAAAAAAAATATATAAAACAAAAATAAATATCTTGAAATTTAATGAATTTATCCGATGGGGGGTGAGCATTACCTCCGTCCTCATATCCTGACAAGTGTCCAAAAGTTAACTTAAGGTTAACAAGAAAATAATCACAAGGGCAAACATGTAAATTGATATAAACAATTAAATATAAAACTATTTAATAAATATTACAATAAAAAATTCAGATTTAATAATTAAAAAAAAAAAAAAAAAAAACTAATCTAAACTCAAAGAACCTTAATCCCATCTTCATCTTCTTTATCACCCAGAAATCAACAGCCACACTCACACCATCATCTCCATTCTCAAGACCAAAATTCAAAAGTCACACACCAACACAATCATCTCTAAGAATCAACACCCACACCATCTTCTAAAAAAAACAAAAAAATTGAAAAAAAAAATCTTCTCCAGAAAACAAAACTTGAAATTGAAAATAAATAAATTAAAATTGAAATTGAAACCATCATCAACACCCACATCATCTATTCATCACCATTAACATCCACCAAAAATCAAACCTATATCCACAAGACCACCGCAACATCTTCTCTATATCTTCCTTCTCTTATCTCTTTCTTTCCACCTCGCTCTCTCTCCCTTCATAATGGGTCGAACTCGGTTCTAGTTTGAACCCAAATCTGGGTCAAACCCAGCTGTATGCGAGAGTGTGAGAGAGATGTTGGTTCATCTTGGTGTATGAGAGAGTTAGGGAGATTATTTTTAGAAGATCGTGTTTTATGGATTATGGTGTTGATTTTGAAAACTATTTCTAGTTTTTATTTTTTTTTCAATTGATTTTCTATTTTTTTTTATTCAACTGATTTTCATTTTTTTTTTTTGGATTACATTTTTTTGTTTTTTTTGAATTCCAATGTTGTTAAATACAAAAAATAGAAATAAGGGTAAAACTGGTAAAACAACCCCTAAAATATATAATAGTTAAGAGTGGTGCTATTGGCACACCCCCTACTGATCTATTTATGCTCCACTTGTTTAAATTTTGATTTAATTAAATAAAATTAAATGTTTTTATTAATTTATTTTATTTATTTCCAAAACTACCCTTTTGCTTATTTTTTAAACTTAATAAACCTCATCTCTAATATCTCTATTTATCTCAGATCTCTTTATCTCTGGTCTCGTCTTTCTCTCACCTTATATGAACGAATTTTTTTTCTTATTATTTATTTTTTAGTGTTTTTTTTTTTTTAACATCAAACTTTATAGAAAAGACCGGAAAGTCACAAGACAAAGAACAAGTAAACAACCCCAAGAAAAGAGTAAAGAATAGAGCAACCCTGACCACTTTCTTTATTTTTTTTTAAATGTTTTATTTTTTTGTGCAACTTTTATCATTGAAACCCAACGCACCTGGAAAAAATGAAATAAAAAATAGGTGCGTTAATTCAATTTTTTTAACAGATGACCAACATATGAATTGCATAAAACAAGAATGGAAGTCATTAAAAAGAGGAGAGACTAGTGTGGTAAAAATATGAAAGCATTGGCATGAATCATGATTACACATTTCAGGGAATAAAGATTCGTCCGATTACTGTCAAATCCAACCAAGCACCGCCAAGTTCCTTTAAGACAAAACACACACACACACACACACACACACACACACAAAAAGAAAAAAAAAAGGAAACAGCCTACAAACAAAACAAAGAGCAAATATTTGTTTTGGTTATCATTATTTCACTTTCAGATTCTAAAAGAGTAATGAAATTAAATAATAATTAATATCGCATCTGTAATGCACTCTAAGTGTTTGATTTATTGTTTAAATAGGATCCAATACAAATATTTTTAGGGTTTAAGAGTTATGAAAAAAAATATATTTTAAGGAAAGGATTAAAGGAATGTGGGGTTTTATTAGATTTACTTTATATAATTTTTTTTTCTTAAGTTGTGTGTCTCTTTTAGTAATTTTAATAAAGGAAAAAAAAATAATACTAAATAATTAAAAAATTGGGGCATAAATAGATCAGTAGGGGGTGTGCTAACCACTCTATAGTTAATTTTGTTAACATTGAGTTAACTTTTGAACACTTGGCAGGATATGGGGAGGGGGGTATTAATGCTCATCCCCCTTGAAGGGGGTGATAAAAAATGAACTCATACTAGAACTAATTTTATGGAATGATTTTTTTTTTTTTATTAATTTTTTTTAATTTTTTTTATAAATTAGTATTTTCACATATTCAATACGGAATCAGTTTTTAGACTTAAAAATAAAATAAAATTAAAACCTAGAAAGAAGTAAAATTATTTTGTTTATATTTTGTTGGATTGTACCAATTGTTTTCATTGTCTGTAATCTTTCATTCACTTTTATAGATTTTCTCATTTATATTATATATATATATATATATATATATATATATACACTATATAATATTATATGTGTTAGAAAATTTAATAGCAATCTTTAAAGAGTGAGTTTTATGACTATCACCAACTTAATAACTTAAATTTAATAGCACTTAAAGTGTGGATTTGACAAAAATACCCTTAAAACACACTCACAAAAATAAGTCTTGCGCTTTTTTTATGTTTTTTAGACTTATTTTGGTATTTCTGAGACTTATTATAGTGTTTTAGAGACTTATTTTGTATTTTCGAGACTTATTTTCTAGTTTTTGAGACTTATTTTGTTGTTTATGAGACATATTAGGTAGTTTCTGACACTTGTTAGGTATATTTATAATTTCCGAGACTTATTGGGCAAAAAAGAAATTTTCCAATTTTTTTTTTTTTTGGTTATTTTCTTCATGTTCGACCTTCATTGGAGGTCTGTTCAACCTCCAATGGAGGTCTTTCATTTCCATTGGTCCTCTATCAATGGTAGTTTTTGAAAATAAAAAAACCTAAAAATGACACAAACGTAATAAAAGAAAATGATAAGGGTATTTTTTGTTTTGCTCGAGGACAAGCAAATGTTAGGTTTGGGGTTATTTGATCGTCACATTCATGTATCTATTTGAGGTCTCTATTTCCTAGCTTTTGTGCTCGTTTTTGAGCGGTGTTGTGTATTTAATGTGCTTGTTGAGCCTTGTGTAGGTTATATTTCTTAAGCAAGTTGTTTGAGCTTAAAGTGAAAATTGGGAGGCAATTTAGGTCGAGAGTGAAGAAAGGAGAGAATTGGAGGGCAAAGGAGAAATTCATCCAAAAAAGACGATCTCGAGACCCATATATCGATGTTCCTGGATCACGACTCCAACCGCGGAAATCAACCCATAACATATTGAGACCCATACTTCGCTGGTCATGAATCGCGACTCTAACCACGATTTTACCTCCAGCCAGTATTGCACATCAAGTTCCACGGTTCCTCAACCGTGAATATCAGGCCGTGATTCTTCTCCAGCTTAACAAATGGACTTTTTAAGGACAATTCAGAGGGGCATTTTTGTCCTTTCATGCCCAGATGGTGCCCTAGGCTTCCAAGCCTATAAACACACCATTTTCTCACCATCTAAGACAGCATCCATATCATCACACAGCACACAACCTTTAATCTTCTTCAAAACAAAAGAGAGAGAGAAGCTTCAAAGGGCATACATGGAGGTTTTCCTCCATGGATGCCTATCCATCCACCATCACCCATCCTTTTTCCATCCATCCTTGAGGAGGATTCAAGAGAAAAGAGATATCTTGTTTGTCTATGAGGAAGAGGAACATCAATGGAAGCTTGAAGACTCAGGAACATCACTTGAGTTTTCTCTATTTACTTTTCTTTTGCTATTTTCCCTCTTTGATGTGTATCCTCATTAGGGAAATTTGTAAACCAAACACTAGTGCTATCTATTTGATTAATTAACATTTAATTTCTTCAAGTCTTGTTTCATTCAATTGCTTCATAGCTTGATTCTTGATTTGTGTTGATTGCATACCAACTCCCGATGCATGTTAAGTGATTAGGTTAATTTGAGGATTAGGGTTAGGTGAATATCACACTTGGCTTTGATTATACTCTTAATTGAATGGGTGGAATTCATGATATGTACACATCAATGCTTGATTGGATTTTGGTTCTTTAATCTTCATGCTTTATGCAACCCTTGGTTTTTGCTCACATGGCACACCAATGGTGAGTAGCAATCGACAGTTAGTTCTTTCTTTATGCTTAATGAAATCCATGGTTGTTGCTTATGCATCACATCAACTGTGAGTAGTAATCGAGGATTAGACGACTCTCCCCACTTTTATACTTATAAGTTGTATTAAAAGCAAGGTTGAACCCAAGCTCGGAGTGTTTATGTGGTTGATTATTATGGGCGATAAGAATGTCATGGTGAGCATAAATACCTTGTGTGTCTATTGTCTTACTTCTCTCCTAGTCACCTTCATTTTCGTAACTTAGGGTGCTTGCCTTTAGTAGTATATTAATTTAGTTAGGAGTAGTTTAACTTAGAAAGGCAAGCACCTGGTTACATTTCTCTCCTTAGTTTTAGGTTATTTTTTCATTTCATTTCCATGCTTTCACACACATTCGACATGCTTACATTTCACACACATCACTCTCACCTTTTCCATGTTCTTATTTACATTGCTTTCAATAAACTCGAAAACGTGAGATGGTTGATGGATGACACCTCCTTGTGGAACGGTACCCTTGCTTGGACGTTGTGCTAATCGAACGATTCTCGTGTGATTGCAAGTGGTTATCATTGGTTAGAGACCGGTAAATAAATCGATCAATCAATTGGTGTTGCTGCCGGGGAAGTTGCCTATTCGTTAATTGTTTCTAGTTTCAGCTAATAATGTAAATATTTTATAATTTTATATTTGTAAGTTTGTTTATGTTTGCTTTCATTGTTTTTGTTTGTGTATTGAAAATAAAGACCTCTCGATTTCATGCTTTTCATTGTATGCTCAAGCAATGTTTAGGCTAGGTTTGGGGGTGTGAGTCTTGTGTTTGTTTTTAGTGTGTTTGTTTTTTAATTTTTCCTATGCATTTAATGTTGTTTGAGTTGTATTTGTTCAAGGAAAGAAAAATTTTCAGATTGGCGAGCAATCGAGTCAAGGTTGGCGATTCGAGAGTGTTCGTGACCACTAATCGCGGAAGCCAAGACCGCACAACTCAAGAGAACAGTGAGTGTGTTGATTGCACTACACCAACCTCACCAAGCGAAACGGTAGCGCCTCGACAGCTTATGTGGTTGATACAACCAAGGATGCGGGATGGACTGCGAGAAAGCATTAAGTGGAAAAGAGGTCAGGGCAGAGCTAGATGTGATGTCTTTATAAATTTCTTCCCAATTAGGAACTTCGGTATTCGACTTGTCTAACTGTTTCAATCTTTTTAGATTACCTTACTTAGATTTGGTGTAACTTAACATTTATGGGTAATGCATAATGTCGAAGCATGTTTGAGTGAGTTGATTGTTGATGTATTTATGTATGTGCTTAAATGACATGGGAAGTGTTTGTCGTTATGAATTGTAGCGCTTGTGAATATAGTTGCTGATATTAGGGCAGAAATCGCCTATGTGCTTCATGATTAAAATGCCATGCTTGTTTGAGAATTTTTTTTTTTGTTTAGATCTAAGAGTGGATATGTGTTGTGCTTAGATCTTAGGTTATTTTATTTATTGTTAATTAGTTTTTGTGTTTTGTCCTTATCTTTCAATTCTTGCTTGCATTGTCCTTGTATTATGTATGGAGATGGTTTAGTTGTGCAACATTGAGGACAATGTTTAGTTTAGGTTTGAGGGTGTGGACACTTTCGTTGTTTTGTGTTTTGTGTGTTTTAATCTCTGTAAAAAATCTGTCAATTTTGAAAATTTTAGAATCATAGTCTATTTTTGTTGAGTTGTTCCCTTTTGCATGCCGATAGAGACATGTCATGTATGCTTTTATATCGCTTAAATGTGTGTGTGCAGTGCCAATCTTTTGATATTGAGGTGGATGAGACCTCTATGCTTGTTTAGCCTAGGAGAATAGTGGAAGACTACTTTTGTGAGATTATAGTGCCTTTAACGTTTTATTTGAGAGGGGTAGTTTGTTTATACTCTTTTAACACTTTTCGAATTTTGTTCTTAATTGTGATCTCATTGTACATCAATTTTGCATTGATTTCTATAGAACATTCATCTTGTGGATTGCTTGTTGAGATTTGTATTCCCTTAGAAATAATTTTAGGCAACGTATGTGCATAACTACTAAAATAGCCACTATCTATGTCCCTTTTGTGTGCTTCCATTGCCAAATTTGAGGCTAAACATTTAAACTTTCCATTTATCACCCATATCCCCACTAAATCATATAACCCAAACACAAGCCATGCCCTAGTTATTGATCATGTTAGGGTGTAAAGTTTATTAGAATACATGTAAAGCTCTAAATTGTTTAGTAGTGTGTACTTAGGCAAATATGTGTAAATTGTGCAAAGGCAAAGGCTTATGTAAAAAATAAAAAAAATAATAAAAAATAAAAAAATAATAAAAAATAAAAAATATAGTGTTAAAAATAAACACTTCAAGCCTTAAATCTTCAAGTAAAGTTGCTCCAAATTAAGAGTAACAAAGTAGCACGATCTGTTCAAATTCAATGTTTATAGCCTAGACACTTGGAATGTAATTTTGGATGCATATTAGAGCTAATCAAATTGTAGCATTGTAATGTGTAAACACCTTGACATGTGCAATTTCCTAAAATTTGATTGGCTTATTTCAGTGACAAACCACATTTGGGGTTTATGATGTAAAGGTAGCTTAGGCTTCTAATTGTTGGTGATTAAGCTCAACAAAGGCCCTCTCAAAACCTCAAGAATGATAAGCACTCAAAAGGTAAACACTTGTGCTTAATTAAATTGAAGAGATTTAGTTGCACACACACACACAACTCATGCATATCTATACTTCTTGTATGTTGTGTGTTTTATGTATGTGCATTCATGTTCTTGAATTCTCTTCATGCATATTTTAATTGATTGCATCTTGGTTGATAATTGCCATGACATGTTAGGCATTTAGGATGCAAATTTGTGATGAAGATGTTATACAAAGCGCTATTCATACATCGCCCATTTGAGACCTGATGGGTTTTGGCTTAGTCATTATACATACCTGATCGATTTATTTTAGGCACTGTTTGGTCGCTGTACAAAGCGCTGTACGTACAGTGCTCGTACATCGGCCATTGGAACTTGAGAGAATAGAGTTTGGTATTGCATGTATTGCATGTCATGTCAGGATGCCGGTATTGCATGTCATGTCAGTTTTGACAAAGCTGGGACATACGCAATTGATAAAGAAATTTGGATATTTTTTGTCAATAATTCTAGTGTAGGCATTCAAAGCTACTTTCGAGACAATATAAGCAGATTCAAGTGTTGGCCACCCTTCTTTCTCTAATGATCCTTCTTTGAAATCCTTCAAAAACTTGTTCAATAACTTATCAATATTTTCTTCGGTAAGGCTTTCAACATCCCTAAACACAGCTTTAGTCAATTCGCTAGGTATATTCTGGGTCAACAAGAGGAGAATTTTGGGTTAATAGACTTTGTACACACATTTACTTGATTTGATAAAAATGATTATATGTATAAACAATATATATTTTTATTATGTAGCGGATAAAACGCTAAATTGCGTCTTAAGAATGTATTTTTGTTATGTTTAGGTAATCATTTAGGAAAAAAATAGTAAGGAGGGAATCTTGATCCACACGGTTTATTACTATACATGCATATAGACAAACAATTAACAATTGTATTTGTGTTAATGAATTTGTTAAGAACCCAATCATTGATCACTTGTTCATCTTGGTTCTTTTAATTAATTTAACTTCAACAATCCCTCGAAAGAGGAAACATTAACAATCCTTACTAAATTGGATAATTGAAGAAGGGAAACAAGTGATTCAGTCATTCCTTTGGCACCGTAGTAGTTTGTCTTTAGGCATTGTTCTGCCATATCAAAAGTTTCACTTAGAACTCAGAAGTTCATTCCAATTTACATGCTCTCCCTGTGGCTGCATCAACAAAACCAAACTCCAATTATGTGATGTTGACTAGTACGTGTACCTAACCACTAAAGATAAGACGTGTAAATTTTATCGTTATTTTATTATAGAAAAATAAATTATGTTGTCTTAGAAAATTTTACTTTCATGTTAACTTATTATAAAACAATTGATAAATATTTTATTTTTATAAAAGAAAGTTATTAAAGTTTTATTTTACTAATATATAGCTTAATATAATTTTATTTTATTTAAAAATGTGAAAAATAATTTTATCTAATTATATTTAATCCAATCCAATCTTAACAAATTATTTTATCTAATCCAATTAAATCCAATAAAATACCATACGGAATACCTAGAATTGGTGGAAAATGTCACCTTTTCGAACTGATTTGGTGACAAAGTCACTGCTTTTATAAGTTAGGTTTAAAAGGCACCTATTATGGTGAACTATCAAATCTGCCCTTACTTTACACATTTTCTTTCTTACTTTGAAGTTTTCTGATATTTTATTCTTTCACCTTCCTCTGTAACAGACCTCTAATGGAGGTTGAACATTATAACATTATCAATGCAACTTCATTGGATAATTAGTTTTGTGGTGCTATGCAGATGCATTCAGGGGTCAAGCTGCCCGGTCAACTTGTGGGGGTGCAGGGGGCAGCGCCCCCAGAGCTTTTTTTTTTCAATTTAAAACCCAAATTGGGTTCCTTTTCATTTGTTCTCCGAGTTGAAAAGGCTCGGAGAACAAAGGAAAAGGTTCGAAGATTCAAAATTAACAAAAAAAAAAAAAAAATGATTGTTGAAAGGGCTTGGAGAACAAATGAAAAGTCTCGGAGACTAATTGAAAAGTCTCCGAGACTTTTCATTTGTTCTCCAAGCCCTTTCAACAATCATTTTTTTTTTTTTTGTTAATTTTGAATCTCCGAACCTTTTCCTTTGTTCTCCAAGCCTTTTCAACAATCATTTTTTTTTTTGTTGTTAATTTTGAATCTTCGAGCCTTTTCCTTTGTTCTCCGAGCCATTTCAACAATCATTTTTTTTTTTTAAAATTTTAAATTTTGAATCTCCGAGTCTTTTCATTTGTTCATCGAGCCTTTTAATGAACTGCCCGAGCCTTTCTAAGCTCTATCCGAGACTTTTCCGAGCCTTTTTAACAATCATTTTTTTTTCTCACACAATTAGCTTAAGGTTTACAAAAGAGGGTTTTAAATTGAAAAAAAAAAAAAAAGCAACTAACAAGAGGATTTGTATCTCAGATGCAACTAACAAAGGCTCGGACATAAAAAAAGTCGTTATTGTATTTGTTCGTGGTCGTCGATGGTGACGAACTCGTGTTCATGGTTCACCGTCATTCATTAATGGAGGATTTTGAAAGAAAAAAAAAAAAACCAAAATGGTGAAGAAGGTTATTGTGGGGGGCATTTTTGTCCGTTCACCATAATATGTGTATTTTAAACTTAAGTTATTAAAGCGGTGATTTTCTTATAAAGTCAGGCCCAAATAGTGACAAAATTTTTTTGAGCCCCACGGAATACCCAAAAAAGTGTAACCAAACTACTATATATGTTGAGAAAAAAGAAAAGTTCTAGTTGATTAACGCTTAATGCTTAAGTTCAAATGAAAACTGATCAATCGACAACATTGAATTTCCACACGTCATTCATATAGTCGCTCAGATTCTTGTAGAGGTTGGTGAATGAATGGAAATTAAAATAAAATAAAATATAAATCCCCACATAGGTTCTAGCATGGTTCAAATTAAAACTTCAAAATAACATTAACATTATGCAAATAAATTAAAATATAGGTAAACTGAAAATAATTCCTACTTCTTACTTGCAAAATCAGCTAAATATATATATAAAAATAGAAACATTGAGTCTTAATTTTAGAATATGTATACCCAACCATAGTGAACCACCAGCAATTTCATAGGCTTCGAGAAATGCTTCAATGTGAAATTCAACTCCGCTAATCCCTACATTGTTCACCTGTACAAGATTCTATATTTTTTTCAGAGCAAATTGCAGACAAACTCCCTGAGGTTGTTAGATATGGCTTGAATTCTCCAATGGTTACCAAACCCGATTTAAGCGATGCAGAGATTTCCTGGAGACGTGAGAGCGTTTGGGAGTATAAGGTTATGTTTGAGGGAGGCTCGGAGGACGAAATGAACTGAAGAAGCGAAGGACAGCTCAAACCGCTGCCGAGCCGCTGTGGCTTTGGCAGCGGTTGTGGCAGCGGTAGGACACCGCTGCTAATTCTTTGGCAGTGTAATGATAGCGGTTCCAATCCCAGTGGATACCGCTGTGGCTGTCACAGCGGTACCGTGAGCGGTCGTGATGAATCGTTTGATGACGTGGCACATGGATCACGGTTTTCTGAGTGATCAAGTTCTACACGGTTTAGGAAGCGGGTGGCCAACTGCAACTTGAATCGTAGTCAATCACATGCATGCGTTGAATCAGAAAATATTCATGGAAAAGGAAATAGGTTGTTTCTTGAAGTTCGAATAGGAAAAAGATTTCTCCTTGAAAGAAGACTTGTCTTAAATAGGAAATAGTATTTATGTGGAACAAGTATTCTTGTATGACTAGGAGATAGATTTCCTTGTTAGTTTAAACTCCCTGTAATACATATAAATAGACCATAATAACTAGGTTATTAGGTGTGTGAAAAAAAACACCTGAGAGTGGTGGAGCAAAATAGCAAATACTAGAGAGATCTCAAAGTGAGCATTGGGTGTAATTGGGTTTGGGGTATTATTTAGAGAGAGAACCTGAGTGTGTGGTTGTAACAATTTACTACATATTAGATCTTTCTCTTGTCGTCTTGACAACCGTGGTTTTTTCCCTGATTTGGGTTTCCACGTAAATTCTTGTGTTGTGTGTGATTGGATTTAATTACTTCTCTTCATCTTATCTTTTCTTTGTTATTGTGTTTGTTTGTGTTCTATCCAGCAACGCTTCCGCGCGCTCAGTGACAGTTTGTTCGCTAACAATTGGTATCAGAGCCTCGGTTGTTTGGTAGTGGTCTTAACAACATTATGGCAAGGATGATGAGATTTGATATTGAGAAGTTCGATGGAAAGATTAATTTTGGCTTGTGGCAAGTTCAAGTCAAAGACCTATTAATCCAATACGGTTTACACAAGGCGTTGAAGGGCAAGTCAACCCCTGCGAACCCTAAAGGCTTTGGAGATTCTAACAAAGGAATGACTAGTACTACTTCTGGAAAATCTAAGATGAGCGATGATGATTGGGAGGATTTGGATGAGAGAGCTGCGAGTGTGATACGATTGAACCTAGCCAAGAACGTTCTTGTAAATATTCATGGAACATATTCAGCGAAAGAACTTTGGGAGAGGCTTGAAGAATTGTATCAATCAAATAGCGTCTGCAACCGGTTCTACCTGAAGGAGCAGTTTCACATGCTGCAGATGTCTGAAGGTACAAAAATTTCTGATCATCTGGGAGTGCTCAATGGAATAGTTTCAAAATTAGAGTCAATTGGAGTAAATATTAATGAAGAGGACAAAGGTCTTAGACTCATCTGGTCCCTTCCATCGTCCTATGCGCACATGAAGCCAATCTTGATGCATGGGAGTTCAACCATATGCTTTGGAGATATAGCGAACAAACTTATTTCTGAGGAACGAAGGCTAAAAAGTGAAGGTAAATTTTATGATAACTCTGTTCTTTTGGTTGACAGGAAAAAGGGAAACTCCAAAAGGAAAGTCACTTGTTGGGGATGTGGACAATCTGGACATATAAGGAAGGATTGTCAAAAGAAGAAGATAAGTGCGGCTAAGGGCTCTGTTGACGGTGATTTTTTGTGGTCACCTGGTCAACGATTCGATTTCGATTTATTTCAGTTTACGAATGGGAATGATTGAAAATATTAAGGATGAAAAGAATAACAAACGGAGATACGTGGTAAAACTCCGATGACCGGAGAAACATCCACGGGTTGTTGCCTTAGCAACGAAGTAAAATCCACTATGAAAAACTATTACAAAATACTGCGCTCAGATCTCTCTTGCTAATTCTCGCGTACCCCTTATTTTGTGTGTTACAGGGGTATTTATACATAATGTTACTAGGGTTTGTGGGTGCCGCTAGGGTTTGGTGTTGTGGTGCCCAAGTTTTGGGCGATTCTCCAATCCTAGACGGATTCTATTTCCTACTTGAGTGCAACATATTTCCTGATTTGTTGAGTATGAGTTTGGGATTGATTCCTTCTCCTTTATTTGCGGGAAACCTATTTGTTTCCTTGTTGAATTCTGGGCAGCCACACTGTTGTTTAATGTGGGGATGCTGGTTGTTGATCCTGCCCATGCGTTTGGAATGTGAATGCTGGTGACTATCTTTTTTATTGAATCCCGAGTATGCCCGAGCAGGCTTTGCTGCCCGAGCCGGTTCTCTTCATTTGTGATCGAGTTGCTTTAATCTTTCCTGCGTAAGTTACTTCGGGGGGTTTCTGCCCTTTCGAGTTGACTTCTCTTGACTCTTGCTTACGTGGCTTCTTATGGTGATTACGTGTCCTTTCTGACGATTTTTACCTATAACAATACCCCCATAAATATTTGAGCCGACTGTGCCGAGTCAGGTCTTCTCGGGACAAATATTTAACTTCATATACTTCCTTTTGTTATAACTTGTCTTCGTTCGTCGTTTTTTGCATTAAAATATCCTCGTTTGATTCAGAGCATTAAATGACATGTCTTAATTACGTCCGCACGCATTCCATTTACCACTCATTTCAGAAATCTTTTGATGGTGACGCTTCTGCTCTCCGACAGCTCAAGGCGCTCTCTGGTTGCCACCTGTCTCCTTCTGTTTGGCTATCGTACAATGCATTTATTAGACATAACCTCTCTGCTCGCCTGTGCGCAGCTCACGTCACAACCCACGTCCCTTTGTTTTCCCGCTTCTCCGCGTTTCTCCTAGGGTTTTGTTTTTTTTTGAAATCGATATCTTGCCTATACATATTGGCTTGCACTTATTTTCACATCTCTATTTCTTTCTCCGCCATCTTTGTGTTTCTTCGAGAGAGAAGTTCGCCTGCATCTGTTGTTTTTCTGGGAATCTTGTTCAGTTCTCCAACTCGTCTTGAACTTAAGCGTTTCTTAGTCTTACTTTGCCGAGATAATCAGCTTCAACCTCCAGACCTTTTCTTGAAGACTCTTCCTCTGTAGTCTGCATAACTTCGGTTTTCCGATATATCAAGGTTAGTTCTCATGGATTCTGCAGCTAGGTACCGTCTTTTTACTATTGGTATGATTGCTATTGAACGAAATGATGCTCTTACTGCAACGGTTGTCCACAGGTTATTAGAGGAGCCTTTCTTCGATCAACCGCGTTTCACTAACGCTGACGTTTCTGGAATTTACCGTGACAACCTTGCTACTTCCGGAGTTCCTCCCACTCCCGAAGTTCATTATGTTTCTTCTGGTTCTGCAACCCCCGAGTCTTACCATCCCGAGGAGTCTTATCATCCCGAGGAATCTTATCATCCCGAGGTTCAGTCGGATTCATCTACCTCTTACCCTAGTCCTACTCGGCCGTGGTGGAGGCGAATGGGGAAGCATGCTAGTAAACGCAAGGTGTCTAAGGACTCCTATTCCCGAGAGAGTCGTATCGGCTCTCAGAGATTGCATGAGAGTGTCGTGGAGGAGGAGCATCGGGCAGCTCGCCTCGTTTTTTCTCCCGAGTAGGCGTGCGCTTACGATGTTGAGCCGAATGTGGTTGGTCCCACCGAAGTAAGTAAATACATAAGTCGATTTGACTTGGATACCACCCGTATTCAGTTGAGCTCGACCGAAGGTCGCGCAGCATGGAACCCCCCACCGGGCATGGTGGCGGTTTATGGGGCAATGCTTTCTTGCGGCGTGACCCTTCCACTCCAGCCTTTCATTACCTGGTTTCTCGCGGAAGCCCAACTTGCCCCTGCTCAGTTGACCCCGAATAGTTACAGGATTTTGATGTGCATGTGGCACATGTGGCATCGAATGAAACGGCCACTTTTTACTCCTCGCGAGATCAGGCATTTCTACTCGTTGAGGCCACTGGGCAAGTCGGTAATTTATTTCGTCTACTCAACTAAACCCGAACATTGGATTCCTAAGGATGTGGAAGTTCGCGGGCAAGTAGAGTTGACCACTGATGAGAAGATGAAGGGGTTCGTCTGGGGCTTCCTTTCTTCTAACAAATTTTGGAAGAACAGCTGGTTCTTTGTTGGTGGTCATTGGGGCCAATCGGTTTCTTTTGACCTTGATAAGACTCGAGTGATGTACAAGATCCTTCGCTGGAACCGAGCGACTCCAATTTATACTGATAGTGAGCTTGTGGCTTTGGCCCGGGCTGCGGTGTGGCCTTTGGCAAAAAGAGGCAGGTCGTACCTCTACAGTGAGAGCAAGATGATAAAAGCTCGCCTTTTCCCTTAGATTTCTGCTCATCGGTGACGCCGTGAGTTTTTTGTTGTTTCCTTTCCCTGTTATTTTTTGCCTAACTAATTTTTTGTTTGGTCGGCTTAATAATCACAATTTCCTTTTTTTCCAAGGTACGATGTAGATATCGTTTGTGACGTTCAGGCGCGCCGGATGAAATCTATGGTTGAAGCCAGTCGGAAAGAGGTTTTGCGCCAAGAAATAGCTGGGATTACGCCTCCAGAAGATGATTCTGGCGAGAATTCTCCAGAGGATACCCCTGAGGAGGAACATAATGAGGGCATTCCCGAATACACACTTTAAGAGACTCGCGGTACTGGTGAGGAGGCTGTCCTAGCGGGGGACATGCAAAATCCGGGTGAACCTCTTGCAGATGAGGCAGCCACACAAATAGACAGCGTTGACCACTCAAGGCTCAAGGGTAAGGAGAAGGTTGGGGAGCCCTCCGAGCCAGTAGCTTTTTCCCACGGGACTCCCTCACCTCGCTCTATTATGAATGAGCCGAATGATGCGCCACGGGATGCTGAGGCAGCTAGGGAACCCCTTGGTGCGGTGGCCCCCGAAATGCCAGTCCCTCCTGAGTCAGTCCCCATCCCTTCGTCCATGGCACATAAAATGGCATGCATCGCCTTCCTATTCCATTTTGAGGCCTCAAACTCTTGCGCGTTCCATTGCGCCTTAGGCTTGAGTACATCCTCTCCTCCACCCGCCGGAGTCATCATAGGAGATGTGTAGCCATCATAGGAGATGTGTAGCCATCTTCAACCGCCATCCAAGCTCGGTCATGGATTTGACATATGTAGGACTCCATCTTGCCTTTCCATGAGGCATAATTCAATCTGGTAAGAAGCGGACGCCTTGTGCTAGAAGCACCCTCATTGCCACCACCATTTCCACCGTTTCCACTCATAGTGTTTATGAATGAATGAAATGAATGCAAATGTATGAATGATCAAAAATCACACAAAATGCAAAACACACCAAAATGAGCAAAGGATCACCTAAGTATATCTAGGAACCCGCTCTGATACCAATTGAAACAAATTAACGGTGCGCTCTAATATTATCTAGAGGGGGGGGGGGGGGGGGGGGTGGTGAATAGATTTTAATTAAAATTACCCAATTTTCGTGCAATGTCAAGATTACAAAAATACCTCAAACTAGACAATATAAAATATCAAGTGTAAAAGTGCGAAAATATAAATGACACAAGATATTTATGTGGAAACCCTCACGGGAAAAACCACGGGCTAGTAAGTAAGCCATACTCGAACCTCGAATCCACTAAATGTGTAAACCGATTACAACCTAATCCTGGTATAAGTGAACCTAGTCCAATTTGCTTGTGATTTACACAACCTAATCCCGGAAGCTACACAAGTCTTGCATCTCAATGAAGAGATTAACACCCTAAGTGAATATGTGAATATCCAAAATGCAACATAGAGCAAGGGAACCCTATATGCTTATCTAAGATGATGATTTTACAATAAAAGCAATCCTAGATATTAAGAACTAAATGACATGTCAAATAGCTTAGCAAATCATAGATTATGCAAACCTAGAGTGCTATCACAAATTCACAATACAACTCTCAAACATTCAACATACTAATCTCAAACTTGTACTTGAAATATAAATCAATGACATACAAGTGATAAAAGAGATAGCTTGGAAAGAAAGACACAAAATATGTAAGATACAAGTGAAAATCTTACCAAGCAAAGTATGTTGATGAATCCATGGAAAATGCTATCTAGATGCTCAAGAAAAATGCTAGATGAAGTTTGATGCTCATGGAATGATGTTTGAGTGAATAAAGGTGAGTTCTTGGTGAAGTTTCTCTTGAAGAAAGATACTAGATGAAAAATGGCTTTTTTTAACTCACTCAAGAACAACCTAGAGAAGATGAACACACACACACACACATATATATATATATATATATATATATATATGAGATCCAACCAAAGTGGTGTCGTTTTGACAAAAAACTATTCAGCTTCTCACGGGCAACCGCTGCGCGTACTGCTCAAGAGGCAACATGCCTGGGCAGTGGTACATCAAGCGTGAAGACACTGATCTGGCTCGCTGCGGAGGACCGCTGGCCAGGCACATGCCTAGGGGGCGGTCTAGGCCGCGGTAAAGCACAGACGGTGCATCAGCTCAAGTTTTGAGCGCCCCAAAATATGACCAAACAATATCGAAACATTTCGAATAATATATTGTTGGAAAGGTATGGAAGTCTACTTTCTACTCCAATTAACAAAACATGATTTGGATAAATGTAGAAAAGGTTATGGTTATTTGAGTGACCAAAGGTCAGATTCGGATAACAGCTGTGATGCCCTGTTTTAGTGGTCACTTTGGAAATTTCAAAACCAATCCAAACGGTCATGAAATATTACGAATAATATACCGTTGGAAAGGTATGGGTGTCTAGTTTGTCCAAAATTTTACAAAACTCAATTTAAATCTTTTGATAAAAAGTTATGGTCACAAGACCATACAAAGGTCGGTTTTAAAAAACGTTTAAAACATTGAAATCCAATCTTTTTAAACTAGACA
Organism: Acer saccharum; assembly: GCA_030490815.1. Lineage (NCBI taxonomy): Eukaryota > Viridiplantae > Streptophyta > Magnoliopsida > Sapindales > Sapindaceae > Acer > Acer saccharum. The sequence continues at coordinate 42,028,389 of CM059866.1, forward strand.
CTTTACTCCAAATAACCAAACCGAATCTAACACTTATCCAAGAGAAGAATGAGACCTTCTCAAGTGGTTAACCATCACGCTAAGACATGCACACCATCGAGCAAGCGTGGACATTTTCGATCACACAAACGGAAACGAATTACACCACATTTAGGACAACCATACATGAAGTGCAAGTGTGGGATGTGAATGCATCCTAATGCCTATCATGTCATGGCATTGTCAATGAACAAGATGCAATCATTTAAACATGCATGAAGAGATATTCAAGAACATGAATGCACACATATAAAAACACACAACATACAAGTATTAGAGATATGCATGAGTTGTGAGTGTGTGCAACTAGATCTCTTCAAAGCAAGTAAGCACTTAGAATATACCTTTGGTGCTTCTTCTCTTGAGGTCTTGAGAGCCTAATCTACCCTTACAAAAACCCCAATTGTGGTTTGTTTACGAAATAAGCCAATCAAGGAATGGGAATCCTTACATATTTCTATATCCATACATGGATGATTGCCTAGGTCCATTCAAAGACATATCATGAAAATCATTATCAAGTTTGCATTTCCGAATATACTCAAAGCATCTAGGTCTATTATGTCCTATCATATTACAATGATGACAAATAGGAATAAATTTGAGAAATTTACCATTTGCATTTGCTTCCCTTGCTTTTGGCCTTCTCACAATTTTTCCTCTTTGAAGTGCAACCCTTGATGCTCCACCTCTTGCATTTGAGGTTGTTGCTTCTTGATGCTTATGTTGTTGAGTTCTTCCATTGAAGATCCTTGATGATGAAGAGGCACCTTCGGTAGCTTTCATAGCTTTACCTTGAGAGAGTGTACCTACATTTGATTCAATGCTTGCTTTGACAAAAGTAGATTTGTTAGATGAAGGAGTCTTCTTCTCATTGATATAACCCAAACCTCTTTTGTCACATGGATGCTTTCCACTTTTAATGAGGGTTTCAACTTTGTTAGAACTAGATGACATCTTGCTAATCACCCTATTAGCCTCATCAAGTTTCTCATGAAGCATCCTAATTTCAATGGCATATTTTTCCGCTATGTCATCACTAAACATAACATCTTTACGTGATTTATCAAGCCATTGTTCATACTTTTTCTCTTGATTTAAATGCTCATTAAGCTTGGATTTAAACACATTTTCAAGTTTCTTAGCATTAACAAGAGAACAATCTCTTTGCTCAATTTCTTGATTCAAGATACCAAGTCTATTATTGCTATCTTTTAGATTCAATTCTAGACTTAGGATCTTGTCTTTAAGTTCATTGAATTCTTTTGAGCCAAGAGCATGATTCTCTAGCTTCTTGTTGAAGGATATATTGACTTTGGATAAACGTTAATTTTCAAAAGTAAGATCATCGATCTTTTTCTCATCTAAGTCAATATGTTCAACAAAAGAAGCCACATAAGAACACACTTCCTTAATCATGATTATCACAAACAAAAACACAAAACACTACAAAGAAAGGATCTATCTAAGTGCGTCTAGACATCCGCTTTGATACCAAATGAAATTTCCCTTTAAGTAGTAGTGCAAAATATACCTGGGGGGGTGAATAGGTATTTACTCAAATTCTTCCAATATTAAAAATAATGCGGAATATAACAAAGAAAATGCACACTTGATTAGATTTAGCAAATGAATTGATTTTACTAATACAAGAGTTAATCAATTTACAAGATATGCAATCAATGTAAGATATGGAAGATAAAAAAAAGTAAAAATAAAAATAAAAATGAACACAAGTGTTTTTACGTGGTAAAACCTCAAAGAGGAAACATCCACGGGTTGATACCACAACCACCGGCAAAGCAATCCACTATGTGAAAAAGGACTTACACACTCAAGCTATCAACTCATGATATCCGCTCAAGCTATCAACTCCTAATCTACCCTCGGGCTAGTGAATCACCAAGCCTACTTCCTATCCAAGATGTATCCTACACCTCTAGAAAGCAACTTCCTATCCAAGACGCTCACGTCTCTAGGAAGATTTCTTGCTTGCCTATCCGGATCCTCCCGACCCTAGACAAGTCTTCCTTGCTTGATTATTCGAGTCCTTTCGACTCTAATCAAGACTTCCTTGCTCCATCCACAAAGCTTCACTCACTTTGCTAGAGACTTCAACCTAATGCAAGGCTATGATCTATGTGATGCAAGTGATGCAAACACAACCAAATTAAGCTAGATGATCAATCAAGCTAAATGTACATATTCAATGATAATCTAGAATATGCTTTTATCAATCAAAACACAAAAGTATCTAGAAATCAAAACATGCAAATCAACAAGAACAAGGTATGAATATTCAATATATCACACTAAAAAACCTAGTTCTTAGATCATGAAATAAAACCTAGAAAATAATATGAGGCACATCATATATATATTTTCTAGAATCAATTTGAAACAAAATCAAGTTTAGCACATATATGTTCAAGAGAAATCACAAAGCTAAAATTCAATTGACAAATGATTAAACACCCCTAGCATATGATCTAACATTTTTCTCAACATATTTCATCAATCAAATAGTAAGAATCAAAGAGATGATCAAAGATGAAATGAAAAAGAAGAAGTTGAACAAAGCAACCTTGACCACGTACTAAAGATCAGTCAACTGGGAAGAATGGCAAAGTCAATTGCCTCTGGAAATGCTTGGGGTTTGTAGCTCTCATCAAGACCAACAAGTTTGGCTTTTGAATCAATTGATTTCGAGTTCGTATGAGAAAGTTATGATCAAAATACTAAAACTAAAATTGTGAAGAAATTCTGCAGAAAATGTTCAAAGTGTATTTCAAAATCTTCAACACATGTGGAGGGAAGGAGAAGTGTTTGAAAAGAAGAGAGAGAAGAGATTTTCGGGCCAATCAGCAAGGTCCACGTCACCCATCCCGTGGGGGGCGCGTGGGCCTCACGGGGCCAGAGAGGGTCTCTGGCTGTGGGGCTTACGGCCTCCCTCACGGCGTGGCACACGTGGCCTCTTGGCCACTCTCACCTCTCTCGCGCACTCTCACGTTCTTCAGCCGTAACTTGGGCATCCAAACTCTGATTTCGAATCTGTTTTTGGATTATAAACCGTGACTCCCTCACGCACGACAATGACTACACAACTTTGAAAAATGGTTGAGAAATCATCTCGGAAAACGACGATGAAGTCAACTCAACGAATGAGAACGAAAAGTAGCGTAGCTATATTGTTTGGACTCGAAATCTTATGAATGAGTAACCAAAATGACCGGAACTCAATAAGGCATCAAATAAGAACATGTTCAAGTCCAAAACACAAAATACACAAACAAATAAACACATATTCACACAAGCATGCCATATCAAAGAGATAGTAACAAAACATGCAATTCTACAATGTTTGTCTATACAAAATCAATGCATGAGCATACTATGAGATGTGTGAATATGTTATACCAAATGTTTGAACCACGATACAGGGACACACATGTATGAATTGTGTGTGTGTGCGCTAACGCCTTGCAAGAGGATAGGAGTCAAGATATACCTTTGACGCTTTTCACCTCTTGAATACGACTTTTGCACTAGACGTTGCTCTTCACCTTTTAAGCTTCCTTTCTTCAAAGAATATCCTAAGCAACAACTAATACAAATATGAAGTGTTTTGCAATGGAATCAAGCCAATACAAATCATGAACCTTACAATCTACCCCTTTGGATATTTTTTGGTAAACTTTTTACTTAAAACTGTATCTTTTGGCAAGGAAATAAATTTTTTCGTCCGAGTTTGGTTCTTTGATTTTTCGATACGAATCCAACGGTATATAGAACGTAAAATTCTAGATGGTATTTTGAAAGTTATGATCAATTATTCAGTCAAAGGTTAGAAGCGATTGGAGATATTTTTGTACAAACTTTTTCCTTAAAACTGTATCTTTTGGCAACGAAATAAATGTTTTCATCCACGTTGGATTCTTTGATTTTTCGATATGAATCCAACGGTATAAAGAACGTAAAATTCTGGGCGGGATTTTGAAAGTTATGATCAATTATTCAGTCAAAGGTCAGAATTGAAGTGATTGGAGATATTTTTGTGAATTTGTTTTTCCTTAAAACTGTATCTTTTGGCAAGGAATAATTTTTTTTGTCCATGTTGGGTTCTTCAATTTTTTGATACGAATCCAACGGTATAAAGAACGTAAAATTCTGGGCAATATTTTGAAAGTTATGATCAATTATTCAGTTAAAGGTCAGAAGCGATTCGTGAATCCGTGAGTGAGCTATTTTCATCGCTTATTTTCACACTTTTCCAAATCGATTTTTGGAATATTTTTTGATTGAAAAGTGTTTATTTGCATGTCTACTTTCTTGTGTCAAAATTTGAGCAAATAACGTTGAGTATTTTTAGAGATGCACACTTGAATATGGATATAGGTCAGATTTGCATTGCAGAATTTTACTTTTGAATCCACATCGGTTTTTATAAAAACCGATGTCTAAACGCTTATTTTTAATATTGGTTTTTATAAAAACCGATGTCTAAACATTTTTTTTTTTAATATTGGTTTTCCTAAAAACCGATGTCTTTTGAAACTGCAATATTTAAGATATCGGTTTTTATAAAAACCGATGTCTAAAAGTTTTTTTTTAAATCGGTTACCAAAAACCGATGTCTTTTAGTGATTTCTTTTAACATTTTTGTAGTAGTGAAGGCATGCTCTAGTACTTCATTCAACTGAATTTATCTATGTCTTTGAATGCTTCTTTTATTTATTTTCTTTAGTTAATTAAAATCTTAAGTCTTAATATTCAGTTATTAAAATAAGTTTTTGGGCTAATTATAATTGGTAATAATAAATTAATCACTACTCATGAGAACAATACTCTACTTTCTTCTAATTAACTATTTATCCGATTTGTACACTTGCGAAATTTGCAACAATGTAAGTACACTACAATGTCACAGAATTACACAACGATGTAGAAAATGCCGAAGATCATAATTATTTCATAATTAAAATATAATAAGAATATCAAAACCCAAATTTCATAGAGTTTAAAATACACCTAGCCAAATTAAGCAAAAAGAATGAAAAACGCAAATAATGTAAATGGAGATCCAATGCAATTTTTTTCAGTTTCTGTTTTACATAAATTTCGTTTTTTATTAATTATATTAATATTTTGGCATTTGACTCGAGGGTATTTTAGAAATTTAAATTATTATGTTAGGGGAATTTTTGTCTCTTTGACCGTCAAACCCAACCAAAAATTAATTGTTATAGACGAGACTAACGACAAAGGTGGTTAATGCCAATTTTGGCAAACGTCACCTTGCATCAAATGCCAAACCATGGGGAAGTTTTGAGTAATTTGCTCATAAAATAAAGAACAAAGTTGTTACTATGACAAAAAGTTAGAAAAGTGACATTTCGATCACCTAAACGTTGGGAGGTTTTGTAAAATTTCCGAGTACCTACCCACCCATGCAACGTCCAAAGTAATTATCTCGAAAACGACTGACATCAAAATCACATCAGATAACTAAACAACCATCTCTCAATGTGATGTAACTTAGATGGTGAAAAACATTTATTCGGTCTGCACTCGGTCAGACAATATAGATTCGAATTACTGCCAAAATGACACTAGATAACTAAATAACTAAACAACCACCTCTCAATGTAACTATGCTTTCACCCATGCAACAGAAGTCATGAAATTAGTGTAGGAGCTCCCACCTTGTTTGATGCTGTTCAAGAGCTTTTCCTTGAGATTCAATGTATTTGCTTTATAGTTTTCACCACTCAGCAATTCATCCGATTTATTCTTAATTTCTTCACGAGTAATTATTCCTCCGTCATCTCGGTTGAACCCCAATCCAACCTTCCAAACATTACAGATATAGTGTAAAGAGTTCTATATTTGTGAAATAATTGAACTTAATTAATCATTGATAACAGAGGTATTTATACAACTTACATTGCACAGGGTATGATAGTAAATACACCTATGTGAATTCTAAATACATACGATAAACCACTAGAGAACAGATTATGATTTAGTGAACCTCACTTCACCTATTATGCCCCCGCAAGATAGAGCTACCGTCAAGGATGCCTATCTTGGAGCGATGATCTGTGAATTGACGTCGGGAGAGAGGTTTGGTTAAAGAATCCGCCAGCTGATCGTTTGTGTGAACATGAGAGACACGCAGCTGTTGACGAGCAACTTGATCCCGAACAAAGAAAAAGTCTATGGCTACATGTTTCATTCGGCTATGAAAAATAGGATTAGCACAGACGTATGTGGCACCGACATTATCACAGTAGATTACCGGAGTACTTGGAATACGAATCTGAAGCTCGGTTAGAAGATGGCCAATCCAATTGAGTTCAGCTGCAGTAGAGGCAATGGCACGAAACTCTGCTTCAGTTGTGGACCGTGCAACAGTATGTTGCTTCTTGGAGCTCCAGCTTATAGGAGTGGAGCCATAAAAAATAACATAAGCAGTAGTGGATCGTCGATCAACAGGATCACCTGCCCAGTCAGCATCAGCAAAGGCATGAAGATGCGGAGAAGACTGACGACGAATGAGGAGCCCATGAGTCAACGTCCCTTTGAGATACCGAAGAAGCCTTTTTACCGCATTCCAATGAATTGTCGTCGGACGATGCATGAATTGGGAGAGCTTATTGACAGCGAAGGATACATCTGGACGAGTCAGAGACAGATACTGGAGAGAGCCTATAACCTGTCGATATTTGGTGGCATCCGTAGGCGCACTGCCATCTGACAACTTGAGAGATTCGGTAAGAGATAATGGTGTGGAGACAGCATTCGATTCTAGCATGTCTGTTTTGGCAAGGAGATCACGAATATATTTATGTTGGGAAAGAAACAATCCACCTGTAGAATGAAGTGCCTCAACACCTAGAAAAAACGATAGATTACCCAGGTCCTTTAATGAGAAGCGGTGAGCTAGAGCAGCAATAAAGTCAGTGACCTGTGACGATGAAGAACCAGTGACAATGATATCATCTACATATACCAACAGATACAATGTCTGTCCAAAGTGCCGACGAACAAATAGTGATGCGTCACATTTGGAGTTGACGAAACCAGTTGCTTGAAGGAAAGTGCGCAATTCAGTAAACCAAGCACGGGGTGCCTGACGGAGCCCGTATATCGCTTTCTGAAGCTTGCACACGTGATGAGGCAAGGAGGGATCAACAAAACCAGCCGGTTGTTCCATGTAAATGTCATCGGTAAGAGAGCCCTGCAAAAAAGCATTATTAACGTCAAGTTGACGCAAAGGCCAACCATTAGTGACAGCAAATGTTAGGATCAATCGAACAGTAACTGGTTTTACAACCGGACTAAAGGTCTCTGTGAAATCAATGCCAGGGCGTTGGTTAAAACCTTTCGCCACCAGGCGAGCCTTATATCTAGCCACCGAGCCATCGGGGTGGCGTTTGATGCGAAAGATCCATTTGCACCCAACCACATTCTGGGTGGAGCTGAAAGGAACCAATTTCCAAGTGCCATTTTTAACCAGTGCATCATATTCAGAACTCATGGCCTGTCGCCACTCCAAAATTTTTCGAGCCTGAGACAGAGTACTCGGTTCGGTTTGGGGAGGTGAATGGGCTGTGGTGTGTAGATCAAATATAACTTTCGGTTTGAAAATATGACTCTTGGACCGAGTGTGTATTTGATTGGGAGGAGGAATGACGGTCGGGCTTTGTGATAGTGGAGCGGACTCAAGGCGAGTATGGTCACTCAAAGATTGATGTGGTGGAAGTGAGGCAACGGTTTGAGTGGAGGAAATATTTGTGAGGAGGGACGAACCAGGTGGTGGTGGGCTGTCGGTTGTGTGGTGGACAGGTGTAGGCGAGAGGGAGTTTTGTGGCAGCTGCACATGTATAGGAATAATATCAGGTAGGGAGCTGTCATTGGGAGGAGCATGTGTGTAAGTAGAGGCAGACACATTACCCTCATCTGAATTTTCAGTGGAGGGCGACGGCTGGAGCCAAGGCGTGACAGAGAGAGGGGGAACCGAACATGCAGGACTCAAGGAATTGAAGAACGGAAAGAAGTTTTCGACGAAAATGACATGACGAGAGACAAACACTCGATTTGTGGACGCGTCCAGACATAGGTAAGCATTGTGCTCAGTAGAATAACCAACAAAGACACAGGGTCTAGAACGGGGCTGCAGTTTGTGAGACGTGTATGGGCGAAGCCATGGATAGCAAAGGCACCCAAACACACGAAGCTTACTGTAGTTTGGGTCCTTGTCAAACAATATAGAGTATGGACTTTTGTGACTCAGAACTTTGGTAGGCATACGATTTATGAGGTAGACAGCTGTTTGAAAGGCTAGAGACCAGAATTTTAGAGGGACTGAGGCGTGGTGAAGAAGAGTAAGGGCTGTCTCAACCACATGACGATGTTTGCGTTCAGCCGTACCAACATGTTCAGGTGTGTGAGGTGGGGATTTCAGATGCTGGATACCGAAATTTTTCAATTCAAGTCCCAGAGTCTGGGCCTCCCCACTACCATCCGAATAGACCGTTTTGATTCGGGTATTAAAAAAGTTTTCGACAAGAAGTTTGAACCTTTTAAAAACCTGAGAGACTTCAGACTTGTGCTTAAGTGGATATAGCCAGGTATACTTTGAATAATAATCCACAAATATGACATAATATTTATATTTGTCAAATGACGGTATATGTGCAGGACCCCAGACATCAGTAAACAAAATTTCAAATGGTTTATTGCTTATCAATGTTGATATCCCAAACGGAAGTTTGTGACTTTTATTACAAAGGCAAGCAGAACAATGAGAAATAAAATTTGCAGACTTGGAAACAGGAAGGTTATGAGACGAGAGAAGATGTCGGAGCACTGATGTAGACGGATGACCTAGGCGACAATGCCATGACTGAGAAGAGAGTGTGGACTGAGAGGACGCGAAGTTCTGGTGAGCTCTAGAGTGACATGGTATACTCGATTTGGGCCATACATAAAGGTTCCCTTTATTCTGGCCGCGGACCAAGGATGCGCCCGTGTTCAGATCCTTCACAACAAAACAATCAGGGAAAAATTCAATAGAGGTATTATTGTGAGAACAAAATTGAGACACAGACACTAAGTTTTGTGAGATGCTAGGAGAACACAGAACATGATTAAGACGAAATGAGGTAGTAGGAGAGAGTAAAGAAGTGGAACCAGTATGAGTTATAGGAATAGTGTTACCGTCCCCAACCATGATATCCTCTGTACCGCCATATTCTGAGTGAAGAGAAAGATTCTGAAGGTCCGATGTCATGTGGTGTGAAGCACCAGTATCAAGGATCCAGTTGTTGTGATTATTGGACTGACTCGAGTTCATGTGATTTGTTTGTGGCCATGATGGAGATGCAGGCGAGGGACGTGAGCGACACACACGGGCTGTATGGCCAACCTTATCGCAAAGCTGACAAATTGGACGAGTTGGACTGCTGGTGATAGGAGAACGCCACTGCTGAGAGTTGTTGCTTGACCGATATAAGTGGCTTGGATTCGAGATGCCACGGCCACCACCTGTTGACGATCCAAAGGACTGATTGTTGGTGCTATGTTGACCGAATTGCTGGTTATGATTGAACTGCTGGTGGGGAGCAAATTGGTTGTTATGACCCATGAAAGGTGAGCGCCCTTGGTAGCCACGGCCTCGGCGGTTCGAAGTCCTTTGATTAAACTGCGCAGTAATCTGTGGTCCATCCTTTCTGGTGTCCTCACGTTTGAGAAAAGACTCATAGTCCAGTAATTTATCATAGAGTTCCTCGAATGTGATTGGAGAGTCGCGAGCTCGAATTGCGGAAGCAAGGGGTAAATAATTCGGACCCAATCCATTCAATGTGTGGATGACGGCTGCACCATCATCAACAATATGGCCAATTAATTCAAGGTTGTCGAGTATGCTTTTGATGCTCTGCATGTACTCGGAAACCGACTTGTCTGTAATACTGACATTGGTGAGTGAGTCAAGGAGACCCAATTTACGAGTGTTCGAGCGATTAGCATAGGAAGATTCAAGTTTCTCCCAAGCTTGAGCAGAAGTAGAGGAGCGAGTGACAATAGATTGCGCAGCACCGGTGCATGAGACCTGTATTGCGTGTAGAAGTAAGCGGTCCTGACGAAGCCAGACATGATGATCAGGATTCGGAACAGTTTCTTGTGATGCTGGAGTATCAGAAGTTGGTGAAGAAACAGGATTAAGAGCCGGAGGACATGGCTTGGTACCATCCAGAAATCCCATAAGTCCGTAACCGAAGAGAAGGTTTTCAAATTGTGATCTCCAGGCAGCATAGTTTCCACCTTTGGACAACTTGATTGGTATTTGTGTTGAATTGATTGCTATGAGTTGCGTTGGGTGATTGGAGTTGTTGCTGCCCATTAGGACGACTTGAGGAGCAGAGGACGAGGAAGATGCAATTGAGGTTGAAGACGCAGAAGAAGTCATTGTTTAGAATGGATAGATACGGTGAAGAGAGGAAGAAAAATTTGTGTGGCTAGGGTTTCAACTAGGTTATCAGGATCTCTGCTCTGATACCATAAAGAGTTCTATATTTGTGAAATAATTGAACTTAATTAATCATTGATAACAGAGGTATTTATACAACTTACATTGCACAGGGTATGATAGTAAATACACCTAAGTGAATTCTAAATACATACGATAAACCACTAGAGAACAGATTATGATTTAGTGAACCTCACTTCACCTATTATAGTGTTCATTGAGGAACTGGTCAGTACTGAAAGGCCAGCACAAGAGAGGGACTCCATTGCTCAAAGCTTCCATAGTAGAGTTCCAACCACAATGACTAAAGAAGTAAGCAATGGAAGGATGTTCCAGAACTTTTTGTTGAGGCGCCCAACTAATTATGAGCCCACGACTGCCCACTCTATCTTGAAATCCTTCAAGGTTGGTATCGTTTAGTTTATTTGCAATATCAGGACGGACGACCCAGAGAAATGGTCTGTTGGAGAGTTCAAGCCCCAACGCAAATTCTTCGAATTGGGTTTGATCAAAAGTAGTACGACTACCAAATGCAACATATATGACTGATTGGGTTGGCTGTTGATCAAGCCATTTCAAACAACTCAAGTCTTCTGGCAAAAAATTTCCTACCGAGTTCCCTGATCGGTTGCTTGCCACAAGTGGGCCGATTGGAAGGATCTTTGGATTCATGTTATATGGTTCAGGCTCTAGATCATAAGTTGAGTTGCAAAGCACCCAGTCTGCCAATTCTATTGATCTGTTATTTCTTAATGATTAATCAAAAAATAAATTCTGATCTTTCCATACGCCATGGTCCACCCAGACAAAGTGTGATGTTTTCATCGGAGGCATGAATGGTGACAGCTGAACCATCTGTTTCTTTGTTGGATTTCCTGCAAAGAAATTTGCATTTGATATCAAGCACGTACAAGACATAGATCTTTGGATTAATATATTAAATTTTGTGGTGTTGTAAATTTGCAAAATATACATTTATATACTTAATTAATAAACTTTTGTGAATTCGAAGGAAAAAGTTATCTCACCGTCATAACCAATGATCCCGTCTTCCATCAGTTTTGGGATGCTGGATACTGAGACGGACGCTGTAGCTGCAATAACGGAGAAGGCAGCCCGCTTGATTTCCTTGTCGACTGCAATTTCCATGGCCCATCCAAGAAAGTTATCAGCAAGTACACAAGTGACGTTATCACCGTCTGATGCATTAATTTGTTCTATAAGCTCCTTCACTTTCACTGGCATAGACAAATAGATTTCTTCAATTTGATCATTAACATCTGGGATTGAAACAAGACGAATAGAATTCGCAACATCATGCTCCGTCACCAATGCATTCACGACCAGCTTATGCACAAACTCTGTATTCACAAATGTAATTTTGATGCCATGTTTGGCTAAGCATTGTGAAAGCTCCATTAAAGGAAGTACATGACCTTGAGCTGGATAAGGTATGACTAGAACATGTGGATTTCCCATTCTATTTCTTTCTTTTTTGGCTTTGCATAATCTTATCTTCAGTTGCGACTTTTATAGGAAGAAAGGAAGGCCAATTATGAGAAAGGGTGAAAATGGAACTAGAGGGGATATTATCAAAATGTCTTCTTTTGTTTAACCTATTCCCCGTTTTCGAAATAAAAAATTAATTTGTACATTTTCGACTCTCTTGGTGAAGTTAATTAAATTATCGATGAATTATCATTTCTTTATGGGTTAAATTCATTTTAGTCCCTCTAGTTTGACCTATTACACAAACTGGTCTCCCGATTTTCAGCTTTATCTTGACAGGTCCTGTTAGTTTCAAAAAATTCGTATTTCAGTCCCTGCCATCCAATTCCGTTAGGGTTTACAAAAATTCCGTCCAAGTGGTGAGGGTAAAATCGTAAGTTACGTTATAAATATAAAAATCTGATTAAAAAATAATTATTAATTAATTTAATTAAAAAATAAACATTAAAAAAAAATTATCTTATAACACCATTCTCTCTCCTCTCTCTCTCACGATCTCTGATCTCCCAATTGTTTCTCTTCATTGCTTAAATTTCTAATTGAGATGATCATTCACCATTACATTCATCAAACACCATTACATTCATCAAACACCACAGATCTAACATCATCATCATCTTCTTCTATTCATCTTCAACATCAAACACCATTACCAAACCCTAACCACTGCACAAACCAACCAAATCTATCTCTCTCACTCTTTTCATCTCTGAAACACGATCAAACACCCAATTCCTTCTCTCTTTCTTCACCAAACCTTAACCTAACAAAAAAAATTCCCCAATTCTTCAAATCCAAATCCCTAACTTCTTCTTCTTTCACTAAATCTCCGATTACCCAAACCCAAACTCAATCTCAAACCCAATAGAACCCAATCGGCACTGGTGGAGAGAGATCGAGAACGATGAGAGAAAGAGAGAGAAAGATAAAGAAAGAAGAAAGTCGCGATTCGGTCGTCAATGGTGTTGGATCTGGACATCGGACACTTGGGGTTTGGTCTCCGGCACCTCCTGAAGATTTTGGTCGGGGTGGTGACAGCCCACTCTCTCGGTGATCTACGGCTCGTTGTGGTGGCATCGACTGATGCTCCGGTAACTTCTGATTATTATTATTTTTTTTGGGAAAGTATCATTTTCCCCCCTGTAGTTTACCATATTCATAAAGTTGCCCCCCCTAGTTTTAGAAATGGTTGGTCTTCCCCCTCTAGTTTGCCATATTCGAATATTTACCCCCTACCGTTAGGATTTCTGTTAAATAAGGGTTTGACCGTTAAATACAAAGGAGAAAATACATTTTCCCCCCTGTAGTTTGCCATATTCATAAAGTTGCCCCCCTAGTTTCAGAATGGTTGGTCTTCCCCCTTTAGTTTGCCATATTCAAATATTTACCCCCTACCCTTAGGATTTCCATTAAATAATGGTTTGACTGTTAAATACAAAGGAGAAAGTACGTTTTTACCCCTAATAATAACGTTGATTTAAAAAAAAAAAAAAAACAGAATGAGCTTAACAAGGTATATTTAATAATTATTAAAAGATATTAAAAATAATATTAAAAAATTAAAAACATCAATTTCAACTTTCAAGCCTTAATTATCTCTCTCTCCCTCGAAATTAAAAAACAATTATTAATTATCTCCTAATTCAATCTCCACCATCCATCTCAAACATGGACGGTGGAGATAATTATATAAAAAAATATTAATATCAAAAATAATAAAATAATATAATTGTAAAAAAAAAAAAAAAACTAATCAAATTATATAATAATAATAATAATAATAATAATATAATTGTAAAAATAAACAAAAACGATATTAAAAAAATCTCACTTTCTCTCTCTCAACATTATCTGTGATAATTAATCTCTCTCTTTTCTTCATCCTATCGCCGGCGAGAATAAAACAAAATAAAAAGTTAGGTGGTGTTTGCTAATGAATCTAATAATAATAGGGAAAGTATCACAGATAATGTTGAGAGAGAGAAAGTGAGATTTTTTTAATATCGTTTTTGCTTATTTTTACAATTATATTATTATTATTATTATATAATTTGATTAGTTTTTTTTTTTACAATTATATTATTTTATAATTTTTGATATTAATATTTTTTTATATAATTATCTCCACCGTCCATGTTTGAGATGGATGGTAGAGATTGAATCTAGAGATAATTAATAATTATTTTTTAATTTCAAGGGAAAGAGAGATAATTAAGGCTTGAAAGTTGAAATTGATGTTTTTAATTTTTTAATATTATTTTTAATATCTTTTAATAATTATTAAATATACCTTGTTAAGCTAATTCTGTTCTTTTTTTTTTTTTTTTTAAATCAACGTTATTATTAGGGGTAAAAACGTACTTTCTCCTTTGCATTTAACGATCAAACCATTATTTAACGGAAATTCTAAGGGTAGGGGGTAAATATTCAAATATGGCAAACTAGAGGGGGAAGACCAACCATTCTGAAACTAGGGGGGGGGGGGGGGGGGGGGGGGGGGGGGGGGGCAACTTTATGAATATGGCAAACTACAGGGGGGAAAATGTATTTTCTCCTTTGTATTTAACGGTCAAACCCTTATTTAACAGAAATCCTTATGAATATAGTAAACTACAGGGGGGAAAATGATACTTTCCCTTTTTTTTTTTTGATTGAACTAACTTCGTTTGGAGGCAGCTTCAAAGATTTTGGCCGATGGTGGTGGATTTTTAATTTTGAATCTTGAACTGGTTTGATGTTGAACGGTGGGGTGGTGGCTTTAGATGGGGTTGAGTGGGGAGATTTTGGCTGGTGGTGGTGGAGACCACATCAAAGATTTTTAATTTTGAATATGGAACTGGTTTGATGTTGAATGGTGGGGTGGTGGCTGTTGATGGGGTTGAGTTGGGAGATTTTGGCCGATGGTGGTGGAGACCACATCAAAGATTTTTAATTTTTAATCTGGAACTGGTTTGATGTGAGCAGATTTGAGAAATGGAGACAGAGAACAATTACTATGTTCTATGGGCTGATGATGAAGATGGTGATGGTGATGGTCGATATGGTGTAGAAATTGAAC
Source organism: Acer saccharum (assembly GCA_030490815.1). Taxonomy (NCBI): domain Eukaryota; kingdom Viridiplantae; phylum Streptophyta; class Magnoliopsida; order Sapindales; family Sapindaceae; genus Acer; species Acer saccharum. The sequence continues at coordinate 42,043,526 of CM059866.1, forward strand.
ATACAAATCTCTATGTATCAGATAATGAATTTGAATAAACAAGAAATTGACTTTTTTTTATTTTTTTTGTTATTTCACTGGTGGTTTGATTTGATTTCGAACCATGATAGTGGTTTGATTTCGATTGTTGTGGATTTGGTGGAGATTGTCGATCGGTGTTGATTTGGTGGATCTGTGGGATTTGGTGTTGGGAGGTGGAGGGTTTGGTGGGATTGGTTTCAGTGGTGGTGGTGGTGGTGGTGTTGGTTTGAATGGTTTTCTGGGTTTCTGGGTTTCTGGGTTGATGCTGTGGAGATTGGATTTGGGTGGTGGGGTTAGGCAGTTGGGTTTGATTTCGTGGTGAGAGGTGTAGGATTATGATGACAGTGGTTTGGTGAAGATGTTGATTGTGGTGATTTAATTAAAAATTCTGGGTTTAATTTTGGGTTGATGTTGATGATAGCAAAAAAAAAAAAATTCTGGATTGATATTGATGATAGCAGGGTTAATTAACTAATTTATTTATTTAAAATTAAAAAAATAGAGATGAAATTCATCTCTTATTTTTAAAACAAAAATCAGGGGCAGCAGGGTCATTTGACCCTCTGTCCCTATCAGATTTAACTTTATTAATGGAAATTGTGACAGAAGGACCAAACGAGACAATTCTGAAAACCGGGGGACCAGTTTGTGTAATAGGTCAAACTAGAGGGACTAAAATGAATTTAACCCTTTCTTTATTATTAAAATTTGGAATCTCGATACATAGTTTTAATGATAATTATTTACGATTACCTGCAGCACTACTTATTCATTTTGAATATTTAATAGGATATGCGTGCAACATGCATTCGACAAATATATGAATAAACTAGTGTACAACCAGTGCATTGCACGGGTTCCATTAAAAAATATATTTAATACATTATTATAGTTTAAACCTTAACACATGTAAGACATTTTCCAATAACATGAAGGGAGTCGATATTGACACCCGTATTTTATTAAAAAAATTAATTATAAAAATATCTCAATAGAAATTAACCAATAAGGACAAGTTACTTTAATTAAAAATAAACCAAATACTATATACACTCATTAATTACACACATATCTTCAACTATATTTTTTTATTAAAAAAAAACTTACCTTTAAAAAAAAAACAAAAAAACTTATGATAAACCCTATTTTTTAAGATAAACCCTAATTAAACTCTAATTTTATGTCAAGTATCAAATTTTATCATCATTACAAGATTATTATATTGTTTTTGTCTTTATTTTATGTATAGTTATAAACTCTATCAAAAAACATCATTTTTTTTTTTTTTTTTTTTAACTATAGTCGTAAATATCAACAATTATTTATTTTTATTTTTTTTAAGATAGTCATAGATATCAATAAGATTTTTTTTATTATTATTATTTTATTTTTTATTTTAAAGATAGTTATATAAATAAGAGAATTCTTAATTGAAAATCTTTTGACCCATATACATATTCCCTTTTATAAGACTCCTACATTCGAGATATTTCCAAAAGTAAATTGGACCATCATTAAAAATGAATTTGATTCCAAAAATAAAATGATTTTTTTTTTAATTTTATAAATTGGGTGCGGTAATAATTAAAGAGTGTTTATAAATAATATGTATTAAAATGAATATATTTATTTCAATGAGGGTACAGTTGGCATTAGGATGGGTGTTTATAGTAATATTTAAATTTTAAATTTTAGACATAGATGTACTTATAAAAATGGGTGTAATAATAAGTTTTATAGGTGTCAATATCCGTACCCTAACTTGAATTATAAAATAAATAAAGAAAATGCTAATGATCTATTATGGGATAGAGATTGATATCTACGGTCTAAATTTTTGAAAGTATACAAACGTAGTTAAATAGCTTAAAGCATACCTAGAGGGGGGGAGGGATGAATAGGTTTTTATGCCTTTTTCAATCCCTTGAACAAACTTACGTTTGTCCCTCAAGGTAGCCTTACATACAACACATAAACCAAAGATTTATACATAGACAATATAAGCATGTGATCATTTAAGCATAGTCTATGTATATCAATTAGTTGCATGAGGTATAATAACACAAAAACTCAATAACAAGGAATACTTGTATTTCAATATTTGTTCAATGTATTACAAGTATTAACAAATATAACAATACACAAAGGTAACTATAAGGATTCCCATATCTTGATTGGCTTATTTCGTGGACAAACCACGTGTTGGGGATTATATGTAAGGGTAGCTTAAGTGATTCATGATCAAGCTCAAAGACTCTCTCAAGTCCTCAAGGTTGACAAGCACTCCAAAGGTATATCTCTAGTGCTTAGTTTTCATTGAAGAGATTTAGATTGCACACACACACTTAGCATACTCTTCACATGTCACATTACACACTAGCACCTTGTTGATATATCTTGTTGTGTGTGTATGTGTCTTGTAATTCGTTTCCCGATATTGATCGGAAATGTCCGCGCTTGCACGATGGTGTGCATGTCTTAGCGCGACGGTTGACCACTTGAGAAGGTCTCATTCTTCTCTTGGATAAGTGGTAGTTTTTGGTTTGGTTGTTTGGAGTAAAGTGTCTAGTTTCAAAAGATTGAATTTCAATGATTTATATGTTTTTCAAAACTGACCTTTGTATGGTCTTATGACCATAACTTTTTACAAAAAGATTAAAATTGATTTTTGTAAAATTCTGGGCAAACTAGACACCCATACCTTTCCAACGGTATATTATTCGTAATATTTCATGACCGTTTGGATTGGTTTTGAAAATTCCAAAGTGACCACTAAAAAAGGGCATCACAGCTGTGATACGAATCTGACCATTGGTCACTCAATTGACCATAACTTTTTCTATAAACATCAAAATGTCATTCCATAAATTGGAGTAGAAATTAGACTTCCATGCCTTTCCAACGATATATCATATGAAAGATTTCGATGTCGTTTGGTCATGTTTCGGTGTGCTCAAACATTGAGCTATGCTGTGACGGATTTATGCGGACTGTGACCGCAAAATCTGGGCGACAAATTGCAACCAGTGTCAGGTGCATTTCTGCGCCCTTGTTTCTGCGGGCACGGGCAGCAGAATTGCCGGCCGAACTGGTCCGTAAAGTTGGGACAAAATTGTCATTTCACCCAACTTTTTTCACTCTCTATAAATACATCATTATCTCTGGTTCTAACTACATGTTCTTTAACTCTAAGAACCCTAAACTTCAAAGAGAGACACTTGAGAGAAAATCAAATCAAGAACACATTTTTAACACTCAAAAACCATTCTCATATGCATCAAAATATCATCTAGCATTTTCTAGCATAGTTAGGATGCTTGCTTGCATGGGTTTTGGTCAACACACATTCTTTGGTAAGTTCTTCACTATTATCATATATAATTAGTGTTTTATTTATCATTGACATCTCTTATATTATTTGTATATTCTTAGAATATATTCTAGATACAAAATAGAGATTGTTGTGTCGACATGATTGAGTGTTGTATTGTGCTAGCATATTAGGTTTTGTGCTTAATATTGATTAGCTTAACTAATTGACATGTCATTTAGTTTTGATATCTAGGATTGTTCTTAATTGCAAATTAATCATCTTAGATAAGCATATAGGGTTTCCCTTGCTCTATGTTGCATTTTGAATATTCACATATATTCACTTAGGGTTGTATTCTCTTCTAAAGAAGGTAAGTCTTGTGTGTAGCAATCGGGATTAGGTTGCTTAGATCACAAGTAAATTGGACTAGGTTCACTCATACCGGGATTAGGTAGGTGTGTGATTACTTCTGGGATTAGGTTGTAATCATTTGCACATTTAGTGGATTCGAGGTTCAAGTGTGGCTTACTTACATAGCCCGTGGTTTTTCCCGTGAGGGTTTCCACGTAAAAATCAAGTGTTGATTTAATTTCCGCACCATATTACACTTGCTTGTTTATATTATCTTGAGGGTAAATTCGTAATTTTGACTAACACGAAAAATTGGGTAAAAAGCGTAAAATCTATTCACCCCCCCTCTAGATAGCTTTATACACACCGTGCTATATTTAGTTTCAATTGGTATAAAAGCGGGTTCCTAGACATACATAGGTGATCCTTGCTTATTTTGGTGTGTTTTGCATTTTGTGTGATTTTTTGATCATTCATACATTTGCATTCATTTCATTCATTCATAAACACTATGAGTGGAAACGGTGGAAATGGTGGTGGCCACGAAGGAGCTTCTAGCACAAGGCCTCCACTTCTTACCGGTTTGAACTATTCCCAATGGAAAGGGAAGATGGAATCCTACATATGCCAAATTCATGACCGTGCATGGATGGCGGTGGAAGACGGATATGATCTCCCTATGATGACTCCCGCGGGTGGAGGACAAGATGTTTTGAAGCCTAAGGCGCAATGGAACGCGCAAGAGTTTGAGGCTTCAAAGTGGAATAGGAAGACGATGCATGCCATTATGTGTGCCATGGATGAGAATCAGTACAAGCTTATTCAAAATACTCAGATTGCCAAAGTGGCATGGGACATCCTTCAAGTTGCACATGAGGGAACCGAGGTGGTGAAGGAGTCCAAGCTTCAAGTCCTCCAAACTCAATTTGAGTTACTTAGGATGGGAGAGGATGAATGCTTCAATGACTTCGAAATCAAATTGATGGACATAGTAAATCAAAGCCATCAACTCGGAGACCCGTATTCGGATAGGAGAGTCAAGCAAAAAATTATGAGATCTCTCCCCGATAGGTTTGAATCAAAGGTGACGGCCATAGAAGAAAATAGTGGCTACATGGATATGAAGCCAAGTGAGGTAATTGGGCGTCTCCTTGCATATGAGTCTAGGAAGGCTCCTAGCACCACTACTCCTCCTAAGAAGTCTAAAGGAATAGTTTTGAAAGCATCTAAGGATGCAAAGGAGGCAAAGCATGAATCGGATGAAGACCTTGCCTTATTTGTGAAAAGGTTCAACAAGGTTATGGGGTTCAAGAAGAAGAAGGGATTTGGGTTAAGAGGACAAGATTTGAAGAAAAAGAGTTCCTTCAAGAAGTTTGAGCCTAGACAAGAGAGGACCGAAAGGAAAGGGGTCCGATGCTTTGAATGTGGTGGGATTGGTCACTTTGCCCCCGAATGTGCGAATCACAATGAAAAGAAGAAGGGCAAAGTGATGGCCGCCACTTGGAGTGGGAGTAGTGATGACTCCAATGAGGAAGATGAGTCTTCTAGTGAAGAGGAGCTCATGGCTAACTTCCTAGCTTTTGCCTCTTCTCACAAGAGCAAAAGTGCTAGTGAAAAATAGGAGATGAGTCAAGAGGAAATTGACTCTAGTGAAGAAGAAAGTGACTCCTCTTCTAGTTCCAAAAAGAAGTTTGTGGAGCAAAAGGTGCTTGCTAAATACCATGCCGAGTTCAATGATTTAGCACTTAAAAGCACAAGAAAGATTGAGAGGTTGAGAGAAGAAAACCTTGAACTTTCGGCTCACAATGACCACTTAAGTGAACAAGTGGAAAGATTGAAGAGGAGAGAGGATAAGTTAATTGAGGAGTTAGACTTATCCAAGAGAAGTGAAGAAGGCTTGAAAAGGGAACTTGTTGAAGTTAAAGGGTCCTTGGCTAGGATAGATTCTAGCACCAAGAAGCTTGATCATTTACTTGGTGTTGGAAAGAGTCCAAGTGACAAGAGAGGTCTTGGGTATGAAGATGGCAAGAAAATCTCAACCACTAACAAGACCGTGTTTGTCAAGAGCTTGAAGAATGAAGAAACTTCATTTGTGCAACCTCCTAGGAAAAAGTTAGAAATAGGACAATGTTCTAATGCACAAGTGAAAATGGGGCCAAGAAAGAAACCTCAAGCTCAACCCCCTAAGGTTCCTCAAGCCAACACTCCTCCCAAATTGGCTCACAAAGGAAAGAGACTAATCATGCAACCTCAAGCTTGGAAGCAACCTAGACCGGTTCAACAACGAAGATGGATTGAACCCACTTATCCACAAAGACATGGACGAGCTCCCATGCGTGCACAAAGACGAGGTATGATTCCTTTTTTCATCCCTATTTGTCACTTTTGTGGTTGTGATGGTCATATTAGACCAAATTGCTTTCAATATATTAAAATGTGTAGAAAACAAAGCATGATTGAAAAGAGAAAGAATAGAGCCAAGATGCATGTTTCTAGGAATGAAAATATTGATTTGCATGATCCTAGAAATAGTAGAGCACATGTACCAAAGGCCACTAAGAAAGCTAAAATTGTTGCTAAGTGGATTAGAAAGAATGAAAATGTTTGCCATGTTGCACAAATAGCCTTGAAGGCAAATTCTTCTAATTTTTGGTATTTGAATAGTGGGTGCTCTAGGCACATGACGGGAAACAAGAGTTTCTTCGAGACTCTTGTTATGGAGGAAGGTGGAAATGTCACTTTTGGTGATGGATCCAAAAGAAATGTTGTAGGGAAAGGAACCATTTCCGTTCCCGGATTACCCTCCTTATCCAATGCTTTATATGTTGATGGCTTGAAAGCCAATTTAATAAGCATTTCACATCTTAGTGATGAAGGATATTCCGTCTTGTTTTCTAAAGATTATTGCTCTATCCTTAAACCCGATGGACAAACCTTGTTGAAGGGCATGAGATCTAGCGACAATTGTTATTGTCTTGAAGCTAGTATTGTATCTAATCATGTGTCCATGGATGAGCAAATTGAGTTGTGGCATGAAAGACTTGGCCACATGAACTTTAGGGATCTACGGACCCTTGGAAAGTTCAATTGTGTGCGTGGCCTCCCTAAGCTTGGGAAGAAAGCCAATGGTATTTGTGGACCTTGCCAACAAGGAAAGCAAACTAAAAGCATGCACAAAAAGGGTAAGTATCTCACCACCAAGGAGCCACTTGAGCTTCTCCACATGGACCTCATGGGTCCCATGCAAACCGAAAGTTTGGGTGGAAAGAGATACATTTTTGTTTGTGTTGATGATTTCTCTAGGTTCATATGGACATATTTTCTTAGAGAAAAATCTGAAACTTTTGATAAGTTTAAAATGCTTTGTAATAAAATTCAAAATGAAATGAACTCTAATATTAAAAGCATTAAACGGATTAGAAGTGACCATGGGAGGGAATTTGAGAATGCCACCTTTGAAACCTTTTGTAATGGTTTAGGCATCTCCCATGAATTTTCTGCTCCTAGGACACCTCAACAAAATGGAGTTGTTGAGAGGAAAAATAGGGTCCTTCAAGAGATGGCCCGTATGATGTTGCTTAGCAACAATGTCCCTAGGAACCTATGGGCTGAAGCCATCAATACGGCTTGCTATATAGGAAATAGAGTGTTCCTAAGGCCCGGTACTAGAAACACCTCCTATGAGTTATGGAAAGGCAAGAGGCCAAATGTTAGCTACTTCCACACTTTTGGAAGCAAATGCTACATTTTGAATGACCGTGATCAACTTGGCAAATTTGATGCTAAGAGTGATGAGGGTATTTTTATTGGCTATGCCTTAAATAGTAGAGCCTATAGAGTTTTCAATTTAAAGACTCTAAGTGTTATGGAATCATCCAATGTCGTATTTGATGATACTAGGCTCAAGTCTAATGATCATGAGGAGGAGGTTATTTTTAGTGATGGTTCTCCTTTGGAGGAGGTTGTGGTGTCACCTAATGTTGGGACATCTAATGTCAACAATAATGACACACAACCTATTGATAGAGTTCCTCTCTTGGACTCTAAAGAACCGGCTCCATGGGTTAGGAAACTCCATGATAAAGAAGATATCATTGGAGAGGTAAATGAGGGTGTTAGGACTAGACGTCAACTTGCTAATATTATTAGCTATACATGCTACACCTCTCAAATTGAACCCAAAAAGGTTGAAGAAGCCTTAAATGATGAATTTTGGGTTCTTGCCATGCAAGAAGAGCTAAACCAATTCGAAAGGAATGAGGTTTGGACTCTAGTTCCTAGGCCTAAGACCACTAATGTCATAGGCACCAAATGGATATTTAGGAACAAATCCGATGAGGATGGCAACATAGTGCAGAACAAGGCTAGACTTGTAGCACAAGGGTACTCTCAAATTGAAGGTATCGACTTTGAGGAGACTTTTGCTCCCGTTGCCCGCTTAGAGTCTATTAGGCTTCTCTTGTCCATCTCTTGTGTGCACAAGTTCAAATTGCACCAAATGGACGTCAAGAGTGCCTTCCTCAATGGCTTCTTGCAAGAGGAAGTGTTTGTTGAACAACCTAAGGGGTTTGTGGATGCACACCACCCCAATCATGTTTATCGCCTCAAAAAGGCACTTTATGGGTTGAAACAAGCACCGAGGGCTTGGTATGAGCGCCTCACTCAATTTCTTGTTGACAATAACTACACAAGAGGTAGTGTTGACAAGACACTATTCATCAAGAGAAACAATGATGAGCTTTTCATAGCTCAAATATATGTTGATGATATAGTTTTTGGCTCCACCAACAACACCAAAGTCCAACAATTTGTTGATGTCATGTCTCATGAATTTGAGATGAGTCTTGTTGGTGAGCTTAGTTACTTCCTAGGTTTGCAAATTAGGCAACTAGATAATGGGATTTTCATATCCCAAGCCAAATATGCCAAAAACCTAGTGAAGAAGTTTGGTCTTGAAAAAGCCAAACATTGTGATACTCCTATGAGCACCACTTTGAAGCTAAGCAAGGATGCTAGCGGTAAAAGTGTGGACCAAACCTTATATCGTGGCATGATAGGGAGCTTGCTCTATTTGACCGCAAGTAGGCCCGATATATCTTTTAGTGTAGGAGTTTGTGCTAGGTACCAATCTGATCCCAAGGAGTCCCATCTCTCTTCGGTTAAGAGAGTCATTCGCTTTGTGAATGGGACTTCTAATTATGGGATTTGGTACTCATTTGACACTAATCCTAGTCTTGTAAGATTTAGTGATGCGGATTGGGCAGGAAATTGTGATGATAGGAAGAGCACATCGGGCGGTTGCTTCTTTCTAGGCAACAACTTGGTGTCTTGGTTTTGCAAGAAGCAAAACTCAATCTCCTTGTCCACGGCCGAGGCCGAGTACATAGCCGCGGGGAGTGGATGCACTCAACTTATTTGGATGAAGCAAATGCTAGTAGACTACGGATTCAACCAGGGTACTCTCACTCTCTTTTGTGATAATATGAGTGCTATTAATATTTCCAAGAATCCGGTTCAACATTCTAGAACTAAGCATATTGACATCCGTCATCACTTCATTAGAGAGCTTGTTGAAAATAAATGCATAGTACTTGAACATGTAGGTACTAATGATCAACTTGCGGACCTATTTACTAAACCCTTAGATGCTACTCGATTTAAAACTCTTAGTAGATCTATTGGGATATGTCTTATGGAGTGATGTGTTCTATGATTGACCCTATATGGGGAACTCAAGCAAAGAGAGCTATTTTGCATTCTTGTAACTTGCAAAAAATTTGAAATAACTTATGCCTCTTCTTTTGATTGCTTGAGTAAGCTTGGTTGTACATATGTATATATGTTTTCTACTCTATAAGTGTGAACCTTGCTTGTTTACAATCTATGTCATATTTATGTTCAAACATGCATTTTTGGACTAGGAGATTTACATAGGAAGTATGATGTGATTGACCTATAGTTATCTCCATGACATGATGATTCTTAAATAACATGCTAATGCTAAATGAAAGAGCATGAAATTCATACAACATGCTCACATAAAAAGCATGAATTGATGATTGCATATTCTTAAAAATGCAAAACTTGTGTGAAAGCTTATGAGACTCAAAATGAATAAAGGATCTTGTATCCGTTCAAAGGAATTTACATTCCAAATGTCTCTCTTTCTTTATTAGTTGAACATGGTTACTATCATACGGATATCTTATCCGGAAAAATCAAATAGGGTGCAAAGTCGCTCATGCCATGTTTTGCTTATAAAGTTGGATATAGTTGCTCTTAAATTGAAATCAACATTCTCTATATCCTTGCCTTTTCCATGTCATTGGTAAAATTGGTTTGAATTCAAATTAGAAACCTTTGTCATTTGTTTTGCCAAATACCATTGTATTTTGGACTTGAATGCTATATGTCTTGTATGCAAAGCATGTTGGATTCACACATTTTCTTAAATAAATCTCCTTGTTTCTCTCAAATTAATTGAAGTGCATAACGTGACTTATATGTATATGCAAATCTTGCATGCTTCTATCTCTCGTTGTTATGAGTGACCCGGTTGGGGACTACTCCTTTGCCTATATCATGACAAAAAGGGGGAGTAGGATATGGTAAGGGGAGTTGCAAAATATAGAAGTTATTGTGCACTTTGGGGAGAACATACATTGAGGGGGAGTAACCCTTTGAGGGGGAGCATTGCATTTATCATACATTGCACACATTTGGTAATGTTGTGCCTAAATTCTAAAAATGCAAATGCTTGGTATTGTTCTCACATGATTAATCTAACACTTTTCTTGAATTGGAAATGTTAGAAACTCTTTTCAGGGATTGATTATTCTACAAGAGGATTGAAGACTTCAAGTTGCATTCTCTTATCTCTTTGTAATGTAGAATATCATTGTAGTCCCGTAGTTTCTATTTTTTTGTGAGGAATCAATGTGAGTGGTGGTTTTGTCACGAAATAGCCAAAGGGGGAGATTGTAAGGATTCCCATATCTTGATTGGCTTATTTCGTGGACAAACCACGTGTTGGGGATTATATGTAAGGGTAGCTTAAGTGATTCATGATCAAGCTCAAAGACCCTCTCAAGTCCTCAAGGTTGACAAGCACTCCAAAGGTATATCTCTAGTGCTTAGTTTTCATTGAAGAGATTTAGATTGCACACACACACTTAGCATACTTGAATTTGTGTGCATACTCTTCACATGTCACATTACACACTAGCACCTTGTTGATATATCTTGTTGTGTGTGTATGTGTCTTGTAATTCGTTTCCCGATATTGATTGGAAACGTCCGCGCTTGCACGATGGTGTGCATGTCTTAGCGCGACGGTTGACCACTTGAGAAGGTCTCATTCTTCTCTTGGATAAGTGGTAGTTTTTGGTTTGGTTGTTTGGAGTAAAGTGTCTAGTTTCAAAAGATTGAATTTCAATGATTTATATGTTTTTCAAAACTGACCTTTGTATGGTCTTATGACCATAACTTTTTACAAAAAGATTAAAATTGAGTTTTGTAAAATTCTGGGCAAACTAGACACCCATACCTTTCCAACGATATATTATTCGTAATATTTCATGACCGTTTGGATTGGTTTTGAAAATTCCAAAGTGACCACTAAAAAAGGGCATCACAGCTGTGATCCGAATCTGACCATTGGTCACTCAATTGACCATAACTTTTTCTACAAACATCAAAATGTCATTTCATAAATTGGAGTAGAAAGTAGACTTCTATACCTTTCCAACGATATATCATATGAAAGATTTCGATGTCGTTTGGTCATGTTTCGGTGTGCTCAAACATTGAGCTATGCTGTGACGGATTTATGCGGACTGTGACCGCAAAATCTGGGCGACGAATTGCAACCAGTGTCAGGTGCATTTCTGCGCCCTTGTTTCTGCGGGCACGGGCAGCAAAATTGCCCACTGAATTGGTCCGTAAAGTTGGGACAAAATTGTCATTTCACCCAACTTTTTTCACTCTCTATAAATACATCATTATCTCTGGTTCTAACTACATGTTCTTTAACTCTAAGAACCCTAAACTTCAAAGAGAGACACTTAAGAGAAAATCAAATCAAGAACACATTTTTAACACTCAAAAACCATTCTCATATGCATCAAAATATCATCTAGCATTTTCTAGCATAGTTAGGATGCTTGCTTGCATGGGTTTTGGTCAACACACATTCTTTGGTAAGTTCTTCACTATTATCATATATAATTAGTGTTTTATTTATCATTGACATCTCTTATATTATTTGTATATTCTTAGAATATATTCTAGATACAAAATAGAGATTGTTGTGTCGACATGATTGAGTGTTGTATTGTGCTAGCATATTAGGTTTTGTGCTTAATATTGATTAGCTTAACTAATTGACATGTCATTTAGTTTTGATATCTAGGATTGTTCATAATTGCAAATTAATCATCTTAGATAAGCATATAGGGTTTCCCTTGCTCTATGTTGCATTTTGAATATTCACATATATTCACTTAGGGTTGTATTCTCTTCTAGAGAAGGTAAGTCTTGTGTGTAGCAATCGGGATTAGGTTGCTTAGATCACAAGCAAATTGGACTAGGTTCACTCATACCGGGATTAGGTAGGTGTGTGATTACTTCCGGGATTAGGTTGTAATCATTTGCACATTTAGTGGATTCGAGGTTCAAGTGTGGCTTACTTACATAGCCCGTGGTTTTTCCCGTGAGGGTTTCCACGTAAAAATCAAGTGTTGATTTAATTTCCGCACTATATTACACTTGCTTGTTTATATTATCTTGAGGGTAAATTCGTAATTTTGACTAACACGAAAAATTGGGTAAAAAGCGTAAAATCTATTCACCCCCCCTCTAGATAGCTTTATACACACCGTGCTATATTTAGTTTCAGTAACACTATACAAAAGAATTATATTTACAAAGATGATCAAATGAATTTGTTTACAAATCACACTATACAAAATCTTGTTCCAATATACATCACAAGTGAATAATATGCAACAAGATAACAACATACACATAAACAAATATAAGAGATAGAGATAGGAAGAATTAACACAAGAGATTTTTTAAAGTGGTAAAATCTCCAAGGAGGAAACATTCACGGGTTGAACTACAACCATTGGGTACTATATATATCGGATGATAGATTAGAAATTCCTCAAAAATGACCAACCTATGATCTACTCTCTATTGGAGTCTATGTCTACCAAATCCCTATTGGAAGATACAAAATCCCTCAATGATGCGAAACCACCATATATTAGACTCCATACCAAACAAATATCATTGGATGATTAGAAATTCCTCAAGCATGTATACACATCTCATGTACCACACTCTATTGGAGTTTATGTCATACCAAACGCCCGGGCCTACCAATAATGTAGCCAACTTTCTATCTAATGCACTCATGCCTCAAGAGAGCCTTCCTTGCACAGCTATTCGAACCTTCCCGATCCTAGCCATGACTTCTTGCTTAACTATCCGAGTTCTCCCGACTATAGTCAAGATTTCTTGCTTGGTTATCCGGACCTCATGTCCTAACCAAGTCTTCCTTATTTAACTATCTGGACACCTTGTCCTAGTCAAGACTTCATGCCTTTTACAAGGACTTCCTAGTGTGATCATGTGAATGCAAGTGAATGCAAATGATGCAAACAATCAATTCAACATAGAACATGTGATCAATACATTCTATGGAACAACTAGACTTAAACATGTGAGAACACAAGTAATATAATCTAGATGCCAAAACATGAATTAAATCTAGAGCATGTGAAAATCACCTAACATAAAAGTTGATAGTTTCATTCACACAAATAATACTTGAATAGATTATATACATGAAGCACATATTTAAGATGTTACAAATATACACATAAATTCTAGAAGTACAAAATGTATTCAATGAATATTCTAGCCAAAGATTTAGAGTAAGGATATAATGATAAATCAATTAAATCCTAGATAGCTCTAAAAACACATACACAAGCATTAATCCTAGATTTTATCAATTAAAGGATCAAAGCACATTTCAAGGATTATTAATCATAAAATGATTCAATCAAGTCACAAATAATCCTATATATCAAACTAATCACAATACAACTCTCAATCATGTGAAAAAACTAGAATCCTAGAAATTAGTTCACATATGTCTCTAATTAGACTTTTGATTAGGTTTGATTGTGAAGCTATTTTTCTCAATAGCATTCACCATACATATACATACATATAGAAGAAGAAACCCTAAGAAAATTGAAGGTTATAAAAGAAGAAATCTCAAAGATATGACAACTACCTTGCAATTACGAGCTGGTTCGGTTTTGATGGTGAAACTACTCGAAAACTCAATCAAACAGTTGCAAAACCACTTGAAAGGGTATAGTACTAGAATACGAATAATCTCCAACTTGAATCAACCAATTTCGACTTCGTATGAGAAAGTTATGGTGTTTGGAAGGTGAGAAAAAGTTGAGAGAAAATCCTGGTGTGGAGAAATTCTAATTTTTCTTCTTCTTCTTAAAATGAATGGGAGGGAAATGGAGAATTTAAAAGAGATGAAAGAGAGGGAGAAGACGAACCAATCACAGCATGCCATGTCACCAGGCCCGTGTAGGGCGCATGTGGCACGCATGGGTAGAGGGCTGCCTTGGCCGTGTGGCACATGGCTTCCACACGTGGCCTCCTTGCTTGGCCGTTGGTCAAGCAAGGCTCCCTCGCACTCCTCTCACGTTCTTTGACCGTATTCAGGCCTCCGAACTTCGATTTCGAATCTGTCTTTAGATTACGAATTATGACTCCCTCATGCACAATGACGACTACAAAACTTTGACAAAAGATTGAGAATTCATCTCGGAAAATGACGACGAACACAACTCAACGAATGAGAACACAAAGTAGCGTAGCTACATCGTATGGACTCAAAACCTAATGAGTGAGTAACTGAAATGACCGGGACTCAATAAGGAATCATAAGAGATCATGTTCAAGTCCAAAATCAATAATTCGGAAATAAATAAACACAATGTCACACACGTATGCCGTTTCCTAGACATAGTCCTAGAACATGCAAATTACAATATTTATCAAATTAAATCTAATGCATGTGTATACATTACCAAGTGTGTGAAAGTGTTACATAAATGTTGTTCAACCATGCAGGGACACATATGAATGCCATGTGTGTGTGCTTATGCCTTGTAAGAGAAATGAGATCTAATATACTTTTTTCGTGTAATAAAGCTAATTCCCCTTAACAAGACACCACCTTACATGAACCGTAGCTGAGTCTTTCTTTGAAGCTTTGAATCATCATGATAACGACCACTAATCAATACAAGATAAACATTGTTTTAATATGGAATAAATGCCAAGACAAACCAAAAACCTAACAATCTCCCCCTTTGGCAAATTCCATGTCAAAACCCCTATACATATACTAAAGCATTTACAAAGAAAATATGGTCACAATGAGTACAATGAGTTACATATTTTTAGACACAATTTTCAACAACAAGTCTTGAACTTCATCTTGGTCTTCTCTTGATATCACCTAAAATAATACTTGAAAGTACAAGAATATCCAAGAGACAACACATATGACAATATTCATTCTTAGGCAAGAAAATGAAACATTTAAGTTCAAATGGATCATGTATGCTCCCCTTTAATACATGCTATCCAACAAAATATTCTAGCCAAGATCAACAAATACCAAAAAATATTACATGCCATAAAGTTCAAACTTGATACCAAAATACACCAAAAATAAAAACAAAAAAATGAGACTAAGTAAGCTAGATATATATCTCCCATATTTCTCCCCCTTTTTGACATGATATGAAACCAAAAGGAAAGAGTAAGAAAATATACCTCAAGATACTCTCTAGCCACTTGTGCGACTAAGGAAAGTTGTGCGATGTAATGATCTCACATAATGCTTTGTAGTAGTTGCTTTTCCTTCCAATTCTTTGATCTTCTCATTTTGTAGCACTACCCTAGCATTGAGCTCTTCATTCTTCCTACGTGACTCCTCAATTTGCCTCCTAGACTCTTCAACCTCTTTCTTTAAATGTAAAGCCCAAATAGGAAGACTAAGTGCACTAGATACATGGCTTGAATCATGTGATTCACCGAAAAGCCAAAATGTATCACTAGACTCTCCCTTTTCTTTGTATGACATGTTTACCACACGTTTATCACTTAACTTCTCTAAGGGAGGTAGTAGTACATTATTGTCTTCTTTCTTCAATCCCTTGGCTAAACAAAAATGAGAAATAAAACCCGGAAATGCCAACTTTTTGTCCAAACGAGTTGCACAAGCCGCAATCTCTATATGTTCTATAAGCACTTTTCCACTATTTATGGGTTTGTTAGTCACTAAGGCATACACAATCTTGATTTTTCTCTATTAAGTTCGGTAGCATTAGTAGAGACAACAAGATTGGCACAAACAAATAAATGCCAAAAGGCACTAATCTTGGTCAACTCACTTTGCCTAAGAAAGACACGTTTACCCCACTCAAAGTCATCATTGTCACAAAGAATCTTACCCATCAAATCAAGGTTTTCCAAGACATCAACATCAAGGAAATCCGACTCAATATCATTGGGCAATCCTAGAAACTCATTCAATTTCCAAGAACTGACTCTAAAGACAACACCTCTCATATTCATAACGGCATCTTCAACATTAGTACTTTCTTTAAACACATGATAGAATTCTCTAACCATGGTTTCATTAGCTATTCCTAGTGTGTTAATCCAAGTACTCCAATTTCTATCAGTGATGACCTTATGCACATATGAACCAATACAATAATTCAAATCAATACCTTTCTCTTGCACTCATAAGCTCTCAAAGGCCTAAACTTATTGGCTTTGATTGTCTTGGAAGAGGAAGTAAGATTAGAATTGTCAACAGGCTTTGTAGGATTGCTAACTCTAACTTTCTTAACTTTTCCCATGACCTTGTATCACAAAAACACTAAAAACACAAATGAGTGGAAACAACAAAGCAAGTTAGTGACCAATAAACATACATAAAGGCAAAAACATTATTTTTGAACAAATCAATATGCAAATAAAGAATTATCATAGCATTTTAATGATTTCTCAAAAACAAGAATAATGCCAATAAACAACTATCTTGAAGAACATGTGAACATATCATAAAAGAGAACACAAATTTGGCATATTATGCCCCCCCTTGATAAATGCCTCATCTAAGATCTATATAGACAAATGTTCACAAAAATCGCCACACATTTACATCACAAGCTATTTTAATAGATTTTCAAATAACCTCCACAGATCAAAGAGAGTTACACCAAGATTTTCAATCACTCTCATATGTCTTCAAAAATTGCTAAAGTATCAAAATATTAAATAAGCAAAAGTGAGTGTGTGAAGATTTTGCTTCAAGTTTATGAAAAGAAGTAGTTCGATAATCAAGCATGCAAACATTTTCAACATCTATTCATCTTAAGCCTTTCCATAAAAAGGTCAAACCGGTTATCATCCGAAATTTTGCTTATAAAGAGAATAGATTTCAACATGTGAACGTGTGTGTGCATGTGGCTTGTCATGTCATCCCATTTCTATTTGACAACCCGAGCTAATTTGATTATTCAACTATACTCCATAAGCCTTTCTGTTTTGTTTTGTTTTGTTTTTATTTTTATTTATTTATTTTTTTTATGCTTGAATCAAAGATTTTTTTTAATGATTCATTTCAACACTTCTTTGACTTTTTTCAAACATAAACATATACGCCTCATGGCGGCTTTCACTCATCATAATGGCGTAGCCCTTTCCTACATTGGGCGACTACACAACCAAGGTGTGTAGCCCTTTCCATGAGGGTACTCGTTGAGTTCTATGTTGCCAAAGCAAATGGATACCAACCATTGGTCATTTTTAAATATACTAGTCCTTAGGACTTCAAGTTGTATCCAAAACTTACATCAATCAAACTCAACATACTTAACAAAACATACAAGAGAAGCAAAGTGCATTTTTGAAATCAAAATTTTAAGGCTTAAAAACATATGATCAAAAAGCAAGTAAAAAGACTTACTTAAGATCTCTACTTCTCAAAAGAGTAGCTATTAAAGAATATGAAGCTCACATTATTCAAAAATTAGCCACTCAATCAATCATACAAATAACAAAATCAATGTGAACACTTATCACCAAAAGATCTTAAACTAGCAAATGTCAAAGAGGACCATATAAACACTATACTAGTTCTCAATTATGACATGCTTCATGAATGTGATACAAGCAATGAGTTGATAGATGAAAAATCAAGTAAGCAAGCAATATGATATAGAGATACCTTCGCAAGCTATTTTCACCAAATACAATGCCTTCACCCTTTTTATGAGTCCTCTTGGCTTGTAAGTCCTCATGACTACAAGTTATAGGTGTGTCGATTCCAAGAGACTAAAAACAATGTAATCCAACTCAAAGAAACAAAAAAATGACTTTCTCTAAAAGCCATAACAACAATGTTACCATATAGATTCCAAAAAAAAAAAAAAAATTCTCAAAAGTTAATCAACAAATTTTGACTATCATAACAATCAAAGTGAGATAGTTAAGTTCATGTCAAGTTGTAAAGATACAAAGCAAAAAGCTAAGCTTCTTATCAACAACACTAGTCTTAAAGCTAACTCACATGTGCAACTTACACTAATGGTAAGAGCACTCACCCTTGACAAATTTTGTCTTGGGTGGACATACACGAACATCAACAAGATTCTCTTTGACCACAATGTTGAACCTAGAGTAAAGTTCTTCCACAACTTGATTCACAATAATATCATTAATACTTTTTTTCTCAACATTGTTAGCAACACATGCAAGGTCAAATTTTGAAGGATATGCATTCTCCACCTTCCGGACATTCTTAACATGCTTTGAAAAATTATCATGCTTTCCATATTCAAAAGCTTTAGCATGCATAGAATTAGGTCCAATCTCTCTATTCCTAGATGCATTTTCTAAGTTGCAATATTCAATGAATTTATAGCACTTGGGCTTGATATGGCCTAAGGTATTGCAAAAATGACATATGGGAACAAAAGGAAAGATTTTACCTTCCGGTGGTGGTGGAGGACAAATGGGAGTTTCAAGGGGTACTTTATTCTTCAATTTGTTCTTCTTCTTGGAATGTCTCTTCTTAGGAGCTTTCTCTTCAATAATAGCTTCGCTAGTAGGAAGTGATGCTTCTATGAGCTTCTCTTCAACCACCGCTACACTTGAGCTACCTAAGTTCATATTAGAGATGATCCTATCCTTTTCAAGCAAAATACCCTCAACTTCGCAAAGCTTCTTTTCAATAGCATTCTTTTCACACAAGAGCCTACGAGTTGTAGCAACAAACTCATCCACTTGAATCTTGATCAAGTCCTCCTTCTCATCAATCTCACTTAAGGCTATTTTCAACTTCTCCTCAAGAAACTTCACCTTAGCCAAAAGATCAATGTAGGACGGATTATCATTTAAACACTCTTGATGACTTTGATCAATCTCCTTATCCAACGAATCTTGATTTACATCCTCTAGAGTAGAGTGAGAAGCCATGAATGCAACAAAGTTTCTCACTAGCTCTTCTTCAC
Organism: Acer saccharum; assembly: GCA_030490815.1. Taxonomy (NCBI): domain Eukaryota; kingdom Viridiplantae; phylum Streptophyta; class Magnoliopsida; order Sapindales; family Sapindaceae; genus Acer; species Acer saccharum. The sequence continues at coordinate 42,062,846 of CM059866.1, forward strand.
TATAAGACTCATCACTTGAGCTCTCCTCATCACTAGAGTCATCATCTTCACTCCATGTAGCCGCCATAGCCTTTCCCTTCTTGTCCTTCTTAGAATCACCACTAGGACAATCCGAAGCATAATGTCCAAGCTTCTTGCACTTGAAGCATTGAACCTTCCTATTGCTCTTGGCATGGCCACTCCTCTCATGAGGTGGAGTAAAGGACTTCTTGACTTCCTTGTCCCTTGAGTACTTGCCACTTGACTTGGCACCTTTCCTCATGAACTTCCTAAACTTCCTAACCAATAACGCCATCTCCTCATCATCATCGCTACTACTAGCTTCCTAGACAACCTTGAGAGCTAAACCCTTGTTCTTAGCCTTTGGTTTCATACACGCCTCAAAAGTTTGAAGAGATCCTAGCAACTCATCTATGCTCATGACGTCAACGTCTTTGCTCTCTTCAATGGCGGTAACCTTGGCTTTGAATCTCTTTGGAAGTGATCTAAGAATCTTCCAATTTAGCCTCTCACCGGAGATAGGAGTACCAAGTGCTTGGCATTGGTTGGCGATGTCTAGTAGCTTATCTTGGAAGTCAACAAACTTGTCTTCCTCACCCATTTGCACCACCTCAAATTGGGAAGTGAGCAATTGAAGACGAGACTTCTTCACCGCTTTAGTCCCCTCATTGGTGACTTGGAGAGCCTCCCATGCCTCCTTTGCGGTTTCTAGGTTTTGAATGTAGGAAAATTGCCTACTATTAACACCTCCAAAAATAGCATTCACCGCTCGATGATGCCATTTTGCTAACTCAAACTCATTAGTAGACCACTCACTCCTAGGCTTGGAAACGGTCACTCCATCCTCAATCTTGTTAGGAGCAAGGTAACCTTCTTCAACGATTATCCAAGCTCTCTCATCAATAGATCGAATGTAAGCCTTTATCCTCAATTTCCAAAACCCATAGTTGTGACCCTTGAGAAGAGGAGGCCTAGAATTCGAAGCCCCTTCGATCATCACATCATCTTGGAAAACCATACTAGCAAAAACCTAAGCAATCCACACGTAAGTATAAACCGGATCTCGTCGAGTGCCGTCCGACGACCCGCTCTGATACCAATTGAAAGTATACAAACGAAGTTAAATTGCTTAAAGCATACCTAGAGGGGGGGGGGGGTGAATAGGTTTTTACACCTTTTTCAATCCCTTGAACAAACTTTCGTTTGTCCCTCAAGGTAGCCTTACACACAACACAATAAGCCAAGGAAGACATACATAGACAATACGATAAAACAATCATAAGATCAAAGTCTAAGTATATCAACTAGTTATGTGAGGTATAAGAACAAATAAACATAACAACAAAGTAAGCTTGTATTTCATTAGATGTTCAATGAGTTACAAGAGTGAACAAAATGTCACTAAACAAAAATTACAATATACAAAAGAATCATAGATACAAAATTGATCAATAGAATGAATTCACTAATCACACTATACAAAGTCTTGCTTCATAATACATCACATGTGAATATTATGAATCAAGATAATAAATTATACAATTAAAATATAAGAGAAAGAGATAGGAAGAATTAACACAAGAGATTTTTTAACGTGGTAAAACCTCCAAGGAGGAAACATCCACGGGTTGAACTACAACCATTGGGTACTATATTGTTGGAAAGTAAACATAGAACATTCACAAAGTGACCAATCTTTAGCTCACCCAACCTAGTGAAGTCTAAGCCTACCCAACCCTATTGGAAAGTGTGAAATCCCTCAATGATGCGAAACCACCATATATTGGACACCACACACAACCAACATCGATGGTAGATTAGAAATTCCTCAAGAGTGCATACACCTCCCGTGTACCCCGCTTTATCGGAGTCTATATCTAATCATATGCCTAGGCCTACCAATACAATAGCCAACTCCCTATCCAAGGCACTCTTGCCTTTAGGGAGCCTCCCATGCATGACTATCCGAGTCCTCCCGACTCTAGCCATGACTCCTTGCTTACCTATCTGAGTCATCCCGACTCTAAGCAAGACTTCTTGCTTGGCTATCCGAGTCACCCCGACTCTAACCAAAACTTCATGTCTTTTACAAGGACTTCCTAGTGTGATCATGTGAATGCAAATGATGCAAACAATCAATACAACATAGAACATGTGATCAATACATTCTATGGCACAAATAGACCTAAACATGTGATATCACAAGTAATCAAGTCTAGATGCAAAATACGAGAATAAAAACCTAATCATGTGAAACACCAAACACATACGCTCAAAGTCTCATTCACATATACAACACTTGAATCAAAATATATTCATGAAGTACAAATTCAAGATGCTATCAATATACAATTAAATGCTAGATATATGAGTTTAAAATCAATCAATATTCTAGTCAAAAATATAGAGCAAGGATTTGAGATTTTCATCAATCAAAACCTAGATTCTCTAAATCACAAACAAATACACAAATCCTAGATTTCTTCAATCAAAGGATCAAATCAAATCTCAAGGTCATTTAACACAAAATTAATTCAATTAAGTTCCAAACAACCTAAGATACCATTGTAATCACAATACAACTCACAAACATATGTAAAACCTAGAATCATAGAATCTAGTCAACATTAGTCCACAAATTGACTTTCAATTAGAATGATAATCAAGCTATCTTTCTCAATAGCTTTTACATAAACATAGATATAGAAGAAGAAACCCCAAGCAAATGGAAGGTCAAAAAGAAAGAAATCCCAAAGTTAAGTCCATTACCTCGGATTCTACAGCTGGTTCGGAAATCAGTGTTGAACCACTAGCAATCACGATCAAACAGCCACCAAACCACTTGGGGATGATAGAGGACTCAAATACGAACACTCTCCAACTTGAATCACTCAAATCCGACTCCGGATGAGGAAGATATGGTGTTTGGAAGTTGGAAAAAATTGAGAGAGAATTCTGACGGGAAAACACAACTTTTTCTTCTTAATTTTTTCAAATGGAGAGAGAGAGGGAAGAAATAGGAGGAGAGAGAAGGCCAAGCCAACCAATGGTGTGAGGCCACGTCACCCCCTGTCCGTGGGGGGCGCGTGGCCCACACAGGGGCAGAGGCTCATCCAGGCCGTGGGGCCCACGACCACACCAACAGCCAGCCCAAGTGGCCTCACGGTCTGGGCTGTCTCCTCGCGCGCTCCCTCGGTTCTTCAGCCCGTATCTTGGGCGTCCGAACTCCGATTTTGAATCCATTTCCAGATTACGAACCATGACTCTCTTACGCACGACGAAGACTACACAACTTTGAAAAACGGTTGAGAAATCATCTCGGAAAATGTCGATGAAGTCAACTCAACGAACGAGAACGAAAAGTTGCGTAGTTACATCGTTTGGACTCGAAACTACATGAATGAGTAACCGAAACGATCAGAACTCAATAAAGAATCATAATAGAGCATGTTCAAGTCCAATACAAAAATACGGAAACATACAAACACAAAGACACACACATATGCTAGTTTCCGGACATAGTCCTAGAAAATGCAAAACACAAAGTTTATCAACATAATATGAATGCATGAGCATATTTTGCCAAGTGTGTGAAAGTGATATGTAAATGAAATTAAATCATGAAGGAAAACACAAGAATGATATGTGTGTGTGTGTGCCTAGCCTTGTAAGAGATATGAGGTCTTTTAATACCTTTGTTGACCAATGATGCACGAAACTCTTAAAAGCCGGCTTCTTGAATGAATTGTGGTTGAGACGACCTTCGTCTTCTTAATTCTTCAATTACTACCCACTAAACATTACAAGAGAAACACGTTTTGATGTGGAATTGATACCAACACTAACTATCAACCTTACAGAGGAGATTTTTGGGCAAATCAGCATGTGCCACATCAACTCCCCGTAGGGGGCGCGTGGGCCTCACGGGGGCAGAGAGCATCTCTGGCCGTGGGCCCCATGGCCTCCTCCACGGCCAGGCCCTTCTCTCGCGCGCTCTCCGGTTCTTCAGCCATATCTTGGGCATCCGAACTTCGATTTTGAATCCGTTTTCGAATTACAAACCGTGACTCCCTCACGAATGACGAAGACTACACAACTTTGAAAAATGGTTGAGAAATCATCTCGGAAAACAACGATGAAGTCAAATCAACGAATGAGAACGAAAAGTAGCGTAGCTACATCGTTTGGACTCGAAACCTTATGAATGAGTAACCGAAACGATCGGAACTCAATAAGGCATCAAATAAGAACATGTTCAAGTCCAAAACACAAAATACACAAACAAATAAACACATATTCACACAAGCATGCCATATCAAAGAGATAGTCACAAAACATGCAATTCTACAATGTTTGTCAATACAAGATCAATGCATGAGCATACTATGAAGTGTGTGAATGTGTTATACCAAATGTTTGAACCACGATGCAGGGACACACATGTATGAATTGTGTGTGTGTGCGCTAACGCCTTGCAAGAGGATAGGAGTCAAGATATACCTTTGACGCTTTTCACCTCTTGAAGACGACTTTTGCACTAGACGTTGCTCTTCACTTTTTAAGCTTCCTTTCTTCAAAGAATATCTTAAGCAACAACTAATACATAATATGGAGTGTTTTACAATGGAATCAAGCCAATACAAATCATAAACCTTACAGTCTGATTGGTTAATTTTTTTTATTTTTATTTCTTTAGATAAATCGGCGGTTTACCATGGACAAAACCGTCGGTTTCATCCGGTTTTTTTATATATATATATATTTTTATCCAAAACCGCTGGTTTTGGCCGGTTTTTGCACTACCTAAACCAAAACCGAAACCGTACAATCCGGTTTCCAACCGGTTATCAAACCGTCGCTTTTAGTTTTCGATTTTCGATTTTCAGTTCGATTTTTTCTATACGGTTCCGGTTTAACCACGGATAAAATCGTCGGTTAACCGGAACCGTGGTCAGCTCTAGCAACAAGATAACAACATACACATAAACAAATATAAGAGATAGAGATAGGAATAATTAACACAAGAGATTTTTTAACGTGGTAAAACCTCTAAAGAGGAAACATCCACGAGTTGAACTACAACCATTGTGTACTATATATATTGGATGATAGATTAGAAATTTCTCAAAAGTGACCAACCTATGATTTACTCTCTATTGGAGTCTATGTCTATCCAATCTCTATTGGAAGATACAAAATCCCTCAATGATGCGAAACCGCCATATATTGGACTCCATACCAAACTAACATCGTTGGATGATTAGAAATTCCTTAAGCATGCATACACATCCCATGTACCACACTCTATTGGAGTTTATGTCATACCAAATGCCTGGGCCTACCAATAATATAGCCAACTCCCTATCCAAGGCACTCATGCCTCAAGAGAGCCTCCCTTACATAGCTATCCGGACCTTCCCGATCCTAGCCATGACTTCTTACTTAACTATCCGAGTCCTCCCGACTCTAGTCAAGACTTCTTGCTTGGTTATCCGGACCTCATGTCCTAACCAAGTCTTCCTTTCTTGACTATTCAGACACCTTTTCCTAGTCAAGACTTCATGCCTTTTACAAGGACTTCATGCCTTGTCCTAGTCAAACGATGCAAACAATTAATTTAACATAGAACATGTGATCAATACATTCTATGGAACAACTAGACCTAAACATGTGAGAACACAAGTAATATAGTCTAGATGCCAAAACATGAATTAAACCTAGAGCATCTGAAAAACATCTAACACAAAAGCTCATAGTTTCATTCACACAAATAACATTTGAATAGATTATATACATGAAGTACATATTCAAGATGTTACAAACATACACATAAATGCTAGAAGTACAAAATGTGTTCAATGAATATTCTAGCCTAATATTTAGAGCAATGATATAATGATAAATCAATCCTAGATAGCTCTAAAAACACATACACAAGTGAAACAAATTACGGTGTGTTCAATATTAATCTAGAAGGGGGGGGGGGGGGGGGGGGGGGTGGTTGGGGGCGAAGAGAATAGATTATATCCGATTTTAACCAATTTTTGAGTATGGTCAAGACTACGAAAAATACCCCATAACTAGTCAATATAATATAGCAAGTGTAATATGTGCGGAATATTAAATAACACTTGATATTTACGTGGAAACCCTCACGGGAAAAACCACGGGCTAGTAAATGCACCACACTCGAACCTCGAATCCACTAAATGTGATAAAGATTACAACCTAATCCCGGTATATAATCACACACCTACCTAATCTCGGTATAAGTGAATCTAGTCCAATTGCTTGTGATTTAAGCAATCTAATGCCGGAAGCAACACAAGACTTAGTTCTCAATGAAGAGATAATAAAACCTATGTGAATATATGAAATATCCAAAATGCAATTTAGAGCTAGGGAACCTATATGCTTATCTAGGATGATAATATTGCAATTAAAACAATCCTAGATATAAATAGCTAAATGACATGTCATAAAGCTTAGCTAAACATAGATTAAATAAACTTAGATAGCTATCACAATACAACACTCAATCATATCAACACAACAATCTCTATCTTGAATATTAGAAATTAATCTAAGAACATGCAAGTAATAAAAGAGATGCCTTGACAAATAAAACACTAATTATATATGATAATAGTGAAGAACTTACCAAAGCAAGTGTGTTGATGAAAGACCCATGCAAGCAAGCATCCTAGATATGCTAGTAGATGCTAGATGAAGTTTAATGCATATGAAAATGGTTTTGAGTGTTTAAATGAGCAATCTTGATTGCCTTTTCTCTCACAAATCTCTCTATAGACTTTAGGGTTCTTGTATTGAAAGAGTTAGGTTCAAAGAGATGAGAAAGTGATGTATTTATAGACATCAATAACAGAGCATGTGAAAAGATAAGTTTGCTCCTGATAGCGCACAATCGGCGGCCAGACCGTCAATCACAACCGCTGAATTGAACCCGAGAAGAACAGGGGAACAACGACTGTTTCATTTGGCAGTTACCAAACCGTCGATTCAACCGCAGAATCAAACCCGAGAGATTAAATCGATCAAGTCTGATCGGTGATTTCGAACGACGGTCGTGGTAGCCGATCATAACCACAGAAATGTTTCAGAAACTTTTGGACTCAAACATCGGTTTCATTTGGCAGCCATGGCCGCCGATCAAACCATCAATTCACCAAAAGTGGTGAAACCAAAGGAGAAGCCAAGGGCATTCTCCGTGGGCGGTCTTCATGCTAAACCAAGCACATATTAATGCAAGCGCGGACGTTTTTGAACAATATCGGGAAACGAATTACAAGACACATAAACACACAACAATATTCAACAACAAAGTGCAAGTGTGAAATGTGACATGTGAAGAGAATGCACACAAGATCAATGAGCATATATGCAAGCATGGCAAATGAGTGTGTGCAACTAAATCTCTTCAAAGCAACTAAGCACTAGAGATATACCTTTGGAGTGCTTGTCACCTTGAGGTCTTGAAAGGGCCTTTGAGCTTGATTCTCAATCACCTAAACTACCCTTACAATTTCAACCCCAGTATATGGTTTGTGCACGAAATAAGCTAATCAATAATTGGAAACCTTACAATCTCCCTCTTTGGCTATTTCGTGACAAAACCACCACTCACATTGATCATCACAATCATAATTGAAGCTATGGGATAACAATGATATTTACATTACAAAGAGATATAAAAATATAAAACACTTCAAGTCTTCAATCTATTGTAGAATTATCAACCCTTCAAAACAAAAAAATTACACTTCCAAAGCAAGTGTATGTGAGATGATCAAGTGAAAATAAAACAAGCATTTGCATTTAAAAATGTAAGCACAACATCATGTAATGTATGTGAATGCAATGCTTCCCCTCAATGGGTAACCCCCCTCAATATGTAGTCTCCCTATCATGTGCATTTGCTACTACAATTAGCAACTCCCCTGACCACATTCTACTCACCATTTTTGTCATGATATAGGCAAAGGAGTAGTCCCCAACTGGGTCACTCAGCAAAGAGAGATAGTAGCATATTAGATGTTTGGACTGCGGCGAATTGCTGTCGCTAGCATGCCACTGTCACCCAAGGCGGCACTTGAACCATGGCAAAGCGTCATAGCACAAAGCTTGATTTTCAAACGACTCAAAACATGACCAAACGACATCAAAACCTTTTGTATTATATACCATTGGAAAGGTATGGATGTCTACTTTCTATTCCAATTAAAACAACATGATTTGGATTGCTGTAGTAAAAGTTATGGTCATTTGAGTGACCAAAGGTCAGATTTGGAAAACAGCAAAGATACCCTATTTTAGTGGTCACTTTGGAGATATCAAAACCAATCCAAACGGTCATGAAATATTATGAATAATATACCGTTGGAAAGATATGGGTGTCTAGTTTGTACATATATTTTCAAAACTCATTTTGAAGCTTTGTATAAAAAGTTATGGTTACACGACCATACAAAGGTCAGTTTTGAAAATCATTTAAATCATTGAAATCCAATCTTTAGAAACTAGACACTTTACTTTAAACAACCAAACCAAATCTAACACTTAACCAAGAGAAGAAAAATACATTCTCAAGTGGTCAACCATCATGCTTAGACATGCACACCGTCGTGCAAGCGTGAACATTTCCGATCACATAAACGGAAATGAATTACACCACACTTAAGACTAACAAGACATGAATTGCAAGTGTGGGAAGTGAATGCATCCTAATGCCTAACATGTCATGGTATTGTCATTGAACAAGATGCAATCAATAAAACATGCATGAATATAATTCATGACTTTGCATCCTAATGCCTAAACAAGTCATAGCATTTCAATGAACAAGATGCAATCATTTAAACATGCATGAAGAGACTTCATGACTTTGCATCCTAATGCCTAAACATGTCATGGCATTTTAATGAACAAGATGCAATCAATTAATCATGCATGAAGAGATAACAATGAACATGAATGCACTCATATAAACCACACAACATACAAGAATTAGAGATACGCATGAGTTGTGTGTGTGTGCAACTAGATCTCTTCAAAGCAAGTAAGCATAAGAACATACCTTTGGTGCTTCTTCCCTTGAGGCCTTGAGAGGGCCTTGGTTGTACAAATCACCAACCATCAAATGCCTAAGCTACCCTTACAACAAGCCCCACATGTGGTTTGTCCACGAAATAAGCCAATCAAAACTTGAGGACCTTACATCAATCAACACCCTCCATCTAATGATTAATTACACAATTAAATAATCTAACTATTTAATTAACATAATCATTAATATTCATTAATTAAATAATCTCATTATTCAATTAATTCACGAATAAACACATGTCACTTTTGTAATACAATTAATTGGACAATCCAATTAATTAACCATGACCCTTGTTATCTAAATCGACTGGGCTAGCAAGGGGACCTAATGGACCCACAGTATTTTGAGCTCTAATAATCCTTAGAAATTATTAATTAAACTCTTTAATTAATATTTCATGATTATTAACTTCGGTGTTATTCCACTAAAAACCTGAAGCTGCACTCTCTCAACAGTAGACGTTTTTACACAAACCAATAACTCTTGGTGTCTATCAATATAGCTATTACATATGGTATGATCCTCTACAAGTAGTTCATAATTAGAGCTGGGTCATAATGTCCGTTACACCCCTCTAATTACATCTTTCCATTAAGTACCATTGATTCTCTACTGAACAATAAATCCTACATTCCTCATGGAATTAGGAGAGCGCTCATACTGTTCAAGCCCCGAATCAACCCTTAAGGGAACTACTATCTACTTCTCACAAGAAGAAGTGGATTCCACTATTGTGTGCATACATTCCCAGCCAAAAGCCAAACCACGATTCCAACATACAAAGTTATTGACCGGGAATGCAACTCCGATCTCACCCATGGTATATCAAAAACCAGGATCTAACCTGAAGGAGTCGATAAGACACTCAGGATTAAGATTACCCATATATATAGCCATCATTTGTCGATATATATGAATCTCAGCGTAAACAGATCTTAGTGAGAGATTCATATAAACCGTGGCCCAGTCCTATATGATCACATCATACAAGGTGCCTTCATTCTCATATCACTATATGAATGATCCAAGATAAGATCACCGTACATTACGGAATGGACCGCAGCTGTAGATTAACCACAAATAAAGTACCCAGCTTTATTTGCTATCTACAGACTCTTTAGATTGCTCGTTTCAAACTGAATCCATCTGTATATGACACTCATATACTCAGTTCGAAATTACATCCGGTAATCTTGGATGTTAAGTGCACATGTTATATATAAAGTATGATACAAAATAAATGAATATACTACTTCTTTTATTTATGTTCAAATCACATTTACAAATTATAAGCTTTAGGGCATAGACTTAAACATGGCTACAGGCGAGAAGGTCTCTTCATAATCGACCCCTTTTTCTAGGTATAACCCTTGGCCACTAGCCTTGCCTTGAAGGTCTCTACCTTCCCGTCTACTCCTCTCTTTCTCTTGTAGATCCATTTATACCCTATGGGTTTTACCCCATCCAGTAAGTCTTCAAGTTCCCAGACTGAGTTAGAGTACATGGACTCCATCTCGAGATTCATGGCTTTAAGCCATTCCTCTTTGTCAAGTTCTTCCATTGCATTCTTAAATGTCAATGGATCATTGATTAAGCCAAATTTGGTATGATTTTGGCTCTCATTCCTGTCTCTTTATGTTTGGTTCTCGGGCGTTTCCTTGTATTTAATAGTGTTAAATTGAGCATTTCAGGTTTATTTAGGTCTCAAGAGCTTTTGTGAAGAATATGTGAAGTTTGGTTCAAAAGGTGCACAAGTTGGCAAAACAGGGCATTGTCGCCACAAAGCGTCACCACTTATGTCACCATGGCGATAGAAGGTTTTATTTGAAGCTTAATCAATCAGGTCCCGTCGCCACTTTATGTCGCCACTTGACATATGGCGACAAAGAAGGAAGCCAAGCGTCGCCACTTCTGTCGCCACTTGAGAAATGGCGACAACATTGGAATTCCAGCGTTGGACATTGTCGCCATGGCGACATACAAGGACAAATGGCGATAGAGAGATAAACTTCCAGCGTTGGAATTCCAGTGTTGGAATGTCAGCTTTTCAAGAGGTGTATTCTTGTCATTTCATGCCAATTTTGTACCCTAACTTTTCCAACCTATAAATACATCACATTTTCTCCTTTGATAACACTTGTTCAAGCAAGAAATTCCTTCTTCCACCATTCATAATCCACCCATTTCTCCTTTCCAATCTCATCAACAAACAACTAGACTACCTCACCTAAATCATTCCTCTCTTTCCATCTTCTCCACCCATTACCTTTGTCACTCATCATTAGCCATCCACTTATCAAGACACATCCCTCTTCCACCACTCTTTGCACTAGGAGCACTCTTGGAAAGGAAGGATCAAGCACTAAAGAATGAGGCCTAAGGGTGATTTCCTTATCTATTACTTGCTTTCTATTTGATTGTAATTATGTGTAACTAAACTGAAAGTATACAAACGTTGTTAAATTGCTTAAGGCATACCTAGAGGGGGGGGGGGGGGGGGTGGGGTGAATAGGTATTTAAACCTTTTTTCAATCCCTTAAACAAACTTTCGTTTGTCCTTCAAGGTAGCCTTACACACAACAAAATAAACCAAGAAAGACATACATAGACAATATGAGAATATAATCATGTGAACAAGGTCTAAGTATATCATCTAGTTGTGTGAGGTATAAGAACAAATAAACACAACAACAAAGAAAGCTTGTATTTCAATAGATGTTCAATGAATTATAAGAGTGATCAAATATCACTATACAAAAATTACAATATACAAAAGAATTATATATACAAAAATGATCAAAAGAACGAATCCACAAATCACACTTTACAAATACTTGCTTCACTATATATCACAAGAGATTTTTTAACGTGGTAAAACCTCCAAGGAGGAAACATCCACGGGTTGAAATACAACCATTAGGGTACTATATATATTGGATGATAAAAATAGAGAATCCATAAAGTGACCAATCTTTAGCTCACCCAACCTAGTGGAGTCTAAGTCTACCCAACCCTATTGGAAAGTATGAAATCCCTTAATGATGCGGAACCACCATATATTGGACAACACATAAAACCAACATCGATGGAAGATTAGAAATTCCTCAAGAGTGCATACACCTCCCGTGTACCCCGCTCTTTTGGAGTCTATATCTAACCATACGCCTAGGCCTACCAATATAATAGCCAACTCCCTATCCAAGGCACTCATGCCTCTAAGGAGCCTCCCATGCATGACTATTCGAGTCCTCCCGACTTTAGCCATGACTACATGCTTGCCTATCCGAGTCATCCCTGACTCTAGACAAGTCTTCTTGTTTGGCTATCCGAGTCATCCCAACTCTATTGGAAAGTATGAAATCCCTCAATGATGCGGAACTACCATATATTGGATAACACACAAAACCAACATCGATGGAAGATTAGAAATTCCTCAAGAGTGCATACACCTCTCGTGTACCCCGCTCTTTTGGAGTCTATGTCTAACCATATGCGCCAACTCCCTATCCAAGGCATTCATGCCTCTAGGGAGCCTCCCATGCATGACTATCCGAATCCTCCCGACTCTAGCCATGACTACATGCTTGCCTATCCGAGTCATCCCGACTCTAGACAAGTCTTCTTGCTTGGCTATCCGAGTCATCCCGACTCTAACCAAGACTTCATGCCTTTTACAAGGACTTCCTAGTGTAATCATGTGAATGCAAATGATGCAAACAACCAATTCAACATAGAACATGTGATCAATACATTCCATGGTACAAACAGACCTAAACATGTGATATCACAAGTAATAAAAGTCTAGATGCAAAATACAAGAATAAAACCTAAAGCATGTGTAAACACCAAACACATAAGCTCAAAGTCTCATTCACACATATAACACTTGAACAAAATATATTCATGAAGTACAAGTTCAAGATACTATCAACATACAATAAAATGCTAGATACATGAGATTAAATCAATCAATATTCTAGCAAAAAATATAGAGCAAGGATTTAAGATGTAAATCAATTAAATCCTAAATAGCTCTAAAACACATACAAATACAATAATCCTAGATTTCATCAATCAAAGGATCAAAACAAATCTCAAGGTCATTTATCACAAAATTGATTCAATCAAGTCACAAACAACCTAAGATATCAACCTAATCACAATACAACTCACAATCATGTGAAAAACCTAAAATCATGGAAACTAGTTCACAAATGTCTCTAAATAGACTTTTGATTATGATTGATTGTGAAGTTATCTTTCTCAATAGCATTCACCAAATATACAAGTATATATAGAAGAAGAAACCCCAAGATAATTGAAGGTTATAAAAGAAAAAATCCCAAAGATAAGACCAATACCTTGGATTCACTAGCTGGTTCGGTTTTCTATGTAGAACCACCAGAAAAATCGATCAAACAGCTACCAAACCACTTGGAAAAGGTAGAGGACTCGATTACGAATGATCTCCAACTTGAATCACTCAATTCTGACTCTGTATGAAGAAGTTATGGTGTTTGGAAGGTGAGAAAATTTGGGAGAAAAATTCTGACGGGATTTTACAATTTTTTTTCTTGGAGATGAATTGGAGGGAATGGAGGGAATTTAAAAGGAGGAGAGAGAGAGATTTTTTGGGCCAATCAGAGGTGGCCATGTCACCCACCCCATGGGGGGCGCGTGGGCCACACGGGACCAAAGGGGTCCTTTGGCCGTGGGTCCCATGGCTCCCACACGGCTTGGGCCACGTGACCTTTTGGCCACGATCTCCTCTCACGCGCTCCCTCATGTTCTTCAGCCGTATTTTGGACATCCGAACTCCGATTTTGAATCTGTTTTTGGATTACAAACCATGACTCCCTCACGCACAAAGACAACTACATAACTTTGAAAAATGGTTGAGAAATCATCTCGGAAAACGACGATGAAGTCAACTCAACGAATGAGAACGAAAAGTAGTGTAGCTACATCGTTTGGACTCGAAACTAAGTGAATGAGTAACCGAAACGATCGGAACTCAATAAGGAATCATAATAGAGCATATTTAAGTCCAAATACAAAAATATGAAAACATACAAACACAAAGACACACACATATGCTATTTCCTAGATATAGTCCTAGAACATGCAATAAGCAAAGTTTGTCAAGATAGTATAAATGCATGAGCATATATTATCAAGTGTGTGAAAGTGATATATAAATGATGTTTAACCATAAAGAAACAGACAAGGATTCCATGTGTGTGTGTGTGCCTAGCCTTGTAAGAGATATGAGGTCTTATATTACCTTTGATGATCAATGAAGCACATATCTCTTTGAAGCCGGCATCTTGCATGAATTGTGGCCAAGACTTTCTTCTTCTTCTTAAATCTTCAACATATGGACCACTAAACATTACAAAAGAAACACGTTTTGATATGGAATACATGCCAACACAAACTATAAACCTAACATAAACCCCTAATCTAAGGGATAGATTTGAGGAACATTTAGTTGTGGGTATTTGCTTAAGCTTTGTAATGAATCTCTATATGTGTTTTATTTATTTATTTATTAGATTCTATTCACTATGTGATTGACTTGTATATCCACTTGTTAATCACAATCTTGTTAGAATAACATGTTATGCAATCATCCTTGGATTGACACCTTTGTGTTATTAAGAACCCAATAAATATGATAGATTAGTGGAGGGTATATCAACCACACTAATCTAAACCTAGATTTGTAACCAACCAATAATCGGTTAGGCATTGTGGTAGGAAGATGTTTAAGGTTCATAGTAATGACCTAAACACATCTTAGAAAACAAATGGTTAACATGTAGAGATTGATCCATTAAAGTGGCTTAAAAAGCACTACCCATACCCACTTGCTAATCAATCAATTCCCTAGTATCTATATTAATTGTTTAAATCCTTTCTCCTATCTAGTATTGTTGATGTCGGATTTCTATCTATTCAATTTCTTTATATTATTGTTATTTACTTTTCTAGTATATTATATCTTAACCAATCAAAAACCAAAAAATATAATTTATGTTTTATGCACCTAGATTAGACTAACTTAGAATAGATCGCAAATTGATTAATCTAACCTAATCCCTGTGGAACGAACTTTTGCTTACCGCTTTACTTGTTTTCAAAACATAGAGCACATTACGTAGGAATTTCATATTAAACATCTTTTGAATCGCGATTTCCTAATGACAGAAAAAGCGTGTTCAATCATCCGCACTATCAGTAGAGACGACAACTCATCCCTCACCTATACCCAAATAGCGTTCAGATTGTCTTATAACCCTCCCACTACGTCTAAGTGGTAGTGTATCCTGACTAGGAATCATCTGACTATCAAATGTCAATGGATCAACAACTCTTGTTGACTGAGCACTAGTTGTACCAGGCTCCGTTTCATTTAATACAATCTTGGTACGAGGTTTATGATCACTAATATAGTTATCCTCAAGAAACGTTACATTTGTCGATACAAACACTTTGTTC
This sequence comes from Acer saccharum, assembly GCA_030490815.1. Taxonomy (NCBI): domain Eukaryota; kingdom Viridiplantae; phylum Streptophyta; class Magnoliopsida; order Sapindales; family Sapindaceae; genus Acer; species Acer saccharum. The sequence continues at coordinate 42,078,471 of CM059866.1, forward strand.
TCTTCAGGACTATAGAAGTATCCACCTCTGGTCTCCTTGGAATATCCTACAAACAAGCAGACCACAGACTTGGGGTCTAGCTTTCCACTTTTGTTCTTCAGCACATGTGCTGGACACCCCCATATACAGAAATGTTGCAAACTAGCTTTACGACAATTCCACAACTCTAAAGGAGTCTTAAGAACAAATTTGGATGGGACTACATTCAAAATGTAAGCCGCAGTTTGTAACGCATATCCCCAAAAGGAATTTGGTAATGATGAGAAACTAATTATAGATCTCACCATTTCCATTAGGGTTCTACTTCTCCTCTCCGCGACACCATTCTGTTGTGGTGTACCAAGAGCTGTGAGTTGGGACATTATCCCATACTTGACCATAAAGTCTTCAAACTCCTGGTCAAGGTACTCACCTCCACGATTCGATCGTAGAAACTTGATAGTCTTTCCTAACTGGTTCTCAACTTCAGCTCGAAATTCTTTGAACTTTTCCAAGGTTTCCCACTTCCGTTGCATTAGGCAGACATATCCATATCTCGAGTAGTCATCTATAAATGTGACATAATACTCATAACCACCCCTTGCTTTAACATTCATCAGCCCACAGACGTTTGAATGTATAAGTTCTAATGGTTCTTTAGCTTTAAGCTCTTTTCCAGTAAAAGGTCTTTTGGTCATTTTACCTTTTAAACAGAAATCCCAGATAGGTAAGGTGCCAACCTTTAACTCACTTAAAGGTCCGCTTTTTACTTTCCTATCTATCCGGTCAAGATTGATATGGCCAAGTCTTAGATGCCATAGATACTGTAAGATCATAGATCTTTGTTGGCTTGATTCCATTGCAAAACACTCTTTATTTGTATTGATTAGTTGCTTAGGTTGTTATTGGTGAAAAGAAGCTTCAAAGAAGATAAGCAACATCTCATGCAAATATCGTCTTCAAGAGGAAAATCGCATACTTTGATGCTAAGGTATCAAGATTCTTCTTCCTCTTACAAGGCATAAGCGTACACACACACACACAATTCATTCTTGTGTGTCCTTGCATCATTGTGCTACATTTGGTATAACACATTCACACACCATTGAAGTATGCTCATGCATTGAACTCATATTGTCATACATTGTAGAGTTGCATGTTTTAAGACTATGTCTAGGAAATGGCATACTTGTGTGATCTTGTGTTTAAATTGTTTGTGTTTCTTGTATTTTGGACTTGAACATGATCTCATATGATTCCATATTGAGTCCCGGTCATTTCGGTTACTCATTCATTAGGTTTCGAGTCCAAACGATGTAGCTACGCTACTTTGCTTTCTCATTCGTTGCGTTATCTTCGTCATTGTTTTCCGATATGAATTCTCAACCTTTTGTCAAAGTTTTATAGTTGTTGTTGTGCATGAGGGAGTCACGATTCGTAATTTGAAGACAGATTCAAAATTGGAGTTTGGAGGCCTGGATACGACTGAAGAACGCGAGTAGAGCGCGAGAGAAGCAAGCTAGGCCAACGGCCAAGCTTGGAGGGCCACGTGTGGAGGCCGTGTGCCACACAGCCAGAGGTGTCCTCTGCCCACGTGTGCCACATGCGCCCCACATGGGCCTGGTGACATGACACACTTCAATTGGGTGCTTCTTTTCCCTCTCTCTCTCTTTTAAAAATGATTTTCCTTCCCTCCATACATAACTTGAAGAAAATTGAAAAAATTGATGTGCAGAATTTCTTCATGAATTTTTGGTATCTTGTTTCAATCATAATTTTCTAATTTTAACTCCGAATCACTTGATTCAAAAGCCAAAAATGTTGGTCTTGATGAGAGCTACAAACTCCAAGCATTTTCAGAGCCAATTGACTTCGTGATTCTTCACTGTGAGCAGATTTCAGTCCGAGGTTCATTCTTGTATGTGAAACATCTTCTTCTTAATTTCATTTTTGATCATCTCTTTTAATCTTCTTATTTGATAGATGAAATGTGTTAAGAATGATGTTAGTTCATATTCTAGGTTTGTATGATTGATTGATTGATTGAATTTTAGCCTTGTGATCTTATTTGAACATATTTTGCTAAACTTGATTAAACTTGAAATTGTTTCTAGAAATACCTTGTATGATGTGTCTCTTGATAATTTCTAGGTTTGATTTCATGATCTAAGAATAAAGAATTCTTAAGTGATATATTAAAAATTCTTGACTTGTTCTTATTGATTCACATGCTTTATTTCTAGGTACATTTGTGATTGTTTGTTGAAAGCATATCCTAGAATATCTCTAAGCATGTTCATAGAGTTTGATTGATCATCTTGCTTTATTTGGTTGTGATTTGCATCATTTGCATCATCTAGATCATTGCCTTGTGAAATGGTTGAAGTCTCTTGATTAAAGTGAGTAAAGCTTTATCTTGAGCAAGAAGACTTGGTTAGGAAAGGATTCCGGATAGCCAAGCAAGAAGTCTTAGTTAGGATCAAGAGAATCTGGATAACTAAGCAAAAGTCTTAACTAGGAGTGTGGTACTTTGGATGGTTGAGCTAAGAAAGCTTGACTAGGATCTTTGTGATCTAGATAGCTAAGCAAGGAAATCTTCCTAGAGGCTTGAGAGCCTTGGATAGGAAGTTGCTTCCTAGAGGTGAATGACTCATCTTGGATAGGGAGTAGGGTAGTGATTCACTTGGTCTTGTGGATAGACTAGGAGTTGATTGCATTGAGTGTGTATCTCTTTCTTTCATAGTGAATTTCTTTGTCGGTGGTTATAGTATCAACCCATGGATGTTTCCTCTTTGAGGTTTTACCACGTAAAAATTCTTGTGTTTATTTTCGCTTTACTTTTCATTATCTTCCATATCATGTATTGATTGTATCTCTTATATATTGTTTTTCACTTGTATTGACTCATACTATACAATTGTTATATCATATCAAGTGTACATTGCATTCTTGTTATCCACAAATTTTGAAGTTGGAAGAATTTGGGCATATACCTATTCACCCCCCTCTATGTATATAATACACTATTACTTAAGGGAATTTCATATATGTTTCGTTTTTTAGAGAAATCTTTTGTCGTTTTGTTTTAGGTTTTTCAACTTTAAACAATTCAACGTTGAGCAGTGTAGTATGTATTAACGACCTTAAAACATACAAGTTATTTTCGTTTAATCCTGAACATATATTCAAACCATTCTTTGCAATAATAACAGACTTATTATTAAAAGAAATAAAATATAATTGTTTCAACAACTTTGAAACTGAAATCAAATTTCGAGTAAATCTAGGAATTAAAAATACATTATCCAAAACAATGAAACAACTTCCAAAATGTAGTTTAACTACACCCACTGCTCAGGCTGACACGACATCCCCTGACCCAACAAGCATAGAGAGTCTCCCTCCTCAAGCTGTGTCCAAGAATCATTCCATTACATAGAAGAACAAACATGGTTAGTGGCCCCCGAATCAACTATCCAAGGAGATGATTACCTTTCGCCTTCTTCTTCTTGGCTACCTCCTCTAATACTGAGGACAATTCCTTTTCCAGTGTCCAACCTTGTTGCAATGGAAACACTTTCATTTGCCTTGGTTGGTGGAGGTTCCCTTTTTCTTGCCTTGGGCTTTCTTGGGCTTTCTTGGGCTTGGACTTGGACTTACTCTTAGCCTTCCCAACAGACCTCTTCCTCTTCTTATTACTAGAGGAAGAAGGTTCGGCAACATTTGCCTCACCGGTCTTACTTTTGTTGTCCACAGTTAAGGACTCAAAAGTAGTGAGCTCATTGAGCAATTGAGTGAGACTGAACCAAGACTTGTTCATCCTATAGTTACTCTTAAACTGATCAAAACTCTTTGGAAGAGTCATCAGTATGATGCTCACTTGACTGGGTTCATCAATGGCCCCGCCATTGATCTTTGCCGTGTTGAAATAGGACATCATGTTCAAGAAATGTTCCCGAACAGATGCGCCCTCTTTCATCCGAGCAAGCATTGCAGAACGAACAACTTTATGTTGCTTTTGCTCAGAGGGCTGCCCGAACATGGCTTGCAATGACTCCATTATTTCAAATGCAGTATCTATTGCTTCGTGCTTAGTGACAAGCACGTCTGTCATACTTGTTAACAGATATGTTCAGCTTTCTCATCTGATGGGACCTATTTCTCATATGCCTCACGAACAGTTCGTGCGGCATTGGCAGTAGGCGTTGGAGGACATTCTTCCGTAAGCACAAACTTTAGGTCCTTCGTGACCAAGATTGCATTTATGTTATGTTTCCATTTAGTGTAGTTATCACCAATTAATTTGTCATTGGCTATGATTTGTAATAGTGCAGATGACATGACTGAAAAAACATAAATTAAGAATTCATTCAGTCATACATTCAAAACATGTGTGAATGTTCGGCATAAAATTAAACATGATGCATGAAAATGTTTAATGAGCAAGAACAACCCTAAGAAAACAATGTTTCTATGCCACGACAATCCAGCATACCACAAGTAAGTGCCGCCTTAGGGTCGGTCAAATTCTTGCATGTTGGATCGAGACCTTCTCAATCAAATGATATTTTAGAATAACTCTTATTCCAATATCATTCAACCATCGTTTATTTAGTCAAGTTTTTAATTAACCAATTTAATTAAAACCTTGTAAGCGTAACCCATCATTTCAGATATCATGAGCTTAACTCGAGAATTATCGCATTAGAGTCGGTCAATCCTGAAATCCCCTCAGAAATCCTATCCGTTAGGAAGTCAACCTTGGTATTGATTCTTATGGTAACCCTCCTTAGGAAGGACGAAAGCAAAGCCATCACGAGGCCCCACTCGAATCTTACGGTGTTGAACTAATGATGGAGACCGCAGGATATAATGTCATATATCCCTCTCCCACTCACTATTATATAATAAGGGTTTTCTATTAATATTAATGCACCTAGATTAAACTAGATTAAACGGCTAATTTCAATCTAAGCGCAAAGTGCATTAATCATAAATTATTAGAATCCTATTCCAATAACTAATAAACTAATTCGATTTTAACTCTTAAAAATCTAGTTCATTAGTGATAATTATAATCTATGTAAACTATTTACTAAGACTATAATTATTAAAAGTGTATTTACCAAGTTTTAACTGTTAAAACTAAACACATTATTAGGTCCAATTATTATTAGGGGCTTAATCGAATTAATCCTAATATATATAAAGGACGCTACTAATCTAAGTAATTAAACTCTTTAATAAAAAGATTAGTGATTAATGAGAATTACCGAGTTTTTACTCCTAAAAACTAATCTCATTAATTTATAGCCAATTATGTGAATTACCCATTTTAATCAAATTAAAAAAAATAAACACATAATATAGATGGCTATAATGCATGTATGACATATCAACATATATATGTGTAGGCACACCTAATCTAAATGATATGTATATGCATGGCAATGCTTTAATCATCTCATAATAAAAGCATATATGAGTTGACCAAGTACAATGGGTTTATCTAACTTAAAAAATTTCTAATTACAAAAAATATCCAAGGCATTCCTTGGTCTTCTTGTAATTCCAAAAAACTTGAAATCCATCTGTAATATCTTCTGTGTCTTTCGGGCCCAATCACGCTTCCAAATATGCAAACCCTAGCATCACGAACACTTGGCCTTGTGCTTTTGCGCGTATCCGTCGTCCGCACGAAGAGTGGCTCTCCACAGGCCAGCTCCTGTGCAAACGTGCGCAGCATGCCCATGCACTGCCCCAAGCGCGCAGCAGCCCTTGCGCAACACATGCGCGGCTGCTGCCTTAGCGCACGCCAGCCCACAAGAAAAGCGCAGGCTGCACTCTGAATAAGCACGGACTGTTTGGTGCATGACCGTGCTGTGCAACACTTGCACAAGGGAGTGCATGACACCTGCACAATTGCATAATCAATACTAAATATTGTATGTTGCAGCATTTGCATCACGCAACCTCTTGCGCATGTTAATGCGTTTGCACATCTGTTACTTTAATTTATAATTTAAAATTTCACGTGCAACACTTGCACAAGCAACAACATATGGAATAAAAATCAAGTGACTTGTGCAATGACCCGTGCGGCAGCCTGCTGGTGTGCAACACTTGCGAAGTTGCGCGCAGCAGCCTTGTCTTCATCCTTCGTTTGTTCTCGAATCTTGTTCTTCGTTGATTTACATCAATAATATAAAATTACAGTAAATCAACGAAATAAAAAAAAATATTATACAATCCGGGATTAATATTACATCAGAAAAAATATTACAATTAATTTCCAAAACCCTAAAACCCAATGCAAAAATGATGGATTAGCTGGTTACTTTGCACATGTTATTTATTAAATTAATGCAGGATTTGCTCGATCTTGAACTCCTTAATTAAACATGGACCTGGCGCTTTGGATCCAACTGACTATGTCCGACAGTGTTTGTATATTTTGCTGGAAATTAAGATCTGAACGTAATTAATTAACTGAATATTATATTCTAATATTGGGATAGTATCATTTTCCCCCCTATATTATCAACTATTAGTAACTTTGCCCCCTGTATTTTCACTAATGATCATTTTCCCCCCTAAAACCAAACTTATTAGTCATATTCCCCCCTACCATTAGTTTTTTTTTGTTAAAAAGCCCAGTTGATTGTTATCTTATTTTTGACTCAAAGGGTAATATGGTAACTTGACAAATAAACATGAATACAAATTAAAAAATTGTGAAAAATGATTTTTTTTAATAAAAACTATAATTAAAAAAAAAAACAAAAAACAAAAAACCGTCCATCTAACCATCCATGGACATCACCATCTCTGAATCAATAATCAACCCAAACCAAGACCAAACCTTCCCTCTCCCGCCGTCAAAACCAAGATCAAACCCAGACCAAACCCTTCCATATCCCATCGCCGAACCAAGACTGAACCCTCGTTCTTCCACCATCGAAACCCAGACCGAACCCAGCAAGCACTAAACAACCCAGAAAACTCAAACAAAACCTAAACTCCAAAATCAAACCCAGTTCCACCAACACCAAAATCAAACCCAAACCAAACCCTCACCATCCACACAATCAAACCGTAGCGCCACTAACACCAAAATCAAACCCACCCACCAAACCACAACCACAAACCGCCACAAAATCCCACCCACCAACCTCGGATATCTAGCCACCACCCCCAAATCAACCATAGCCACCTGAAACTCCACCTCCAAGAGGGAGAGAGAGAGAGAGAGAGAGAGAGAGAGAGAGAGAGAGAGATTCAGAGATATTGGTTTTTATTTTTTGAAAAAGGAAGATGTGATATGAGAGAATTGAAGAGTAAATTTTTTTTGTTTGTCTCCATTGATCTTACCATTTTTTTTTTTTTTTTTTTTTTTTTTGCTTTTTACTTCTTACTTTTTACTTTTTGCTTTTTGGTTTTGTTGGATAACTGATGATGTTTGGTTAAAGTGATGATGATTGAGTCTTTTTTTTTTTTCTTTCTTTTTATTAGAAATATTAATTTGGTGATGATGATTGATGATTATTGGATGGTGTTTTAGGATTTTTTTTAGTTAATTTTATTACGTTACCTATTTATCCCTATATCATTGGATTGTTTTTAAGGGTAGAAATGTCATTGTCTTCTGTTTTTTATAATTATTTTATAAATATCTTGATGGTTAAATGGTTATTAACATATTATTTAAGGGTAAAACAATCATTTAATGTGAGAATTAACATTTTTAACAGAAAAACTAACGGTAGGGGGGAATATGATGAATAAGTTTGGATTCAGGGGAGAAACTACCATTAGTGAAAATACAGGAGCATGTGTTTCTGTTTTTTATTATTTTTTTATATATTTTTTTATTTTTAAAATAAGATATCCAAAAATATATTATATTAATTCAGGATGTGGAAGTTGTATTAATTAATTAATTAATTACATTTCATTGAATCAAGCCTCGTCATACATGCTAGGTATATTTACTCCTATATATATTTCACACCAGATGCAGCTTGTATTGAATAAGCAAAACCTCACTGATTTTTTTTATTCTCGTCATACATTTTCCATCTTAAAACATGGAGCTTTCAGTGTGTATCATTTCTAGAGAAATCATCAAACCATCTTCTCCAACCCCAAACCATCTAAGAATCTATAACCTCTCTCCTATTGATCTGAGTATGAAATTTTACCGCTCCTTCATTCTCTTCTACTCAAGAGCACCCAAAAGTTTTGAGCACCTCAAAAATTCCCTATCAAAAATATTAGCTAACTACTATCCTTTTGCAGGACGACTTAAAGATAATTTTATTGATTGTGATGACTATGGTGTTTCCTTTGTTGAAGCCCGTGTAGCTGGAGATATGTCTACGGTTCTTAAAACACCAGAAATTGATTTGTTGGGACAACTATTGTCTTGCAAGCCTCATGAAATGTCTGCAACCCAATTCAATTTGGCTATTCAGATCAATTACTTTGACTGCGGCGGGGTGGCAATCACGTTTTGCGTTGGACACTTTATTGTGGATGCAACCACAGTAGCACACTTTATCAAAAGTTGGGCTATGGTTGCTTGTGGAGGTGATGATATAATAAAGGATATCTCTCTCTTCCCATCACAAGATTGGTTTGGCTTATTGACAAGTAATGTTGATCCGGAAATTCTTAACATCATGGCAATCCCTCCAAGGGGTGAATCAGAGCTCAAGGAACACTCTTCTGCCTCAAACGAACCCTACCCTTCATCTTCAGGAAAGATAACAAAAAGGTTTGTATTTGACAAATCTAAAATAATTGCTCTGTAGGAAACATTTGGCAATCGAGTAACACATTTTGAAGCCATCTTTGTCCTTATATGGAGTGCTATCGAAGCTACAATAAGAGAGGAAGATGAACTTGTAGCAGCAATTGTTGTCAATTTGTGAAAAAGAATTAATCCACCATTACCAAAACAATGTTTTGGGAATATATGCTCAGTGATAATGGCAAATTAGCGAAAAGAGGAGATAACTAACTGTAATAGTTTAGCGGTAAAACTTCATGAATTATTAAGAATGGTCAACGATGATTATATAAGAAATGCTCTTCCAAAGAGCGTGTTCTTCAATTGCATAAGTGATCATGATGTAGCAAGCAGTAGCAATAAAAAGAGGATCATTTTGTTTACTGGTTGCAGTAAACTTCCATTTTACGAAGCTGATTTTGGATGGGGAAAGCCAGTGTGGTTTGCTTTTCCCAACAGTGTAGATTATGATAATATCTAGGTGGCCCTCTTCGACTCCAGCGACGGTGAAGGAATAGAAGCATAGGTTGGAATGACAAAGGAAGAAATGGCCAAATTTGAACAACACCCCACTGTTATTGCTTATGCTTCTTTCAATTCAAGCACATGAAGTTCTAGGGTGATGTATAACACTCAAGGAAGCCCGCGGAAGTGAAAAACAATGTCGGGTTTTGGCTGAAAATATATCGTAGGAATTGCCTCAGCGCCCTATAACAATCACTAAGATGACGTCGTATGATGCGCTGTCGTTTTTCCATATTCTATTGTTTCGGTCTTCGTTTTTGCATTATTTGTTTTTTTTAACTTTTTAGGCATTACTTTCAGATCTTAATAACTCTTAGTAGGAGATTCTATTTTTCAATATTGTTTGTTTTGTTATGTACCTTTGTCCTAGTTGGAGTGGGTTTTGTTTTTCTATTTAAGGATGGATCCGAACAATTATAATGTTATATTTGATTATTATTAATAAAATCATTTGTTTGGAAGAAATTCTTGTTGTAAATTCAACTATTCTCATTTTGTACTTGTTAACGGATTAGGAATCTCTCCTCTGCTTTTTTGTTCCCTTTAGATTTGCACTAGATTGTTAAGACCTAATTATAAATGAAAATACATGGTCAAGATTTATTAGTTTCTTTCTCTCTCATGCAAGTGGATGTTTGGTTTACACCCTCTCCTACCTCACTTGAAACCTTGGAGGAAAAGGATTTTTTCACATTGTTAAAGGATGAAAGTAGACCCTTGCTGGGCACACATAGCTTTGTCTACCTGTGATTGTTGCTATGCAAGAAGAGATCCGTGAACATCCCTTGTAAATATAAGCACATATTAGCCATCTTGGATTGCAAAATCTTTATAAGTAGATCAATAACTTTTTCGGAGATGTTTATAAGGGGATAAGTAGCCTACAAATTCTTTAGGAAGAGACCAGACTGGAGGAGAACCTACCCAATTGAGGTTTGTAAATAAACGAGCAATTACACCTAACGTCAAACAATTCAGAACCGATATCGTAAGCTGATATTACAAGCAGAGACTACTCAAACAACTGAATGAAAGAAAAATTAAATAGATCACATATTACACACATTTTCCTTAAAACCAAAGTAGAATGACACATTGTCCATGAATCAACCTAAGAGTGCCGATAAAAGATTCTCAAATTGGGGGACCTTGTTGGTGCAGCATTCAAAACTGGGTTATGATATCACCTGATGGATTAGGGCTATTAGCCAGAGGGACAAGTTTGTTTATTGTGTTCAGGTCTGTGACATATATTGCAAGTGCGTGGAGGCTTGGTTGGCTGAGATGCATCAAACGCTAGTTTCTGGCACCCTGATTTGTTGTGTCCCTTTTCAGAGTAATTTGAACAAGTCTCCTGGTTGTACTTAATGGATTTTCTCTGTCTTTCAGACTGTCGATGCAATTTTAGCTCGTGCTCGGGACCTGATAAATTCTTGTTTATACCTGCTGCAGAAAGGCTTATCAGATCAATAAGGTGCAATGGATTGTCATCATGTGTAGGCGTAGCAGTAAATCTTGTGGATTGATTTCATTAGAGCAAGGACACAATGCCGAGTTGATATTGGTTGAGCAACCCATGACGTCTTCTTCAGCCGTAACAACAGTTGGACAATGAACTTTCTCGTCTTTAGCATAATCGCCATGATTGCTACGGTTAGCAGATTTTTTACCGGCTGTAGCGAGTGGGCTTTGGGGAAATATAGACTTCCTGATTGATGGTGGAGTTTTTGATTCATCAACAGGGAAACCACTCGGAACAAATTCATTGCTACCAGTTGTGGATTTGTATTCGAATGAACTCATAACAGGGCTGAGTGTAGATTTACACTTCATCATGGGTGGTGGCGTACATGCCTGATCACCAGTACAACCGAAGATGATGGAGGTAGATTTGGATTTCAGATCAAGTGGCACAGTTAACTGTTCAACCTGGCTTTGTAACTATTTATGAAACACCGACACATAACATTTAGGATTCTCTTTGTTATGTGAAACGAAGATCTGTAAATCTAAGTCATAAATCATTTCAACAATGGAGCCATCAATTCTAGTACTTATCTTGAAGTCCACTTCATCGGAATTTAAGCCAAACCAACTACATATCTTCTCTATCAATGTTTTCAAGGTCTCCTTCATTGTCACTGACAAAAAGAAAACAGCTCTAAGGTTGAACTATCCATCTTCGCACTGTCCATCGTAGTTCACTATCTATAGAACCATATTCCTGAAGCTGTATGCAACAGTTGTAATCAGTTCTATCATCATGCATCATGGAATTAAAATTAAAATACATGTCATCAATGTCATCAGACAGATTAAAATACTTGTCATTAATGTCATCATGGGAAGATGGACATGTCATCAAGGTCATTAGACGGACAATGTCATTAATGTCATCAGACGGATAATGTCATCAATGTTATGAAATTACATTCCATGATGGATCATGGAATGTAATGTCGTGTTGTGATAAGAAGATCATGGAATGTAATTTCGTGTTGTCATGGGAGGATCATGGAATGTAATTTCGTGTTGTCGTCATGGGAGGATCATGGAATGTCATTTCATGTCAAGGAGTGTCATGTAATCTCGTGTAATGGTAGGATCATGAAATGTAATGGAAGGATCATAGAATGTAATGGTAGGATCATGGAATGTAGGTATGATCATGGAATGTAATGGTATGATCCTATCAAAGGCTTACAACTCGTAACCTAAGGGTACAACGACATAGGGAATGCCATAAAACTCCTACTCTAACATAAACAAACACACACAGGCCGCCGCGACGAAGATAAATGGGACCCTTCTCAATCCTTTTCAACATATATTATATGAATATGATTGAAATCAATCATATGTATTTAGACTGACATAAACATATGTTATATCCAGAATATGAAAGAAATCAATCGTATGTATTTTTTAGACTGACATCAACACAAACAGGCCGCCACGACGAAGAACAGGATGACCCTTTTCAATCATTTTCAACATATGTTATATGAAAATTATGAAAGAAATCAATCAAATATATTTACAGTTACAGTTCGAGTTCTAAGGAGATACATACCTTCTCTGATATTGGGGATGGCTGAAACAAATTAGGACCGCTTCAATCACAACAACGAATCGACAACTGGAAATACGATTATAGCGGAGATACGAAATATCGCGAGTAATTGGGTGCTATTTCGAAGTGTATGGGTTTGGGTTAACCGACTTGAATTTCAATTTAATAAGATGCATAATAAAATCAGTTGGAAGCCGCACCGTATTTTAGGGATTGGGTTTGGGGATTGCCTTCATTTGAGATATAAGAAGGAGACGGGGTAATTTTGGACCTCTTACATCAACAACCACTGACAACTCTCCAGGGGTATACTTGTTAAAGAACCTGCTAACTTCCACCACACAATCCATGATCCATGATCCTATCGGTTATATTTGGTTTTTTAAAAACTAGTGGCTATATGTAAAAATTGGAAAACCACAGTGGCTAGTCTATGGAATTAACCGCAAACAAAAAGCTGAGTAAATAAACACCATTGTCAAATTATGATCTCGATGTTCACTCATCGGCTGTAGATCCACCGCTATGGTTATTATACATGTAGTTCCTCAAAAACTTGAGATAAATCTGCATCATAAAAATAATAATAATAAATAAATAAATAAATCAACATATTAATTCCTATAACAAAATAATGAACAAAAACTTCAAAAAAAAATATTTTAAAAAAAAAAAAGGAAAAAGAAAATTCAATCAATGCAGTAGAAAATAAACAGTTGGAGCGTGTCAAAAATATCAATGGTTAGCGTTTTGTTTCTATATAAGATCAATAGCCAATGCATTGTATTTTTAAATATAATGCACTGTATTTGTCAATATAATTAGTTAATGATATTAAAAACAGTTATTAGTATTAGTACATATTGCCGGATTGAGATCCCCTACCCATCTTTTTTTTGCTCATCTTTCAAACATCCATTGACATGTGACAAATAAACAAATGAATGGTTATGATTGATTTATCTTTTTTTTTTCTCTCTCCACCTAAGAAACGACATCGTATTAATCAAAAAGTTAATTTTTTTTTTCATTTTTTATCTCCTCTCTCATCACCGTCTTCCTCTTCTCTCTCCTTCTCTCTCTCTCTCTTGATTCTCCTCTCCATCTCCAACTCAATCTCTCATCTCCACCTCAAAAATTTGAAAAATCAAAAGGGTTTGGTTGTCTTAGTTTGAATTTGACTGTGTTTGTGGTGGGTGGTTTGGCTTTTGGGTTTAGGTGGATGGCGGTTGGGTGGTAGTAGTGGTGATTGATTTTGTTGATTTTTTGGGTTTGGCTACTTTTTTTTGTTGATTTTTTGGATTTGACGGTTTGTGGTGGGTGGTTTGACTATTTTTTGGGTTTGATTTAAAATCTCACTTAGAAGCAAAATTGAAAAAAAAAAAAATGTGTGGTTTTGATATGGTCCTGAAATAAGTTTGATCTTGTTTGCTTTCTTACTTGGAAAACAATTTTTTTAGGGTCACTATGTTGCTCTATCAGGGGCTTTAAGGAATGTTGAGTTGTCTTAAAAAAAAAATTTGGACTTTAGATCAGCTTATTAGCTGGAAAAAAAAAAGAGTAAACAACTATATGTGAAATAGAGAGTGTATGAAGAATTATGAAACAAACAAGAAGAAAAAAATGAGGTTTGAAGTGATGGGAGATGAGAGAGAGAGAGAGGAGAGGAAGGAAGACGGTGATGAGGGAGGAGAAAAAAAAATGAAAAAAAAAATTAACTTTTTGATTAATACGTTTGTTAGGTGGAGAGAGAAAAAAAAAAGATAAATCAATCATAACCATTCGTTTGCTTGTTTGCCACATGTTAGCAGATGCTTGAAAGATGAGCAAAAAAAAGATGAGCAGGGGATCTCAATCCATTAATGAAATCAAGAGTCAATGCATTATCTCTTAATTATGGGATTGTCTTTTGATTTGTGATTTAATGCCTAATTAATTATGTGATTCTTTTTTTTGGACAATGTTTGGGTACTGACCAACCAATGGGCCTTTGCCATGTAGCCCATTTATGAAGAATACAAGGAGATAAATGTAAAAAAAACTAAGAGAAAAAAGCCCTATTAGTGGGGTCAGCAGTCAGTACCCAAGCAATTTCCTTTTCTTTTTTTTCGAAAGGAATTAATTTTGAGATTGATTCAAAGAATCTATTTATTATCCCAAAAATCCACAAAAAATTATAATATTGGGGAGAGGCGGAGAGCCACTGTTAATGAAAGAATATCATAATTAATTATGGGATTTTTTTTGAAAAGGAATTAATTATGAGACTAATTCAATAATCTATTCACTATCCCAAAATTCCACAAAATTCCTAATATTGGGGAGGGTCGGGGAGCCACCGTTAATAAAATAATATTAGAATTAATTATGAGATTTTTTTTTTTTTTTGAAAATGAATTAATTATGAGATTGATCCTGTCTTTCTATTGTCAGTTCGTCCTGACAATAAATATATCAAGACGAAGAATGTGAACCACTGGATTTACATACTTTGACTCAAAATGTATGCACTTGTCAAAACTTCTCCATAATCTGTGGTCCACATTCTTCGTCCTGATATATTTATTGTCATGACGAACTGATAATAGAAAATCTGTATAAATATATATATATATATATATACAGTCTTTTTATTATCAGTTCGAATTGACAAAAGATATATCAGTTCCTTGTATGTGGGTCATTGGATTTAAAAGATGCTTTGACAAGTGCATGCAGCCAAGTCAAAGTATTTAAATCCAATGGCTTACATACAAGAAACTGATATATCTTTTGTCAGTATGAACTGATAATAGAAAAATTGTATATATATATATATATATATATATATATATAATGATAAAGGTTAAAGATGGGAAGATGAATGTAGTAAGGGAGGGAGGTAATTAAGGAGGTTGGAGGAATAAGAATTTATGATTGTCTTTTAAACTTACCGAATATTATAATATATATATAACTAATTAATAATTAAAAATTAATTATGAGAATGTTTAATAGAGTCTATTAATTATCCTATTAATTACGGGATTGTATAGAGAGAGTAAATAAACTGATTTTGGAAGAATAAGAATTTATGATTGTCTCTTTTAAACTTACCTAATATTATAATATATATAACTAATTAATAATTAAAAAATTTATTATGGGAATGGTTGATAGAATCTATTAATTGTCCCATTAATGGATTGTAGAGAGAGAGAGAGAGTAAATAAACCAATTATTAGATAGGTGGTAAACTGTGATTTAATGCCAAAGCTCTCTAACGACACCATATGTCAAGGTGAGGTTTTTTATATGAAATTAACAGTAAATTTTAAAAAAGATATCAATAATAACATAAAAAAAATTAAAATAATAATTTTTAATCAAATATTGATGGTGAGATATTAAAAACATTAATTTTTGCATTCAATTTAATTGATTCTTTTCTTAAATGTACGAATTTCATTCATATTTTTTTTTATAAATGGTAATAAATTATTTTTTTTGTACGATAATAAAATAATAACTTCACTACTATTTACATCTCCATAAAAGTGTTCACCTATTTTATTTTTATTTTTTATTAAATCATGAGTAAGCAACGTATCAACTTATTGGTTGCACAACAACCCATATATACTGAAATCATAACATTTAATAGCAATCCAAATTGCATATGAATTTCCGATTTAGTATCCTTTCTAGTAAATTATTTGTTGTTGTACCCATTCCACTCATTCACAAGACGTTTTTTCGCTTTTTTTTTTTATTATTATTGATGAGCGACGATTTTTGTTTTTAATTACAAAACTAAACATATTCACAAATTACATACATCATGCATCCAAATTTTATATAATTTTTTTGTCCAATTTAGATACCTACATTCCAAGATGCCTAAAATTCAGTATAAGTACTGTGATATTTATGAAATCTTCAATATTATTAATTTAAATGTTCTTTATCTTATGGCTGTTTTTCCATTAATGTTTGATGACTAATTTAGAGTGGTGCTATTGGCACACCCCCTACCGGTCTATTTATGCCCCACTTTTTAAAATTTCGATTTAATTAAATAAAATTAATTGTTTTTATTAGTTTTTTTTTATTTAGTTCCAAAACTACCATTTTTACTTATTTTTCAAACTTAATACACCCAATATATGATCTCTCTATACGTCTCTCTCTCATCTCCATTGAACGATTTATTTATTTATTTAATTTTTTGAGCTTTTTTCTTCTTCTTATTTTTTAGATGTGTCATTCTTGGACTTGTACTATTTATTCTAGGGTTTCTGTTTCTGGATATGTAGATGCTTATGGTGATGACATATGAAATCTTTAAACTACTACCTGATCTTCCTAAGTTTTTTTGGCGCTATCCCATGTCCTACATCAATTTTGCTTTGTGGGCAATCCAGGTACTATACTACATATCCAGAAATTTGAAATTCTCTTGCACAGACCATTCCATCTGTATACAAGGTCAGTACAATAACGACAAGATAGGTAGAATCCCGATGACATAAAGGTCAAAGGCGAGGAAGTTCTACAGAAAATATTTGGGATGAAACTGGATCATTCAAAATGGTGGGATTTGCTTGCTTTCTTGTTCTTACTACTATCTTATAGACTAATCTTGCTTGTTGTATTGAAATACAAGGAGAAATCATTATCACTATTACGCAGACTCTACGCGGGAGTCACTTTCTGATAGCCACGGCCAGTTAAGCAGCTTATGTTAATGAAGGAGAAATTTATCTCCTCCAAGACAAACCAACCTACTCCATAATCTCTCAACCACTGCCTTAACAAATGTGAGCAATGAAAGCAGTGTTCTATCAAGTAAAGCAAATGTAGAAACCCTAATTTTCCACCATGAAATAAGAAGAAGAAAAGCAATAAAAAAATAATAAGAAGAAAAAAATAAATCATTCAATGGAGATGAGAGAGACACGTATAGAGAGATCATAGATTGGGTGTATTAAGTTCGAAAAATAAGTAAAAAGGGTAGTTTTAGAAATAAATCAAAAAATTAATAAAAACATTTAATTTAATTTAATTTAATCAAAATCTTAAAAAGTGGGGTATAAATAGACTGGTAGAGGGTGTGCCAATAACACCACTCCTAATTTATTGTCACAAATTAATTTTTTAGATCCAGGTAATATGATCACTAATTAGTGTTTTAGATTTAGCTGGTTTTCAAGATTTAATAAGAATTTATTATATTGATCATCAAAACTACCTTTGTTATTTTTAAGTACTTACAAAAATAATAGTTTCATATCTAACTCAAAAGATATTTTTAAGTACTTGACAAAAATAATAGTTTCACATCCAACTCAAAAGATACAACAAAAGAAAATGAAAAGCACAAATGAAAAAAATAACAAAAGTTACATTGGAATCCAAACCAATACCAAAATTCAGCTAATTTTTAATAATACAAAATTAGCTATTTTTTGTTATGTGATGACCAATAATGATATATACAACTTCACCAACATTTCATGTATAAAGGCTCAAACCACTTTACATAGATAAATAAAGTTTAAAAAGATAATATATAAATACAGTACAAACTATTTCATATATATAAATAAATAATACTGTTTGCTATATTCTTTCAATTTTCCTTCAAATTCCTAGAAATCAAACACAACAGGTAAAAAAACAAAACAAAAAAATAAATAACCAATGTATATAATAAAAATGGGGAGACCAAGCATGATTTGGAGGCAATCAAGGCCCTAGAATTCATAATCCAAGATAGTTTGCTAGGCTTTGTATCACTTATCAATAAATATATGCTGCAAAATGTAGGAGTTCTCCACTTTGATTCACTTGTGATCTTGTTCTCTGGGGAGTGGGGACGACCTTGTACATCTCCTTTTTTCTATAATTTCTAAGCAACCAAAAAGACCCCATATTAATAGAATTAATGGAATTCAAAATAACAATCAAATTACTAGCAAATTAACAAATAATTCTTTAGTCTTTTCCAAAATAAAAATAATAACTTCAAACTCAATAACACTTAAGTATATAGAAAGCCCTATAAAATTAGCCAGTGACTATAAAGTAAGAAGGAGAGAAGATTTCTAACTTGTTCAAAGACAAAGAGTCTCATCCATGTTGAAAACGATGCCTTGCATGGGGCACCATCTTGGATACGGATGCTAAGTTGTAGAGGAAATAGAAGGGTTTTTGAGTGATTAAGATAAATGATTTGGAGAGAAGTGAGGAGGTCATGAAAGATATGAAATTGATTTCAAGCACTGAGATTTGATCTGAGTGGACTAAGTACGTGTTAATAAAATGAAGGGTTGTTAATTGATATTCTTCACCAAAGAATTTAAATTTATAGAAGATGGATTGGAAAGTGAAGAGTTGGATAATAAAGGTTGGAAAATAAAAAGGTTTAAAAAGGGGAGAGGAATGTAGTAAGGGAGGGAGCTAATTAAGGAGGTTAGAAGAATAAGAATTTTTGATTGTCTTTTAAACTTACCGAATATTATAATATATATAACTAATTAATAATTAAAAATTAATTATGGGAATGGTTAATAGAATCTATTAATTATCCCATTAATTACTGGATTGTATAGAGAGAGTAAATAAACCGATTTTGGAAGATTAAGAATTTATGACTGTCTTTTAAACTTACCAAATATTATAATATATATAACTAATTAATAATTAAAAATTAATTATGGGAATGGTTAATAGAATCTATTAATTATCCCATTAATTATGGGATTATATAGAGATAAATAAACCGATTATTAGATAGGTGGTAATTATATGATTTAATGTGATTTAATGCCAACGCTCTCTAACGACGCCATGTGTCAAGGTGAGATTCCATTTTACTATATTATATATAAATATAGATATATATAATATATAGATATAGATATAGATATAGATATAGATATATTGGAAAATGAAACAATTGATATAATACAGTTATGAATATTTAATGGTCATCATATTCATGAATGCATGCATTATGCAGATAAGGTATTTAAAGAATGTTGTACAGTAGAATATTAGTAATCTCACAACATTAATTAGTTTAGAATGTTGAAATTAAAAACCGTAGAATACTCCAATGACCATACATCGAATCCATCCCTTGAAATTTAGCTTATCATTTAGTGACCTCAAAGTGGCTTAATAAATTTTATATATTATATAATTATATATCTATACAATTAATTCTATATATTATATTATTAAATAGATTATAATTAATAATTAATACAAATTTAATGATAAAGCCACCACACGACGACATGTGTCAATGTGAGGTTCCATTTTACTATATTATATAGATAAATAGAATTTGAGAAACTCATATCAAATCCAAAACATTGACAGCCTATTATATTAAGTCACCCAAAAAAAAAAAATTATATCAAGTCACCCAAACATAAATAAGTAAACGGGATCGACTTAGGGATGGGCATTTCCCCAAGGCCCCACCCCCACGAGCCTCCATGGGGTTTGGGGGCAAATTTTACCCTTAAATGGATTTTTGGGGGCAAGGGTGGGGCCAAACATGATCCCCATTTTATAAATGGGGGGGACTCACCCCCACCCCCATTCCCCTATTTCCCGTAAATATATGTGTGTATATATATATTATTATTATTTTATTTTATATCTAAAGCCCTAAACAATTTATATATAAAAAATTGAGATTTGAGATTGACTTGTATTGTTTTATTCTCTTGCTTAATCAAATTAATATTGACTTGTGAAACTAAATATAGCACGGTGTGTATAAAGCTATCTAGAGAGGGGGGGGGGGGGGGGGGGGGGGGGGGGGGGGGGTGGGAATAGATTTTACGCTTTTTACCCAATTTTCGTGTTAGTCAAAATTACGAATTTACCCTCAAGATAATATAAACAAGCAAGTGTAATATGGTGCGGAAATTTAAATCAACACTTGATTTTTACGTGGAAACCCTCACGGGAAAAACCACGGGCTATGTAAGTAAGCCACACTCGAACCTCGAATCCACTAAATGTGCAAACGATTACAACCTAATCCCGGAAGTAATCACACACCTACCTAATCCCGGTATGAGTGAACCTAGTCCAATTTGCTTGTGATCTAAGCAACCTAATCCCGATTGCTACACACAAGACTTACCTTCTCTTGAAGAGAATACAACTCTAAGTGAATATGTGAAAATATCCAAAATGCAACATAGAGCAAGGGAAACCCTATATGCTTATCTAAGATGATTAATATGCAATTAAGAACAATCCTAGATATCAAAACTAAATGACATGTCAATTAGTTAAGCTAATCAATATCAAGCACAAAACCTAATATGCTAGCACAATACAACTTCTCAAACATACATCATACTAATCTCAATTTTGTATCTAAAGCATACAAAATAACAATCAAGTAATTAATTGAGATTGCTAGATAAATAAACACAAAATATGTAAGATATTAGTGAAAAGCTTACCAAGCAAAGTATGATGAAGATTCCATGCAAGATGACATCTAGATGATCTATGATGATGCTAGATGATGATTGATGATCATGAAATTGTGTTTGAGTAATTAAAAATGAGTTCTTTGTGTATTTTTCTTCTCTTGAAAAATATCCTAAGTATGAAGCATGAATAAGAACTCTTGTAAATGACCTAAAATCAAGTTAGCATATATATAGAGGCCATAAGTGAAGTGAGGTCGTTTTGAAATTTCGCCAGAAAAACACTCTGTGCGCTGGTGGACCTGCGCTGGTGGACCAGCGCACAAGCCAATTTTGGCTTGAGCGCTGGACGTCAGGCGCTGCCACCAGCGCCAGTCCAGCGGTGCCAAACTGGGCGGCCGACGCTGGTGGCCGGCGCTGGTCCACACCAGAGCACGACCAGCGGCGCTCCACTGGGCGATTTGCGCCGGTGAGCGGCGCTGGTCGGACCAGTGCACAGCCCCAAAATTGTATCCCACAAGCAATTTTGCAAGGGGTACAAAGTTAAACAAAATGCATCCTAAAAGCCTAAATGCTATGATGTTTTCAACACAAGATGCAATCATAAAATCAAGCAAGAAGAGATGTAAATAATCATTTATGCACAACAAAAAGAAACACAACATACAAAGATTAAACATATGCATGAGTTGTGAGTGTGTGCAACTATCTCTTCAAGACACGAAAGCACTTAGAATATTACCTTTGGTGCTTGTCAATAATGAGGCCTTCAAAGGGCCTAATGCACTAATAACAACATCTAAACTACCCTTACAAAGGATCCCCATTTATGGTTTGATCACGAAATAAGCCAATTAAAAACAACGGGAATCCTTACAATCTCCCCCTTTGGCTATTTCGTGACAAAACCATCACTCACATTGATTCCTCACAAAAAAAATAGAAACTACGGGATTACAATAATATTCTACATTACAAAGAGATAAGAGAATGCAACTTGAAGTCTTCAATCTCTTGTAGAACAATCAATCCCTGAAAAAGTTTCTAGCATTTCCAATACAAGTAAAGTGTGAGATTAATCATGTGAGAACAATACCAAGCATTTGCATTTTTAGAATTTAGGCACAACATTAGCAAATGTATGCAATGAATGATAAATGCAATGCTCCCCCTCAAAGGGTTACTCCCCCTCAATGTATGTTCTCCCCAAAATGCACAAAGCTTCTATATTTTGCAACTCCCCTTACCATTCCTACTCCCCCTTTTTGTCATGATATAGGCAAAGGAGTAGTCCCCAACCGGGTCACTCAAGCAACGAGAGATAGAAGCATGCAAGATATGCATATACATATAAGTCACTTTATGCACTTCAATTAATTTGAGAGAAACAAGGAGATTTTTGAGAAAATGTGTGAATCCAACATGCTTTGCATACAAGACATATAGCATTCAAGTCCAAAATACAATGGTATTTGGCAAAGCAAATGACAAAGGTTTCTAATTTGAATTCAAACCAATTTCACCAATGTCATGGGAAAAGCAAGGATATAGAGATTATTGATTTCAATTTAAGAGCAACTATATCCAACTTTATAAGCGAAACATGGCATGAGCGACTTTGCACCCTATTTGATTTTTCCGGATAAGATATCCGTATGATAGTAACCATGTTCAACTAATAAAGAAAGAGAGACATTTGGAATGTAAATTCCTTTGAACGGATACAAGATCCTTTATTCATTTTGAGTCTCATAGCTTTCACACAAGTTTTGCATTTTTAAGAATATGCAATCATCAATTCATGCTTTTCATGTGAGCATGTTGTATGAATTTCATGCTTTTTCATTTAGCATTAGCATGTTATTAAGAATCATCATGTCATGGAGATAACTATAGGTCATTCACATCATACTTCCTATGTAAATCTCCTAGTCCAAAAATGCATGTTTGAACATAAATATGACATGGATTGTAGACAAGCAAGGTTCACACTTATAGAATTGAAAACATATACATATGTACAACCAAGCTTACTCAAGCAATCAAAAGAAGAGGCATAAGTTATTTCAAATTTTTTGCAAGTACAAGAATGCAAAATAGCTCTCTTTGCTTGAGTTCCCCATATGGGGTCAATCATAGAACATCACTCCACAAGACATATCCCAATAGATCTACTAAGAGTTTTAAATCGAGTAGCATCTAAGGGTTTAGTAAATAAGTCCGCAAGTTGATCATTAGTACCTACATGTTCAAGTACTATGCATTTATTTTCAACAAGCTCTCTAATGAAGTGATGGCGGATGTCAATATGCTTAGTTCTAGAATGTTGAACCGGATTCTTGGAAATATTAATAGCACTCATGTTATCACAAAAGAGAGTGAGAGTACCTTGGTTGAATCCGTAGTCTACTAGCATTTGCTTCATCCATAGGAGTTGTGTGCATCCACTCCCCGCGGCTATGTACTCGGCCTCGGCCGTGGACAAGGAAATCGAGTTTTGCTTCTTGCAAAACCAAGACACCAAGTTGTTGCCTAGAAAGAAGCAACCGCCCGATGTGCTCTTCCTATCATCACAATTTCCTGCCCAATCCGCATCACTAAAGCCTACAACTACTAGCATTAGTGTCAAAAGAGTACCAAATCCCATAGTTGGATGTCCCATTCACATAGCGAATGATCCTCTTCACGGAAGAGAGGTGGGACTCCTTAGGATCCGCTTGGTACCTAGCACACACACCCACACTAAGATATATCGGGCCTAGTTGCAGTCAAATAAGCAGCTACCTATCATGCCTCGATATAGATTTGGTCCACACTTTTACCACTAGCATCCTTGCTTAGCTTCAAGTGTACTCATGGTGTATCACAATGTTTGGCTTTCTCTAAACCAAACTTCTTCACTAGGTTCTTAGCATATTTGGCTTGGGTTATGAAAATCCCATCATGCATTTGCCTAATTTGCAAACCTAGGAAGTAACTAGCTCACCAACAAGACTCATCTCAAATTCAAGAGACATGACATCAACAAATTGTTGGACTTTGGTGTTGTTGGTGGAGCCAAACACTATGTCATCAACATATATTGAGCTATGAAAAGCTCATCATTGTCTCTCTTGATGAATAGTGTCTTGTCAACACTACCTCTTGTGTAGTTATTGTCAACAAGAAATTGAGTGAGGCGCTCATACCAAGCCCTCGGTGCTTGTTTCAACCCATAAAGTGCCTTTTTGAGGCGATAAACATGATTGGGGTGGTGTGCATCCACAAACCCCTTAGGTTGTTCAACAAACACTTCCTCTTGCAAGAAGCCATTGAGGAAGGCACTCTTGACGTCCATTTGGTGCAATTTGAACTTGTGCACACAAGAGATGGACAAGAGAAGCCTAATGGACTCTAAGCGAGCAACGGGAGCAAAAGTCTCCTCAAAGTCGATACCCTCAATTTGAGAGTACCCTTGTGCTACAAGTCTAGCCTTGTTCCGCACTATGTTGCCATCCTCATCGGATTTGTTCCTAAATATCCATTTTGTGCCTATGACATTAGTGGTCTTAGGCCTAGGAACTAGAGTCCAAACCTCATTTCTTTCGAATTGGTTTAGCTCTTCTTGTATGGCAATAACCCAAAATTCATCATTTAAGGCTTCTTCAACCTTTTTGGGTTCAATTTGAGAGGTGTAGCATGTAAAGCTAATTAGATTAGCTATTTGACGCCTAGTCCTAACACCCTCATTAACATCTCCAATAACATCTTCTTTGTTATGGAGTCTTCTAACCCATGGAGCGGGTTCATTAGAGTCCAAGTTAGGAACTCTAGTACTAGGTTGTGTGACTTCATTAGATGTCCCAACATTGGGAGTCACCACAACCCTCTCCAAAGGAGAGTCATCCTCTAAAACATCCTCCTCTTCATGGTCTTTGGACTTGAGCCTTGTATCATCAATGATAACATTCGATGATTCCATAACGGTTCGAGTCTTCAAGTTGAAAACTCTATAGGCTTTACTATTCAAGGCATAGCCAATAAAGATACCCTCATCACTCTTAGCATCAACTTGCCAAGTTGATCACGGTCATTTAAATGTAGCATTTGCTCCCAAAAGTGTGGAAGTAGCTAACATTTGGCCTCTTGCCTTTCCATAACTCATAGGAGGTGTTTCTAGATCCGGGCCTTAGGAATACTCTATTCCCTATATAGCAAGCCGTATTGACGGCTTCGGCCCATAGGTTCCTAGGGACATTGTTGCTAAGCAACATCACTCGGGCCATCTCTTGGAGGACCCTATTCTTCCTCTCAACAACTCCATTTTGTTGAGGTGTCCTAGGAGCCGAAAACTCATGGGAGATGCCTAGGCTATCACAATAGCTTTCAAAGAGGCATTCTCAAACTCCCTCCCATGGTCACTTCTAATCCGTTTAATGCTTCTAATGTTAGAATTCATTTCATTTTGCAATTTAGTACAAAGCATTTTAAACTCATCAAAAGTTTCGGATTTTTCTCTAAGAAAATATGTCCATGTAAATCTAGAGAAATCATCAACACAAACAAAAATGTATCTCTTTCCACCTAAGCTCTCGGTTTGCATAGGACCCATGAGATCCATGTGGAGAAGCTCTAGGGGCTCCTTGGTGGAGAGATACTTGCCCTTTTTGTGCATGCTTTTGGTTTGTTTTCCTTGTTGGCAAGGTCCACAAATACCATTGGCTTTCTTCCCAAGCTTAGGGAGGCCACGCACACACTCGAACTTTCCAAGGGTTCTTAAATCCCTAAAGTTCATGTGGCCAAGTCTTTCATGCCACAACTCAACTTACTCATCCATGGACACATTGTTTGAGACTATTCTAGCTTCAAGACAATAACAATTGTCGCTAGATCTCATACCTTTCAATAAGGTTTGTCCATCGGGCTTTAGGATTGAGCAATCATTTTTACTAAATAAGACGGAATATCCTTCATCACTTAGATGTGAAATGCTTATTAAATTGGCTTTCAAGCCATCAACAAATAAAGCATCGGATAAGGAGGGTAAATCGGGAACGGAAATGGATCCTTTCCCTACAACCTTCTTTTTGGATCCATCACCAAAGTGACATATCCACCTTCCTCCATAACAAGAGTCTCAAAGAAACTCTTATTTCCCGTCATGTGCCAAGAGCACCCACTATCCAAATACCAAAAATTAGAAGAATTTGCCTTCAGGGCTATTTGTGCAACATGGCAAACATTTTCATTCTTTCTAATCCACTTAGCAACAATTTTAGCTTTCTTAGTGGTCTTTGGTACATGTGCTCTACTATTCCTAGGATCATGCAAATCAATATTATTATTCCTAGGAACATGCATCATGGCTCTTTTCTTTTTCTTCTCTATCATGCTTCTAGTTTTGCACATTTTTATATAGCGAAAGCATTGTGGTCTAATATGACCAACAAATCCACAAAAGTGACAAATAGGAGTAAAATAAGGAATCATACCTTATCCTTGTCTTTGTGGATGAAAGGGTTCAATGCGTCTTCGTTGTTGAACCGGTCTAGGTTGCTTCCAAGCTTGAGGTTGCATGATAGGCCTCTTTCCTTTATGAGCCATTTGAGGAGGAATGTTGTCTTGAGGAACCCTAGGGGGTTGAGCTTGAGGTTGCCTTCTTGGCCCCATCTTCACTTGAGCATTTGAACTTTGTCCTATTTCTAACTTCTTCCTAGGAAGTTGCACAAATGAAGTTTCTTCTTTCTTCAAGCTCTTGACAAACACAGTCTTGTTAGAGGTTGAGATCTTCTTGCCATCTTCATACCCAAGACCCCTCTTGTCACATGGACTCTTTCCAACACCAAGCATATGGTCAAGCTTCTTGGTGCTAGAATCCATCATAGTCATAGATTCTCTAACTTCTTCAAGCTCCCTCTTTAGACTATCCTCATTCCTCCTAGATAAGACTAACTCCTCTTTTAGCTTATCTTCCATCTTCTTGAATTTCTCCACTTGTTCACTTAAGTGGTCATTATGAGATGCAAGCTCAAGATTTTCTTCTCTCAACATCTTGATCTTTCTTGTGCTCTTGATTGCTAAATCATTAAATTCGGCATGATATTTAGCAAGCACCTTTTTCTCCACAAATCCATTTATGGAGTTAGAAGAGGAATCACTCTCTACTTCACTTGAGTCATTTTCCTCTTGACTCATTTCCTCTCTTTCACTAGCACTTTTGCTTTTATGGGAGGAGGCAAAAGCTAGGAGATTAGCCATGAGCTCTTCATCATCCGAAGACTCATCTCCCTCATAGGAGTCATCACTACTTCCACTCCAAGTGGCGGCCATCACTTTCCCCTTTTTCTTTTCAACATGATTTGCACAATCGGGGGCAAAATGACCTATGCCACCACACTCGAAACAACGGACCCCTTTCCTTTCGGTCCTTTCGGTCCTAGGTTCAAACTTCTTGAAAGAGCCCTTTTTCTTCAAATCTTGACCTTTTGACCCAAAGCTCTTCCTTCTAAACTTCATAACCTTGTTGAACCTTTTTACAAACAAGGCAAGGTCTTCATCCGAGTCAACCTTCTTTGCCTCCTTTTCATCCTTGGAGGTCTTCAAAGCAATTCCTTTTTGCTTTTTAGGAGGTGTGGAGATAGGCCCCTTCCTAGACTCATAAGCTAGAAGTCTCCCAATCACCTCACTCGCCGTCACCTTAGATTCAAACCTATCGGGTAGAGATCTCATAATCTTTTGCTTGATTCTCCTATCCGAATATGGATCACCAAGTTGATGACTTTGGTTGACTATATCCATCAACTTGATCTCGAAGTCGTTGAAGCACTCATTCTTCTCCATCTTGAGCATCTCGAATTGAGTTTGGAGGACTTGAAGCTTAGAGGTCCTTCACCACTTCGGTTCCCTCATGTGCAATCTCTAGGATGTCCCATGCTTCCTTAGCTATCCTAGTATTTTGAATCAACTTGTATTGATTTTCGTCCATAGCACACAAGATGGCATGCATCGCCTTCCTATTCCACTTTGAAGCCTCAAACTCTTGCGCGTTCCATTGCGCCTTAGGCTTCAAAACATCTTCTCCTCCACCCGTGGGAGTCATCATAGGGAGATCATATCCGTCTTCCACCGCCATCCATGCACGGTCGTGAATTTGGCATATGTAGGATTCCATCTTCCCTTTCCATTGGGAATAGTTC
This sequence comes from Acer saccharum, assembly GCA_030490815.1. Lineage (NCBI taxonomy): Eukaryota > Viridiplantae > Streptophyta > Magnoliopsida > Sapindales > Sapindaceae > Acer > Acer saccharum. Next base: position 42,106,458 of record CM059866.1, read on the forward strand.
AAACCAGTAAGAAGTGGAGGCCTTGTACTAGAAGCTCCTTCGTTGCCACCACCATTTCCACCGTTTCCACTCATAGTGTTTATGAATGAATGAAATGAATGCAAATGTATGAATGATCAAAAATCACACAAAATGCAAAACACACCAAAATAAGCAAGGATCACCTATGTATGTCTAGGAACCCGCTCTGATACCAATTGAAACTAAATATAGCACGGTGTGTATAAAGCTATCTAGAGGGGGGGTGAATAGATTTTACGCTTTTTACCCAATTTTTCGTGTTAGTCAAAATTACGAATTTACCCTCAAGATAATATAAACAAGCAAGTGTAATATGGTGCGGAAATTTAAATCAACACTTGATTTTTACGTGGAAGCCCTCACGGGAAAAACCACGGGCTATGTAAGTAAGCCACACTCGAACCTCGAATCCACTAAATGTGCAAACGATTACAACCTAATCCCGGAAGTAATCACACATCTACCTAATCCCGGTATGAGTGAACCTAGTCCAATTTGCTTGTGATCTAAGCAACCTAATCCCGATTGCTACACACAAGACTTACCTTCTCTTGAAGAGAATACAACCCTAAGTGAATATGTGAAAATATCCAAAATGCAACATAGAGCAAGGGAAACCCTATATGCTTATCTAAGATGATTAATATGCAATTAAGAACAATCCTAGATATCAAAACTAAATGACATGTCAATTAGTTAAGCTAATCAATATCAAGCACAAAACCTAATATGCTAGCACAATACAACTTCTCAAACATACATCATACTAATCTCAATTTTGTATTTAAAGCATACAAAATAACAATCAAGTAATTAATTGAGATTGCTAGATAAAATAAACACAAAATATGTAAGATATTAGTGAAAAGCTTACCAAGCAAAGTATGATGAAGATTCCATGCAAGATGACATCTAGATGATCTATGATGATGCTAGATGATGATTGATGATCATGAAATTGTGTTTGAGTAATTAAAAATGAGTTCTTTGTGTATTTTTCTTCTCTTGAAAAATATCCTAAGTATGAAGCATGAATAAGAACTCTTGTAAATGACCTAAAATCAAGTTAGCATATATATAGAGGCCATAAGTGAAGTGAGGTCGTTTTGAAATTTCGCCAGAAAAACACTCTGTGCGCTGGTGGACCTGCGCTGGTGGACCAGCGCACAAGCCAATTTTGGCTTGAGCGCTGGACGTCAGGCGCTGCCACCAGCGCCAGTCCAGCGGTGCCAAACTGGGCGGCCGGCGCTGGTCCACACCAGCGCACGACCAGCGGCGCTCCACTGGGCGATTTGCAACGGTGAGCGGCGCTGGTCGACCGGCGCTGGTGGACCAGCGCACAGCCCCAAAATTGTATCCCACAAGCAATTTTGCAAGGGGTACAAAGTTAAACAAAAATGCATCCTAAAAGCCTAAATGCTATGATGTTTTCAACACAAGATGCAATCATAAAATCAAGCAAGAAGAGATGTAAATAATCATTTATGCACAACAAAAAGAAACACAACATACAAAGATTAAACATATGCATGAGTTGTGAGTGTGTGCAACTATCTCTTCAAGACACGAAAGCACTTAGAATATTACCTTTGGTGCTTGTCAATAATGAGGTCTTCAAAGGGCCTAATGCACTAATAATAACATCTAAACTACCCTTACAAAGGATCCCCATTTATGGTTTGATCACGAAATAAGCCAATTAAAAACAACGGGAATCCTTACAACTTGTTGAAGCAATCTACTTGTTAAAGATTCTAAGTGTGCATAAATTGTTTGTGAAGAAAAAGAAGAGCAAGAATTTGAGCCTATACCTATTTACCCCCCTCTAGGTATATTTTACACTATAAGTGGTTAAGGGAATTTCAATTGGTATCAGAGCGGGTGTCTAGAAGTAATTAGATAGATCCACATTGTAGTGTTTATGTTTGTTTTGTGAAAAATCATGATTAAGGAAGTTTATTCTTTCATGGCTTATATTGATGGAAATGAGCCTATTGACCTAGATGATCAAAAGATCAAGGATCTCATTCAAGGGAATGAAAGGATCTCTACTGTCAATAGGTCTCTCAATAAGAAGTTAGAAAATTATGGTCTTAGTTCAAAAGAGTTTTATGAACTTAAAGAAAAAATTCTTAGTCTAGAGAAAAACTTAAAAGATAGTAATGAGAGACTAGGAATCTTGAAACAAGAGGTTGAGCAAAGAGATGATTCTCTTGATCATGCTAAGAGAGTTGAAAATGTGCTTAGAGTCAAACTTAGTGAGCATGTGAATCAAGAGAAAAAGTATGAACAATGGCTTAGCAAAACTCATGAGGATGTTAGGAAAGGTGCTGGCATCCTTGAAAAATATGCCATTAAAATTAAGATGCTTAGTGACAAACTTGATAAGGCTAATAAGATGATAGGCAAGATTTCATCTAGTTCTAACAAAGTAAAAACCCTCATTAAGAGTGGCAAGCATCCAAGTGACAAAAGAGGATTAGGTTATGTTAATGAGAAGGTTACTCCTTCATCTAACAAATCTCTTTTTGTCAAAGCAAGTGGTCAAATAAATGTAGGTACACTTTCTAACGATAAAGCAATGGATGTACCCGGAAGTGCCTTAACATCAACAAGGGACGTCAAAGGAAAGACTTAACAAGGTCAAAGACAACATTCATCATCCTTAAATACAAAATGTGAAGCATCAAGGATTGCACATCAAAGAAGTAAAAATGTGAGAAGGCCAAATGTTTTGAATGCTCAAGCTAAATTTCTCAAATTAATACCTATTTGCCATTATTGTAATATGGTAGGACATATACGACCTAGATGCTTTGAATACATTTGCAAGTGTAAATATGATTTACATTATATGTCTTTGTTGAATGGTCCTAGGCAATCATCCATGTATGGATTTAGAACTAGACCTAGGAAGATCTTGGAAAAGCATGTTGAGAAAAATATTGTTGATGACTTGTTTGTGAAAACATGTGTTGTGCCTCATACTACTATACATATAAAAGTTGATAATGCTTTGTTTGACTTGTTTGAAAATGTGAGTAATAGAGTCAATGTGCATGATAATAAGCCAAAGAATAAGTCAAAGCATGTTGTTAGTAGTAGTGAGAAACGTGTTATTAGGAAAGTATGGATTAGAAAAGACACAAAACAATGTCTAGTTGCACAATATGCACTTAGAGCCAATAGTCAAAACAAAGGCAATGTTTCTTCTCAAACTCCCACTAGTATTTCTTCTTATCCTAAAGGTACTATCTCTACATTTATTCTTATTTGTCACTTTTGCAATACCGTTGGTCATATTAAGCCAAAATGTTATAAGTATATTGAATATTGCAAAATAGGAAATATATCTAGAGATAAGGAGATTAACCTTAAATTGAAGCATGCTAGAGTGTTAGAAATTGATAAGCATGATGCTGTTTCAAAGCATGTTAAAAAGAATTGGGTGAAGAAGAATGTTAATCATGTGAAACTTGAAAAAGTATGTGTTACTAGCAATGTTGAGGAGATGAGTATCAATGATTTTTGTGTTAGTGCACCCAAGACCAAATGGATCAAAGGTGAATGCACTTACCATTAGTGTAAGATGCACATGTGAGTTAGTTTTAAGATTAGTGTCAAGTTTGAGTAACTTAGCTTGCTAAGCTTTGTTTCTCTATAACTTTATATGAACTTAGCTATCTCACATACAATTGCTATGATTGTCAAAATTCGTTGGTTGTCTTTAGAGAAGTCCATTTTTGGAATCTATTTGGTATTATTTGTTATGACTTTTAGAGAAAATCATTTTCATGTGATTGTTTGAGTTGAAGGTGTTTGGTCTTTATTCTCTTGGGATGACACACCAACAACTTGTTGTCATGAGGAAAAACAAGCCAAGAAAGCTCATAAAAAAACGGGATACTTTTCATTGGTGAAAAAGCTTGCTAAGATATTTATCTACTCTAAAAGCTTGCTTTCTATTTTATCTTTTCAACTCTATATGTGCATGACATCACAAAGCATATAGATATTATGATACGAACCTCGTCGATTGTATCAAGATTGATGCCTAGGATCGTTCTAACCTCTGGTTCGGATGGAAACCGCGACCCAACACCTATAATGAGATGTGAACCTTGGTATGAAGGAGGACGCCACAATCAAGGATGGAATACTCGATTGATAAGTCAAGGAGGAATGCCACAGAGAATTCTGATAAGTTCCAATCAGTTCTCAAAGAACAATAGAGAAAACTCTCTCAATTTTCATTCAAATTAAAGTCTGATCTCCAATAATACATCAATGAGTCCCTTATAAACTGAAACCCTAAAACCTAAAAAGGAAATAAATATTTGGCAATTAAGGCCTTACAATCAGGAAACTAAAATGAGCAATAATTGCCTTACAAATGGGAAAGAAAATAAAAACTAAAACAAGAAACTATTGACTTGCTCCCTATTTGGAAGGCTAAAAGATGGAAACAAATCAGCCCCTTAATTTGGGAAATAAATCAACTCTTTATTCTTTAGAAACCAATAAGGAAAACTGAAATTCGGACTCCTCAGCTCAAGTCTTCGCGCAACAAACTAGATTGCCGAATTTGGGCTGGTTTTGATCCGTTACGGATGACGGAGTCTTCTTGACATCTGTAGGGATCATCTTAGGCTTTCCAAAAACATATTATAATAGACGATCCAACCTCATATGCACTCTGTAGAGGCCCATGAAGTTCAGCCCAGATTTGGTCTTCATGTGGGCCGAACTTGGATTTCAGCAACTCAGACTCAGCCCCTATTAATTGCTTCTTTGATCCTCTTGGCCCTTGTAATTGGCCCAACTGGAATATGCAGTGGATCCTTTGGTGATGCTTCTTGATTCTCATCATATTAGGCATCATTTCATTAGGGAACTAGTTGAACAATCTATCATTACTCTTGAGTATATGCCTACTAAAAATCAACGTGCGGACTTATTTGTTTACTAAGCCTTTGGACAAAGAGAGATTTAAATATCTTAGAAAATTCATTGACATGATTTGTGTTGATTGATGTCTATTTGTGATTGTGAGTGGCTTGATAAGCAAAACTTATTCTGAATATCAATCTCTTTGAGAGCTACTCACTTGAGAAGTAATGATCTTGAGCAAATAACTTTTATTGTTTCTAGATCATGCATTAGAGCTTAAAATCTTGTTTTTTTTAAAAAAAAAAAAAAAAAAACATTAATGCTTCTCTTATATGTTTTAGCTTGAGTAGATGAGTTTGAAAATGTGTAGATTATTGATGCATCTAAAAGTTTATTGCTTAGTACATGATAGATGACCTATGGTTAGTATCCATTTTGCTTCGACAACTACATAGAACTCAACGAACACTTTTATGGAAAGGGCTACACATGTTGGTTATGCCACTACCCAATGTAGGAAAAGGCTACACAATTATGATAAGTGAAAGCCGTCATGAAGTGTATATGTTTATGTTAGAAAAATCAAAGAAGTGTTGAAAAGAATCTGTAAAAAACAAAATAAAAATTAAAAAAAGGCTTCAAGAAGTATAGTTGAAAATTGAGATTGCTCGGATTGGAAAACAAAAATGGAATAACAAGCCACATGCACACACACGCTCATTTATTGAAATCTATTCTCTTTGAAGTAAAATTTTTGGATGATAATCGGTTTGACCTAGATTAGAAATGCTTTAGATGGATAGGTGTTGATATGGTTTACATGTTGATATCTCAATTGCTCCTTTTATATATGCTAGAAGCATTCACACACACACATATTTTGCATATAGTATTTGATTCATTAGCAATGTGAAAATATTTTTGAGAGATTAATGAAAATCTATGATTCTCTCCTGGACTTTGGAAAAGTAATGATATATTTTCTCTTATTGCTTGAAATGTGTGATTGTGTGATTCCCTTGTGAACAAGTTTACTTGTTGATCATAATGTGGAGCATATGTTAAGGGGGAGCTTAGTTTATTTAACTTCGTTCTCTATATGACTTGTTTGCATAATATCTCATATTTCTATCATGCATCATTTATCCATTCCTTGACAAAAAAGGGGAGAAATATATAACTCACCATGTGTGGGAAAAATGTACCTCATGTGGGAAATTGTATCTCTTTGTGGATTATTGTCCTTATTGTATTAAGGGGGATAATTCTTTTCTTAAGGTGGAGCTTGTGTGTTGAGGTTAAGGAACTAAGGGAGAGCCTTAAAGTGAGCTTTTATATGAGATAGGGGGAGTCTTGTTTATTTTTGAAAATATATCTCACCAATCTTCTTTGTAAAAGATTTCTTGTTTGCTTGGTTTTGTCTTTCTCACAGGTGCCTTGATGATTAAAGGGAGGTTCTTGAAGACTCATTGAAGATTGTGAGGAATGACTTTACAATTCGGCTAGAAGTTTAACTTTGTTAAATAATGCATAACTATTTATATATATCATATGTATGTTATTGATCTGCTTTTTTTTTTTTTTTTTGTTGGAATTAATATTTTATTCATAAAATATTAATTTTTATTACTTGGCAATGTAAACTCATTCTAATAATCTTTGCAATTATTTTGTATGATAAAGACATAGATATTAAAAAAAAATTAGTATAGCAATTAATTAAAGCATTTTTTTATATTTGAAATTAAATACAATTGGGTTAGAATCTATTGAAACTTGATAATAACAAATGTTGCAAACTCAGTTACTCAGGACTCGAAATGAAATTCCCACTACATAGGAGAGGTCTCACCCACATTTTACAAATTGATAGTTAAATGTGAGGCTCGAATCCATATCACAAAATAGAAAGGGATGGGTCCAACCACTTTGCTTATGGCTGCTCTGTATTTTTAATATTTATGAACATGTTCATGATGTTTGGGTTTCTAAACATTATTTTTTTTTTCGAAACGCACAAGTCAACAATTGCTAAAAATGTTCTTACGACAACGTGCATATAATATGTGTAACAAAATATTAGTATTTTCCGGAATGCACAATCCAATAATTGCTAAAAGGGCTTTTATGACAACGTGTATGACATGTATGTGGATAAATATTAGCCTTTCACAACGTGCATGACATTTATAGCAATGTGCTTAACTTTCTTGTTGCTAAAATATTAGTCTTTCGCAACGCGCAAAACATGTGTGTTGTTAAATATTAGCCTTTTACAACGTGCATGACATCTACAGCAACGTGCATGACTTGTGTGTTACTAAAATATTAGTTGATCATTCGTAACGCGCAAACCAGTAGTTGCTAAAAAGTCTCCTACAACAACGTGCATGATATGTGTATTGCGAAATATTAGACTTTTCGCAACGCGCATCATATGTGTGTAGCTACAGCCTTTAGCAATGCAAACCAATAGTTGCTAATGATTCTCCTACAACAACGTGTATGCTATGTATGTTACAAAATATTAGACATTTTCGGAACGCACATAATATGCGTGTTGCAAAATATTAGACTTTTTCGCAATGCACAAATAACCAATTGTTAAATAGACTCATATGGCAACATTTATGATGTGTGTGTTGCCAAACATTAGTTTTTTAACAATATGCGCATTTGTACGTTGCTAAAAACACACTTATAGCAACGTGCACAAACTTAACGAAATAACAATGACAACATGCATCCGTTGTGTGTTGTCATATGTGCTCAATTATTGGAAACAATTGCATGTACGTTGCCATAAGTAGTTTCAACAACACACATTTTTTACGCGTTGCAATAAATGACTTTTGGCAATGTGCTTTACCTGCATGGCATATTGCGATAGATGACTTTTAGCAACGTGCGTAGCCCGTGTGTTATTTTTTGAATGTTGCTAAAAGTGAAATTTCTTATATAACGAAAACTGAGAAGTGGATTCTCAGAGAGCGGCTGAAACGACAACCTCCCAAGCATTTTGAGGGAGCAGTCGCGATGAGAGTTCCTCCAGCAATCATTGACGAACATGGTGGAAAAAAAGGTTCCAATGTGGATAATAACGAAGATGGAGATGATCTAGGTGTCGCTTCTTCTTCTACACGCTCGAGATTTGAAGAATGGAGTCTTCTCCTGCTCTAGCTAGTCAAATTCGACCAGATTGAAGGAAAGAGATGAAGATTTTTTTTTTTTTTTCTTTTATGATAAAGAAGAGATAAAGATTTGGGTGTTTTAGATTAGGTTGATTTGTTATTTTTTTTTTATTTTTTTAGTTTTAATATTCTTTTCTTATTTTTTTATTTTTTATTTTATTTACTAATGTATACAGTGTATATAATGTGTCCCAATGACAATGGTGTAAAATTAGGAAAATACGATTATGCCCTTACGTCAGATAAACTTCTAGAAACTCTGATGTTAATTTACTGTCTTACCCTCGTTGACCTAATAGAATTCACAAAAACCCTAACGGAATTGGACGGTAGGGACTAAAATATAAATTTTTGGTAACTAGAAGGACCTATCAACACAATACTGAAAACCGGGGGACCAGTTTGGCTATTAGGTCAAACTAGAGGGACAAAAATGAATTTCACCCTAAAATATATTAATGTAGCACAATGCATGATCATGCAACTTTGCTCTCTTTGCTTGAGCTCCTTATATGGGGTCAGGACATGCCATTTCAACCCAAGTGACAAATCTCAATACATTTGCTAAGGTTCCCAAATCTAAGAGTGTCTAAGGGTTTTGTAAATAAATTTGCTAGTTGGTTATTTGTTCCACATGTTTCAATGCAATGGTTTTGCACTCAACTAGCTCTCTTATGAAATGATGTCTAATGTCAATGTGCTTTTGTAGGGAAAAATACGTGCACGCAGCGGAAGAGAGACTAAAATAGGTTTAGTATAGTTTAAAATTTTTCCATAATTTGAACCTTAACTCTCTAATTAATTAACATATAATATTAAAGATATCATACCTTTGTCGCGTGATCCGATTGACATTCCGCCGATGGTAATCCGTAAGATCTTCTAATCCAATCACGAACGTGAATCACCTAGGAGCGTGGCCTCCCTTCTCTTTGAATTGTGTACCTGAGGATGGATTAACAAAACTTTTTCTTTTTCGTTAGTCACAACAAGTTCCAAGAGACAATAAAGAATGTTCCGGTCACTTTTGAATTCACAATCTTTAGATCGAAACTCGCGTGAACCTTATTCGAAATTGTGTACAAAACCTTTTGATGTAAAAGTAACTAGTGCACTATCGAAATAAGAACAAACTTTTCTCTCTATTCCTCTTAGCCGAAAATCACACTAGTCTAAGAGTTTAATTCTATTTTTCTCTAGCAAAAGAAAAAACTCTCAAGTCCAAGACATTAGGGTTTTTTTGAATTCTATGTAAAGAATATATATATATTATGGCCGAAAGTCACTTGCCAAATAATATATATTTGTCGATATATATATCACGAATTCTGCATCCACATATAATGTATATAAGTCAATATTTATATATACGATTCTGCATGCCATATATTATATCTCTAGTGCAATTGCACAATATATTATATATATATTTATGTCTTGCGATATACTTGCACAATATATATTAGGGAAAGTATCATTTTCCCCCCTGTAGTTTACCATATTCATAAAGTTGTCCCCCCTAGTTTTAGAAATGGTTGGTCTTCCCCCTCTAGTTTGCCATATTCGAATATTTACCCCCTACCATTAGGATTTCTGTTAAATAAGAGTTTGACCGTTAAATACAAAGGAGAAAATACATTTTCCCCCCTGTAGTTTGCCATATTCATAAAGTTGCCCCCCCTAGTTTCAGAATGGTTGGTCTTACCCATTTAGTTTGCCATATTCAAATATTTACCCCCTACCCTTAGGATTTCCATTAAATAATGGTTTGACCGTTAAATACAAAGGAGAAAGTACGTTTTTACCCCTAATAATAACGTTGATTTAAAAATTAAAAAAAAAAACAGAATGAGCTTAACAAGGTATATTTAATAATTATTAAAAGATATTAAAAATAATATTAAAAAATTAAAAACATCAATTTCAACTTTCAAGCCTTAATTATCTCTCTGTCCCTCGAAATTAAAAAACAATTATTAATTATCTCCTAATTCAATCTCCACCATCTATCTCAAACATGGACGGTGGAGATAATTATATAAAAAAATATTAATATCAAAAATAATAAAATAATATAATTGTAAAAAAAAAAAACTAATCAAATTATATAATAATAATAATAATATAATTGTAAAAATAAACAAAAACGATATTAAAAAAATCTCACTTTCTCTCTCTCAACATTATCTGTGATAATTAATCTCTCTCTTTTCTTCATCCTATCGCCGGCGAGAATAAAACAAAATAAAAAGTTAGGTGGTGTTTGCTAATAAATCTAATAATAATAGGGAAAGTATCACAGATAATGTTGAGAGAGAGAAAGTGAGATTTGATTATTATTATTATTATTATTATTATTATATAATTTGATTAGTTTTTTTTTTTTTTATAATTATATTATTTTATAATTTTTGATATTAATATTTTTTTTATATAATTATCTCCACCGTCCATGTTTGAGATGGATGGTAGAGATTGAATCTGGAGATAATTAATAATTGTTTTTTAATTTCAAGGGAAAGAGAGATAATTAAGGCTTGAAAGTTGAAATTGATGTTTTTAATTTTTTAATATTATTTTTAATATCTTTTAATAATCATTAAATATACCTTGTTAAGCTAATTCTGTTCTTTTTTTTTTTTTAAATCAATGTTATTATTAGGGGTAAAAACGTACTTTCTCCTTTGCATTTAACGATCAAACCATTATTTAACGGAAATTCTAAGGGTAGGGGGTAAATATTCAAATATGGCAAACTAGAGGGGAAGACCAACCATTCTGAAACTAGGGGGGGCAACTTTATGAATATGGCAAACTACAGGGGGGGGAAATGTATTTTCTCCTTTGTATTTAACGGTCAAACCCTTATTTAACAGAAATCCTAACGGTAGGGGGTAAATATTCGAATATGGCAAACTAGAGGGGGAAGACCAACCATTTCTGAAACTAGGGGGGGCAACTTTATGAATATGGTAAACTACAGGGGGGAAAATGATACTTTCCCTATATATTATATATCCCTAGTGCTCTTTACTGGCCCCATATATTATATATGTCACCGCATGCTTTATAAATATATATCTATATATCTATATATCTATATATCTTCTGGCTAATTGCCATATATATTTCATATATATCTATATATTGAGGCCAAAATCCTTTACCATATAGGATTTATGTCTTTTGACTTAAATCCTAACTCTAGGTAGATTTCCTTAGAATTCCAAACTCTAATCCAACTCTTTAGTGTTTTTGTGACTATATTAAAGACTTTCTAATTTGACTAGATAAATAAATCCCTTATTTATCTACTTACCAAATAAAGTCTTTTATATTTTATACTACCACAATAGTATACTACTAAGAAACATATTTCCTAGTCAGAAAAATATTTTGATTTTTAATTAAATAATTAATTAATTTCCATTTAATCAAATAATAAAAATAAAACAATATAATATCATATATATATTTCGGCCATGTGCCATATATATTAGGGGTATTATCACCAAAGTCCCTACCTTTTTACGAATTGTTATCTTTTTAAACGTCTTTGCCATATTAGTCACTTTGGTCCCTTGTTTTTTCAAAATACATCACTTTAGTCCTTCCGTTAGTCATCTGTTAGTCAAAGATAACAGATCCAAAGACATTTTAGTCTTTAAAACATTAAATTTCAAATTCCTAACATATGCTTTCCGACATGTGGGCCATACTAAATATAATAAAAAAATTTAAAAGACAAAAAAGACCATTGAAAAAACCAAAAAGAGGGATTGGGAAGTGGGAAATTTATTTAAGAAGAAAAAAGAGTGGACCCGTGTTTTCTTATTCATTTTTCTCTAAGCTTCCTCTTCTCTCGTTTCTCTCTCTTTATCTATATCTCTTTTCCATCTCAATCTCCCATCTCCCATCTCCAGACTAAAAATTTGAAAAATCAAAAGAGTTTGGTTGTGGTTGTTTAGAGGAAGGGGACGTTTAGAAATCTACCTAGCCAAGGAAGCCCCAAATCCAAATTTTCTAACAACAAAATCTAGTCTTTAAAAGAAAATCCATATTTTCAACAAAAAAAACAACAAAACCCAGATTTTCAACTAATAAAATCAGACTTTCATAGGTCATGTTTAATAAAGCAAATCTGGGTTATCAATCATCATCACCATATTCTCCTATTTCTTTAATTGGGTTAGTATTATTTGTATAAATCTGGGTTAGTATTATTTGTATAAAAATCTAAACTTTTTTCTGGGTTTTAACAACAAATGAACAGCCTTTTATCCTTTGATTGGATTAGAGGCGGCGGATGGAGGAGGAATGGAGATAGATGGCGTGAAATTAAATTAAATCATACCATTTAAATTTATTTAATCTTCAAAAGATTGAAAGAAAAAGAAATTAAAGGGATTTGAGGACATAAAAATGGCATGAAGAAGAGGAACGGGCGAACGTTAGAAAATCTGGGTTTGTTACTTTGTTATTATTATTATTATTATTATTATTATTATTATTATTATTATTATTATTATTTATTTATTTAACGATTTAATTTTAATAATTTTTTTTATTTTCATTTTAATTTAAGGTTAAAATTGTCATTTCATTTACATTATATAATAGAAAGGGCAAAAGTGTACTTTAACCCACTTTGTTAAAGTTGACTGTCAAACTTTGGTCAAATGGACTAAAGGGATGTGTTTTGGAAAAAGGAGGGACTAAGGTGATAAATATGGTAAAGACATTTAAAAAGGTGACAATTCATGAAAAAGTAAGGACTTTGGTGATAATACCCCTATATATTAATATATCTATATATTGTTTTTCTATTTTATTAAATCCATTGGACCTTAATAAAAGGCCTGTTGACGGTGAAATTTGGATTGCCACGCACTCAACAATTAAATCAATTCAATATAAAGCAAGAAAATTAAGAACACATGCAAAAGACAAGTTTTACGTGGAAAACCCTTGAATGGGAAAAAACCACGGCGCCCCTTAGGGCAGAAGAATAATACTAGGTTTTCGCTGCTTTGTTACACACTCTAATCTCTCACAATTGCTCTCTTTTCTCTCTCTATATTTCTGAACCTCTTCCTCGTGGGATAGGTGATTCTATTTATACATGTTTATTTAGGGTTTCCCCTTGTTGATTTGTATTAGGATCCTTTTCTGTCACGGATTGGGTCTTCTTTCCTTTTTATGATTCCTTGTTGCTTCTGTGTTTCTGCCGAGTCGGTTCGAGCCCAGTGTGCTGGTCCAGCGAGTACCTTTATTTTCTGGGTATTACGTATCTGGCGAGTGCACTTCTATATTCGGCGAGTAGGTTTTTGGTTTTGGCGACCATGCCTTTGACTTCCCTCTGGTCTAAGCTATTTTATCATCCTGACTGGTCAAACTTCTTCCCTTGACCCGGTCAATGAATGACGTGGCAACCTTTTGTTAGCTCCTTTGATGACGTGTCAGTTGGGCGAGTTTATACATACAACAATACCCCCATAAATACTTCGAGCTGGGCGAATGACTTGTCCTTCCTACTTCGTTTGCCTCTGCGAGCAGTATTTATATTTATGTTTATGAGATTTCAACGCATTTTTGCAATAACTCCTTCTTTTAACCACGCGCTGTATTTATTAATTAATTCTTCCGGTGCACGCTTTCAATCTGAACCACATAACTTCTGGCGTTTCCACTTGCTTGACAGGTGAAGGGACGTTCTGACGGCTTGGTTTTCCCCAAGATGCCACATGTCACTTATCGGGTGGTGACCGTCGCGGTTTGGTAATAGTGGCCGTCATTCCCATTAAATACACATCATTGTACTTGATTGCTCTTTTTTGAATTTCGAAATTCCCTCTTTTTAAGGCCCGATCGTTTCTCTTCTTTCTCTTTACTTGCTTCATCGTATTTTTACCAGAGCAGAAGAAAGAACAGCTGATTTCCTGCTTTCGTCTCTTTTATTTCTTCGAGAGCTAACTACAGTCCTTTTCTTGTGCCTTTTATTGTCGGTCGATTCACCGGATTTCGCCTCTTCTTGTTTCTCCGTGTCTCCTGATCTTTTCTGCACATTTTGCGAGTCTAGGGTTTTCTGGTGAGTTCTCATGGATCCTTCCTTGCGCTCTTTTCTTTTTAATCGGATGATGCAAGCTATGGAGCTTGGTGATAAGTGTACTGCGGACAAAATTGAATCTTTGATTCGCAACTTTCGTCCAGATTCTCCGGTCCCGATTTCCGTTGATATTCCATTTTTTGAGAATGCCTCTAATCCTGACATCTCTCCTCCATCTTTTGACAGTGATTCTCCAGCAATGACGAGATCTCCTAAAACTACAAGCAGTAAACGACGCTCCACTAGGGCTCCTCGCGAATCTCTGCTGGATGTGCAGACGGTTGTTGACTCTGATGTTGAAGACCATCAGAGGGATAGGCTGCTTTTCTCGCCAGCTCGCCCATGTTCTTTCGACACAGAAGTAAATGTGGTCGGCGAGGGCGAACTTCGTAAATACAAGAGTCGTTTCGACATTCCAGACTCGGTGACTCTTGTGTTACCTGGCGACCAGGCTGCGTGGAATCCTCCTGAAAATGCGGTCGCCATTTACGGAGCTATGCTCAGCTGTGGGGTGACTCTCCCCCTTCAGCCTTTTATTGCCAGGTTTTTGGCGGAGGCTCAAATTGCACCGGCCCAGCTCGCCCCAAATAGTTACAGGATACTGATGTGCCTGTGTCTTATGTGGAAGTTGAAGGGTTACGGGCCTCCTACGCCCCGCGAGATCCGCCATTTTTATACTTTGAGACAGGCGGGCAATGGTGGCACATACTTTCTCCTTTCCTCGCCGGTGGAGAACTGGATTCCCGAGGGTGTGGCGAACCCTGGTCAGGTCGAGGTCTCCAGTGATGAGAAGAAGAAGGGTTTCATCTGGGGCTTCCCTACTTCAAACAAGAGGTGGAAAAACAGTTGGTTTTTCGCCAGCGGCGAGTGGGGTCGAAATGTACCTGCCCACAATCGCCACAATCTTTTGGCGAGGAAGGTTCCCAGGCATTTCACATCTCCTGAAGCCTGGTCGAAGGCGGCCCCTGCTTTGACGGATAGGGAGGTTTCTCATCTGGCCGCGGCGGCTGTTCTTCCTTTGGACTCGAGGGGTAGGTCCTTCCTCTTGGATGAGGAGAAGATGATTTCCTCTGAAATCTTTACTCGGCTTCACGCAAGGCTCCCTCGCTGTAAGTCTCGCTCTGTTCCTCCTTTATTTTCTCGCTTGATTTTATTCTCTTAGTTGACACTTGGTTTTATTTTCCCTGCAGTGTGTGATTTTGACACCGTTTGCGATTTGCAAGCACGGGCGGTGAAGAATTCCGAGGCTGCCAGCAAGAGGCATGCTGCTGGTTTGGCTAAGGATGGAATTGCTAGTCCTGACGGTGATGATCACTCAGACGGCGGCGAGGAGGCCGGTGATGTTTCTAGGGGGGGTGCTGTGAATACTCCCGCTGCAACTGCAGCTGTTACCCCCAGCCGTAAAGGCAAGGAGAAAGCAGGTGCCTCAAGGGGGGTCGGCAGTGTTGACAAGAGGCGTGTTGAGTCAGGGCCATCGCCTGTTCGCCCGAAGGTTGTCGCGAGTACTCCCGCTGCTGCTTCTACTCCTGCTACGAGTATTGCTGCGACTGTTCCTGCTGCCACAGTCCCAAATCGTAAAGGAAAAGAGAAGGTGGGGGTTTCAGGCGTGGCTAGCGACATCCCCATTTTTGACGCGGATGTTCCTGAGACTCCCCTCGATCCCGCGAGTGACTTGGCTCCCAGAGCTAGGAATAAACGTCCTGCTGAAAGTTCACCTGATCACTCAGCTCGACCTCCTAAACGGGCTTCGCGGGTAGTGCAGTTCGTTGTCTCTTCTGATGAGGAGGATGTTCAGGAGCCGGCTGTCGCCGAGGCTCCTCCCGCCCAACCGGAGAGGTCTGCTGAAGCGGAGAATGTGGCGGCGCCTCCCTCTGAGGGGGTTAATGAACAGACTCTCCCTGCTGCTCCTTCTCAACCAGCTTCTCCTCGGCCAGCTTCTCCTGCAGTGGTTGTGGGCGAGCCAGGTGTCTCAGATCAACCTAGGCCATCTGGCCCATCTGAGTCGACTGATCGGCCAGGCCCATCACATCAGGCGGGGACCTCTGCTTCCGGTTCGGGCTCGGCCCGTGAAGTTCCTCCTACCGGACCGGTTGAAGCTGAAGAAGGGAGCGTGTCCCTTTTCGATTTTCGGCCACTGAAATATGCTCCCACTTGGCTAATAATGATGTATATATCGGCGAAGGCTGGGGGCATGTTAAAAATAAGTCTTGCAACAAGAAGATGGAGTTTTTCTTCAACTGCCACTCCTTGGTAAGTTCTTCGCCGCAAATCTCTATGTATTTTTATTTTTTATTCTTTTTTCTAACTTTGGATGTCTTCTTCCTCAGATGATGTCTGAGATGGGCGATAGTTATAAGTTCGGGATCAAAGCTTCTCGTGAAATTAAGCGCTTGCGCGAGCACGCTTCTGTTTTGGCGGCTGAGAAGCTTTCTGCTGAAGAATCCCACGCTCAACAATTCGCTCAGTTGAGAGAGTCCTCGGACGGTCATCTGTCTGCTCGGCTAGCCGCTGAAGAAAAACTTTCTGCTGCTGAGGAGGAAATTCGCTCGTTGAAGGAGCTCCTATCTTCGAGTCAAGAATCCTTCGCAGCACGTTTGGAGGCTGAGCGGGTAGCTGAGGAGGCTAAGGAGAAGGCTGAACTGGAAGCGGCGGATTTACGTAACCAGCTATCTTCCCGCGATCTCATTTTTGAAAACTTGAAAGCAGTGCTGGAGGTTGAGTCAGTTGATCGCTTCAAGAGATCCCCTGCTTATGATGCGCTTTTGTTGCGCGAATTTGAGAAAGGCATGAGGCAGGCGAAGAAATTCTTTGCCATGAAGGATCATTCCAATGAGAAAGCTCTGAAGCATTTTGACAAGTCCCTCCAGCAGCATATGGCCCACGGCGTGGACTCGATTAAAGACCAGATGAGACGATGGAAAGCCCACTGCCGTTATAACCGGACTGAGCCTCATCCTATGCATCTTGAGATTCCCAGCAAGCGTACTTTCAATACTTACTACTCGGGTCAGAAGGGCAGCTTTTCTGGCTCTGGTGCTGAGCCCGATTTGGGTCCCGTTGCTGGGAGAGATTATGAGCCCTTCATGCCAATGGAGGATGAGGCAGTCATTTGGCCTTCAGATGAGGAGATCGAAGACGAGGAAGATAGTGAGGGCCCTCCTGCAGCCGGTTGATTCTTCTGTTGTGTTTTGGAAGACTATAAATTTATTTTTGTCCATTCATTTGTAAATAATACAAATTTTTATGAATATATATGTTTTTCTTCGTTCAGCTGCCTTTGCTGAGTTTTGGCTTTGGCTTGGTTTTCCACCAAGTGTTGTTTTAGCTTACTGTTGTTTTTTATTCAGCTGCCATTGCTGGGTTTTCGGCTTACTTAGTATTCGCCAGGACGTATCCGACTATATACCAAGTTTTTATTGTGTTTTATAGCTATATTCAGCTGCCGTTGCTGTATTTTGGCGTACTCAGTGTTTTGGCAGGTTTTATTCGACCATGCCCTGAGTTTTTATTTCTCGCCAGTTATCGCTGCAGCGAGCATAAAGCTCGTTTTCATGTGATGATAGCTATGTGTGATGGCGAATGCCTTTTGCGTTTGGCGAGTCAGAATCGAGAATCTCTTTAGTAATAAATTACTCTTTATTGAATACTTCCTGCAACTTTATTAACACAGTCATAAAGAAAAAATGCTAAAACGAACAACTGCTCTAAGCTAAATAGAAAAATAGAAGGAATTAAAAGAATCTAACTTGTCCCTTAAGGATAATATATCTTCAAGTACTGCGCATTGCATGGACGGGGTAGCTCGCCAAATCCTTCTCGAGTAATGCGATATGCTCCATGGCCAGCTATCCCCGTAATCTTATAAGGCCCTTCCCATTTGTCTGCGAGTGATCCTGCAGCCTTGTCTCTTGTTCCCGGATTCACCCTCTTCAGTACTAAGTCACCAAGTGTGAACCTCCTTTCACGCACATGCGAGTTGTAATATCTGGCTACACTCTGTTGGTACGCTGCATTCCTTATTTGTGCGCGCTCTCTTCTTTCTTCTAACTCATCTAGGCCGCACTTTAGCATATCAACGTTGATTTCTGGCTGGAAGAGTTGTACCCTTGGTGAAGAGAATGATGTTTCCACGGGAATAACAGCTTCTGCTCCGTAAGCCATGGAATACGGGGTTTCGCCTGTTGAACCCCTTTCCGTTGTTCGATATGCCCAGAGCACTTGTGGTAACTTATCCGCCCAGCTCCCCTTTTTGGTTGCTAATTTAGCTTTCAGGTTGTGCTTGATGATTTTGTTCACTGCTTCAATTTGGCCATTCGTCTGTGGATGCGCTGGAGAAGCGTAGTAGTTGTTGATGCCATACTTATCACACAGTTCCCTGAATTTCCTGCCATCAAATTGGGTCCCATTGTCTGTGATGATGGTGTTTGGTATCCCGAATTTGTACAAGATATTTTTCTTCACAAAGCTAATTGTGTTTGCTTCTGTTATATGCACCAATGGCTCGGCTTCTACCCATTTTGTAAAATAATCCACGGCTACTATGGCATGCTTTGCTCCTCTAGTTGCTGTTGGCATTGGGCCGATCAAGTCTATTCCCCACATGGCAAATGGCCAAGGCGAGGTAATACTTTGCAGGAGCTCAGGTGGTTGCCGGATGTTATTGGCGATTTTCTGACATGCTTCACATCTCGCTGCCACCCTTTTGGAGTCGGCGAACAGAGTTGGCCAGTAAAAACCCTGTCTCAATGTTTTGTGGGCTAGGCTGGCACCCCCAGCGTGGTTCCCACAATTTCCACTGTGTATGCTTCTTAGGATACCTTCTGCTTCTTCAGGCCCGACACATCTCTGCAGTGCCCTCGAGTATCCCCTCTTGTATAGTTCTCCATTGAGTACCGAGTATCTTGTTGCTCTGTATTTTAGCCGCTTTGCTTCCAGTGGGTCACTTGGAAGTATATCGTTGACGAGATATTCTTTAATTGGCGTGATCCAGCTGTCCCTCTCGCCAAAGACTGCCCCGACTTCCTTTGTTTTAACTATACTCGGCTGCAATAGGCGGATCATAGAGATATTGTTGGGCCAGATGTTGATCGTGGCAGATGCCAGTTTGGCTAAGGCATCGGCCTTTTCATTTTCTTCTCTGGGGACGTGAACAATTCTATACTCTTTGAATCTTTCTAACAGCTCCCTTGCTAATTCCAGGTAAGTGATCATGCTTTCTTCTCTCGCCTGGTATTCATCTAGTACCTGATTGACAACAACTTGAGAGTCGCTGAAAATTTCCACCTCGTCTGCACCTAAGATTGTGCTAATCTTTAAACCTGCTATGAGTGCCTCATACTCAGCTTGATTGTTGGTGGCTTTGAAGTCAAAACGCAAGGCACATTCGACTGAGTCTCCTTCCGGTGTTGTCAGCACTATACCTGCCCCGCTGCCGTGCGTGTTTGATGAGCCATCAACGCGAAGTTGCCATTTGAATTTTTTCTTATTTTGCTCCACCATCATTCTCGCCACCTCTATGCTTGGTTCAGTGAACTCTGCTACGAAGTCTGCCACTGCCTGGGCTTTAATTGCTGTCCTTGGGAGGTATTCTACATCGAATTCACTTAATTCGATCGCCCACTTTGTTAACCGACCGGATACCTCTGGTTTCTGCAGGATTAACTTCAGTGGGCAGTTGGTGTATACCCTGATTCTATGAGCCTGGAAATATGGTCTTAGCTTCCTTGCTGCTGTTATTAGGGCGAGTGCCATTTTTTTCTGCCGGCGAGTACCTTGTTTTGGCTGGTAACAGTGCCTTGCTGGTGTAGTATACTGGCTTTTGGATTCCATCTTCCTGTCGTACTAGCACGGAACTTGTGGCTGCTTCAGAAACGGATAAGTACATGTACAACGTCTCGGCTGTTTCTGGCTTTGATAGCAGTGGTGCCCGTCCAAGGTAGTCTTTCAAGGCCTGGAAGGCTTTTTCGCAATCCTCATTCCATTCGATCCCCTTTCCCTTCTTTAAAGCTTTGAAAAATGGTAGGCATCGGTCTGTTGATTTGGCTATGAATCTGCTCAGCGATGCTAGGCACCCTGTGAGTTTTTGGACATCTTTCAGAGTCTTTGGCGAGACCATTCTTGCTAGTGCTTGGATTTTTTCAGGGTTCACATCTATTCCTCTTTGGTTTACCTGATATCCGAGAAACCTCCCAGATGGTACGCCGAATACACATTTTGCCGGATTCAACTTCATTCCATACTTGACCAGTACGTCGAACGTTTCCCTCAGGTCATCTGCATGTCTATCTGCGGTAATACTCTTTGTCAGCATATCATCAACATAAACCTCCATATTTCTCCCTATCTGCCTGGCGAACATCTTGTTGACCAAACGCTGATAAGTTGCCCCAGCGTTCTTCAGGCCGAATGGCATGACCGTGTAACAATACAGCCCCTGATCTGTGGTGAATGCCGTTTTCTCTTCGTCAGGCCTGTGCATCTTTATCTGGTTGTACCCTGAATATGCATCCATGAAACTCAACGTCTCATGTCCCGCTGTTGCATCTACTAACTGGTCAATCCTTGGTAATGGGAAGCTGTCCTTGGGGCAAGCTTTGTTCAGGTCGGTGAAGTCGACGCACATCCTCCATTGATTGTTCTTCTTTTTTACTAAGACTACATTCGCCACCCATTCCGGGTACTTAACTTCTCTAATTGACCCTGCGGCGAGCAACTTTGACACTTCCTCTTTTATCGCTGCACTCCTTTCTGGGTTGAAGCTTCTCCTTTTCTGTACTACCGGTTTGCATTTCTCATTCACAGCCAGATTGTGAGAAATTGTGCTTCTATCAATCCCCGTCATGTCTTCGTGGCACCAAGCGAAAATCCCCCTATATTTTTTCAACAAGTTCGTCACATCTTTTTTAACCTGTTCAGTCAGCCTTGCTCCGATCTTTACTGTTTTATCTGGTTCCGTTTCATCTAGAACAATCGACTCAGTCGGTTCTTCTTTTTCTCTGCTTGTTTTGTCTCTTGGATCTAGTTCGAAGTTTTCCGGATTATCCTCCTGCGTCTCTGTGTCTACTTCGAATATGTTCAAAGTTTCCATCCCTGTTTTATCTTTGAAGATTGACAGGTTGGCGCGGCGAGCCATCTCCTGCGACCCCTTCAATTCTCCGACGCCGAATTCTGTAGGGAACTTTATTTTCAGTGCATGGGTTGAGGTTACAGCTCGAGCTTTGTTAAGAAACGGTCGGCCAAGTAGAGCATTATACGGCCAATTATGGATGTCAACCACGACAAAGTCCAACAGGATTGTTCGCCGACATGGTGCTGTTCCAAATCTTACCGGTAGTTTCACTGTTCCTAACGACCTAACCTCTGCGCCACCAAATCCTTTTAATGGTACATGGAATGGTTCAAGATCTTTCCTGTCCAGCCGCAACTCATCATACACTCTGGCACTTAAAATATCAGCCGAACTCCCATTGTCAATCATCACTCGAAGGACATCCCTATGGGCTATTCGAACTCCCACGACAATTGCATCATTAGGCTTTGCATCAATCCCGTCTGAGTCTTCTGCTGTAAACGTTATGGGATCATGTCCTTCTCTCCCCTTCTTGGGGTTTCTCTGCACAGAATTGACTTCCATGCTCCTGCCTTCATACATCACTTCTCGAACTTCCGACATCCTTTCTCGATTGCTCCTCCCAGTGTGAGGTCCGCCGAAAATAGTGTTTATGGCTGCGTTAGGACTGTTCCTCCTTGGACTCTTCCTCTCTTGCCCGTTTCCTTGGCGGCTATCTTGGCGACCCCCGTGCTTGTCCCCTTTCAAGGCAAAGTCCTTCAGGTGGCCATCTCTGATCAGGCTTTCGATGTGATCGCGCAGCTGGAAACACTTTGAAGTTTCATGTCCATGATCTTTATGGAATCGACAGTACTTAGTTGTATCTCTCCTTGCATTCGCTGATTGCTGTCGGGGGTATTTGGCGAGTCCCTTGTCTTCTACCACAGACAATATCTCCTCCTAGTCGCCATTTAAAGGGGTGTAATGGTTGTACCTTCCTCGAAACTTATTGGCCCGAGCGTTTCCCCTACTCTCTCTTGAGTATCCCTTTTGGCCCTTCTCATCCTTCTGGCGATCACGTGATTGCATCTTTTTGTCGTCCTTATGGTCTGTTTTCAAGTTAGGCTTGTGCCCATGCACGTAGCTACCCCCTTGTGCTACTTCTTCCTCCTCTGCCAGTGCATAATCGCCAACTATTTCCATCATCTCTTCGTAAGTTTTAGGTCTATCCCTTCGCAGGTCAAAGGATAATCGTCCACTCTGTAGCCCATTGGTGAAAGCGGCGATTACAGCTACATCACTGGCATCCTCAATTTGAGCTACTTCCTTCCCAAACCTGGCCAGATACTTCTTAATTGATTCGTTATGTTCCTGTTTCAAGTTCGACAGATGGGCGAGTGACTTTCTTCTTTGGACACTTCCCATGAACTGCCTTATGAATGCCTTGCTGAGGTTTGAGAAGCTGCTTATGGTTCCGGGTGGAAGCCTTCCGAACCATCTAGAGGCGAGGTCGCCGAATGTTTGCGGGAAGGTGAGACACAACAACCCGTCATTGGATGAATACTGGGCCATGATATTGCGGAATCGGCGAACATGCTCTTTTGGATCCCTGTTCTCTTTGTACTGCTCAATAGTTGGCATTCTAAACCTGTCTGGAAATTGGGTGCGAGCAATAGTTTCAACGAATGGGCTATCCGACTCATCATCCGAGGATACATTACGACCATACCTTCGTGCCATTGCTGAAACCTTTCTTGATAGCTCCTGTAAGGTGACATCTCGCTGACCAGTTGGTTCTCCTGCTGGATCGAGCCTACTCTTGATTGTCATTCTACCATGATTGCCTCTCTCATCTGGGCTTCTTCGATCTTCAGTGCTCTCGGATCTTCTCCGCTTCGTTCTTTTAGATCGCAACTCCCTTCGCGGACGAGGACTCTTGTCCTCAGATGAGATGGATCGGTGTCTCCGCTGGTTTCGCTGGTATGTGTCGCTGGAATTGACCCCATGTGTTCGCACCTGGTCTCGTTCCTCCCTGGACTCTTCATTCATCACATCCTTTCCCTTCCTTTGTTTTCTCCCCTCGAAATCCTCAATGTGGTCTTGGGTGGTCTCCTCGGTGGATTGTCTTGCTTGAGTGTCGGGAACTGTGATATGAACTTCTGACCGCAGCCTTCCGGGTGGATGGGTTCCAGGGGTGGTTAACTCGTAAGGAGATGAGACTCCTAACCCTATGGGAAGCGAAAGTCCTATTTTGCTGGCTTCGCTGATTAGGTTTACCAATGCGGCTTGGAAGTGCTGCAAAATCCCGGGATCAGCCGCCCTAGTTCCTGGCGTTGCTGCTGACTGCTCCCCAACTGTCACTGCCCTGTCTCCCATTGGCGCAGCTGGTTCAACAACTAAATCTCCACTGGAGTTACCATCTTTGTCGCTGTCGTTGTTCATGCTGTCTGATTTCGCAAGGGTCCCTCGAAGTTTTCCGTTCAAAATACCCCCTCCTTCTAGCGCCAATTGTTGACGGTGAAATTTGGATTGCCACGCACTCAACAATTAAATCAATTCAATATAAAGCAAGAAAATTAAGAACACATGCAAAAGACAAGTTTTACGTGGAAAACCCTTGAATGGGAAAAAACCACGGCGCCCCTTAGGGCAGAAGAATAATACTAGGTTTTCGCTGCTTTGTTACACACTCTAATCTCTCACAATTGCTCTCTTTTCTCTCTCTATATTTCTGAACCTCTTCCTCGTGGGATAGGTGATTCTATTTATACATGTTTATTTAGGGTTTCCCCTTGTTGATTTGTATTAGGATCCTTTTCTGTCACGGATTGGGTCTTCTTTCCTTTTTATGATTCCTTGTTGCTTCTGTGTTTCTGCCGAGTCGGTTCGAGCCCAGTGTGCTGGTCCAGCGAGTACCTTTATTTTCTGGGTATTACGTATCTGGCGAGTGCACTTCTATATTCGGCGAGTAGGTTTTTGGTTTTGGCGACCATGCCTTTGACTTCCCTCTGGTCTAAGCTATTTTATCATCCTGACTGGTCAAACTTCTTCCCTTGACCCGGTCAATGAATGACGTGGCAACCTTTTGTTAGCTCCTTTGATGACGTGTCAGTTGGGCGAGTTTATACATACAACAAGGCCCATATGTGAACTAGGCCCATTCTTACTAAAAGAAACAAGTCCACATGCCTTAATACAATTCTAGATGGACCCATATATTAGTCCGGTAGAATATATCAAGTGATTCATGCAAGTCCGTGTGGATTGGGGATCTTGACGGGCCTATCTAAATTTAAGCTCCAATAGATA
This sequence comes from Acer saccharum, assembly GCA_030490815.1. Lineage (NCBI taxonomy): Eukaryota > Viridiplantae > Streptophyta > Magnoliopsida > Sapindales > Sapindaceae > Acer > Acer saccharum. The sequence goes on from CM059866.1 coordinate 42,131,023, forward strand.
TAACCCAATCACAATCAACAAATGATTCACTTAGGTTCAATCTATTAATTTTAGTTCATTCTACTAAAGAACTAAAATTGCACTTTTAAATAAAGATGGAATAAGTAAATGATTCTCATTCATACCCTAGACAATCTGATAGGAGATAGTGAATCCTCGTGAAGAATATCAGTAATCGCCAAAAGCTCATAGACCGCCTATAGCTCTCCAAGTTACCATATTTACTCATATGACCACACTTTGAACTTGAATATATATTATGATTTGTCCAGAAGTCATCTTTCAATTGTCATTATTGAAAACTCAACGTTAAGATTTAATATCCAAAACCTCAAAACATCCATATGATGATATTCTACTCACATTTAATAAATGGAGCCACAATGTCCATATCTATAAATGAAGTCCTCTATCGATTAACAAATGAATATCACCAAACTATCGAGGATAGACTATGCTATATAATCGTACTCATTGATAACTCAAATGATACCACTTGCAACCATAAGTCCATCATTTATCTCAGGATTAAAATAGACTCTCCGATTGTCCTGATAATGAAAAGACTATTATCTATTGACGGTTCTAGATAAATTACTTCATTGTGATCCAGTTCAATACACCCAATGCACTAGATTCTTTTACTCGAAGACCCTCCGATGATTTTAGACTCATCATAACACATTTGATCCCACTCAAATGCTAGTAAAAGAATTCTACAACTTTAACAAGATAAATGTGCCCAACCTTTAACTTAAGTTGTGAACATTATTCAAGACTAACTAAAGAATTGTGTCTACCTCATACATATCCAGATGTACGAACAATTCTTCTTTTCTCATAATCTTTTGACCTTATGATTATTTACTTTTGACAATTATAATATTCAATCTATAAATGCTATAAGATTTGTTTAAATCAGAAATCACTTTATTAATATGAAAAGATTGTTAAAAATAATATTACACTCTTGCTATTGAGCATAATCCTAACAGCTTTGTCCTAGAATGTTGGACAGGATTCTTAGAAATGTTAATAGCACTCATGTTATCACAAAACAATGTAAGAGTACCTTGCTCTAAGTCATAATCGGAAGCACTATCGGCGGCAATGTATTCCGCCTCGGCCATGGATAGGAAAATTGAGTTTTACTTCTTTCAAAACCAAGATACAAGATTGTTCCCTAGGAAGAAGCAATCGCCTGATGTACTCTTCATATCATCACAATTTCCCTCCCAATCGATATCACTAAATCCAACAAGGCTTGGATTAGTGTTAAATAAGTACCAAATCCCATGATTTGAGGTACCATTTACAAACCGAATGATCCTCTTCGCCGTAACAAGGTGAGATTATTTGGGATTAACTTGGTACCTAGCACAAACACCCACACTAAATGATATATCAGGTCTATTTACAGTTAAGTAAAGCAAGCTACTTATCATCCCTCAATATAAGCTTTGCTCAACATCCTTTCCACTAGCATCTTTTCTTAGCTTCAAGATGGTGCTCATGAGTGTGTCACAATGTTTGGCATTTTAAGGCCAAACTTCTTCACTAGGCTCTTAGCATATTTAGCTTGGGATATGAAGATTTCATTATGCATTTATTTAATTTGCAAGCCTAAAAAGTAATTTAGTTCACCAACCATGTTCATTTCAAATTCATGAGACATGACATCAACAAATTGTTGCACTTTTAAGTTGTTGGTGGAACCAAACACAATGTCATCAACATAAATTTGAGCTATGAAAAGCTCATATTTATTGCACTTGATGAGAATTAAGGTCTTGTCAACACTACCTTTAGAATAGCCATTGTCAACAAGATAAAAAGTGAGGCGCTCATATCAAGCTCTCGGTGCTTGTTTCAACTAATATAAAGCCTTTTTGAGGCGATAGACATGAGAGGGGTGGTGTAGATCCACAAACCCCTTAGGTTGCTCAACAAACACTCCCTTATGCATGAAGTAATTAAGGAAGGCACTCTTGACATCCATTTGGTGTAATTTGAACTTGTACACACAAGAAATAGACAAGAGAAGCCTTATGGACTCAAGGCGAGCAACGAGAGCAAATGTCTCCTCAAAGTCAATATCCTCAATTTGAGAGTATCCTTGTTCAACAAGCCTAGCCTTGTTTCGCACAATGTTGCTATCCACATCGGATTTGTTCCTAAACACCCATTTAGTGCCTATGACATTGGTGTTTCTAGGTCTAGGAGCAAGAGTCTAAACCTCATTTCTTTCGAATTGGTTTAGCTCTTCTTACATGACAAGAACCCAAAACTCATCATCCAAGGCTTCATCAACCTTTTTGGGTTCTATTTGAAAGATGTAACAAGTATAGCTAATTTGATTAGCTATTTGACACCTAGTCCTAACACTCTCATTAACTTCTCCAATGATATCATCATTATCATAGACTTTCCTTACCCAATGAATAGGTTCACTGGAGTCCAAAGGTGGAACTCTATTAAGAGATAGATCATTCTCTTCATTTTGGTTTGACTTCACACTAACCCCGAATAATAAGGAACCACTCATGTGGGACAGTTCATGATACATTCAAAACACCCGCACCCACCAGAACACAATACAAACTGCCCATAAAACAGAAACCCTCAACAGTTTTAGGCGCGAGTAAAGCAATACAACTTCATCTTCTTCACAAACATGCGTACAAGACAAGAATCCAAGCAACAACACAGTCACTCTTCAGGTCAGATACCCATCGCTCTCTACTGGGTTTTTAATATAATGCATTAATTTGTTAGTATGAAGAGTATTGATTTGTAAAAACCCTGATGTGAAAGTGTGATTGTAAAACCCTTTTGGCAGGGAATGAGAATGAGAATATCTTGGGGTCTCAGACTGAGAATGGTTTGTGTTTGCTTACAGTAAAACTTTTCTGGGTTCGGTTTCAATTTGCAAGAAAGTGTCAAGCTTTTGTGAATTTAACTGAAAAATTGGTACTTGGTTTTAGGAAATTTGGCTGAGACATCCCGGGAAGGTATTGGCAAGCTTCTTCAACGTGCAAAAGCTCGAATGAAACGGGTTAATGACCTACAGCCTAATTATTCTGTTGGCTTGGTTAGTTCTATGAACTAATTGGGAGTTATTAGAGAATTGATATGTTCTTTTTGTCTTTGGAATTTGCAAACAGCTTTGGTGTTTTCTAAACTGTTTCATTTCATTTTTCAGCCAAAGAGTGGGTCAAGGGTAGACGCGAAACAAGAAGTGGATACAAGAGTGACATGGAATGATATAGATGCTGCAGGGTGTAGTAGAGATACAATGGGAGATGCATCAACAGACATTGATGAGGGAAGACTTCAGGACGATGGGCAAGAAATGGATGACTCGGATTGGGAAGACGGTTCGATTCCTGTAGCAAATTTCACAGACAATCATCCAGAAAGTCGCATTAAGGGGGTAACTGTTGAATTTGAAACAGCTGATTCAGATGATTCTGTTAGACAAAAGCCTACTCGTCGAGCTTCTGCTGAAGATAAGGTCAACTACACTTGTTTCAATTGTCTTGGAATTGACAGCTTTCTGTTACTAATTATTCACAGTTTATGAATGAACTTGACTGTTTCTGCTTTTTTCCCATAGGAATTGGCTGAGTTGGTGCATAAGGTTCATCTACTTTGTTTACTTGCAAGGGGGAGGATAATTGACCGTGTTTGTGATGATCTTCTTATTCAGGTTGACTTTTTATGTATTGGAGCTTATAATCAACTTAACCTCAACTGTAATCCTTTCTTTACTTTCTGACTGTGTCTGCCCATATGCTTGAAAATAACACATTCTAGTGTATAGATATCTTGGTTATCTTTCATATTTGATATTATATTTATTTTCTCTCTTTGGATTTCACATTACTTGCCCCGCAAAATGGATGTATCAATATTTGGAATATAATAATTACATTTGGATGTTTGTACAATTTATCACTCTCCATTTTATTTTTGGCTGAGTATTTATCTTTTGTCTCTTTGAAACATGAAAGTACACATACATGGAGGTAGGACATAAAGAGTATTTCTTATTTTTTTAAACTGCAGGCTTCTCTACTTTCTGTCGTACCAAAACAGTTGTTGGAGATATCAGAGGTTTCACAACTTAAAGTGAAAGCTTTGTACTCCATTGTCAAGTGGGTATGATTATATATATCTTTTTACTGAGAAAGTCCTAGTTTTCATTTTCGCGATTTATTGCCCTATTTTGTTGATGTCTTTATGTAAAACTTGCAGTTTCATGACAACTTTCATGTTAGAAACTCAGTAAGCACAGGGAGATCCTTTCATTCAGCTTTAGCCCATGCTATTGAACATCGTGAAGGCAGTCCAGAGGAGGTAGTTCCCTGATCTCTTTTTCTATCTGCATGAAGATGTGGAATGCTATTTTCAATTTAAAAAAGGATTTAACATGGTCTGTGATCAACAAGTGGTCTGTATTCAGGATTGGCTTATTTCCTTTAATGTTGAATCAATTCTTTTCATGCTGTATTTCTTCCACTAAACACAAGTTTTGACACAAGTTTGTGTCGATTGGATCAATAAGGTTTGACAATAAACCATGCAATTAAATTTGTTTTTTCTCTTATTTTCTCTTTATGTATCATTTATTTATTTTTCTCTCATTTCTCTCATTTCTCATCCATTACATTTTCATCTTATTTTCTCTGTCCCCTGTTCCCTCTTCATGATTCAAATCCAAAAAAGATGCATCATTACATCTTTTCTAGTATTGTACAAACTTTCAAGTAATTGCAGGCTTGCAGCTCTCCTTAATTGTTCAGTGAGACTCAAAACTTGTGTCTTTATCAATTCACTCCACTACTTATATGTACAACATTTTTACTTTTTCTTATCTCTTCTTTTTGTTAATAAATCTAAAATATACAACTTTCAACAATTGCATTATGATCCCAACCATGTTCGCAATAGAGTAGCCTACTAGTACATCTAATAGATCCAAATAGCTATAAAGTAGAGTCACCATACAATCATGTGATGGATGGAGTTCTTTCATTCTATTTGAGTAGGGAAGATTATGCAATGGAAGAAATAGGAGAAAGATAATAGAAGAGAGAGAGAAAAGGATAGGAAGTTAAAACAATTGATTGAAGAGAGGTAGTTCAATCTAGATTATTGAAACCTTGTTGATCTAAAAGGACACGAACTTTTGTCATATTTTGTACAGAATATTCTGATATTACAAAACTTGTGTTAATTTTCATATACTTCTCTTTTTTTTTTCTTTTTTTTTTTTGACATGATTTTTTTGTTTTTTTGTTTTTTTTGTTTTTTGTATACTTTTCATTTGCACATTAGCCTGTAAACTTCACACACTAAATTATGACTTGCATTAAATTATGTTGTGTCTAGATTTTGTTCAACTTAGGACCCGTTGGCTTGAGAAGTTTCATATTCATCGGATATTTTGTTAATTTATATTACACGTATTGACTTTCTAATCAACGAATATATATGATCCACTTCCTCAGATATTGTGATAAATTATATTAAATTTATTCACTTTGTATTTAGCTAGAAATTAAGTGTGATGAAAGAATGAATAAAGCAGATATATTATATTAGTTACCCTCTGAGGAAGAATTACATTGTCAGTTTCCTTGCAGATTGCAGCATTGTCTGTGGCATTGTTTAGAGCTTTGATGCTTACAACCCGGTATGATTATATTAAAACTATGGATGGCATATCTTGTTTGCTGATGAATCAATGCCTTTTGTTCTTTTTCATTTTACTGTTTCTTACTTCAAGACAGTATTTAGTTGTTGGTGAAGTAAGGTTTTAGAATTACTTATGTTTTCACCTTTTCATCCAGTGATGGTTTTAAGTGTTATCTCTCTCTCTCTCTAAGGTTATTAATTATATAATATTAAAGCTGTTATTGTTTTCAGTTTTGTGTCTATTCTGGATGTTGCTTCCTTAAAACCTGAGGCTGACAAAAATGAATCTCCAAGTCGAGATGGCGGAGTGGCTAGGGGGATTTTCAGTACTCCAACCCTGATGGTTCCCAGTAGCCCCAGAACAAAAGCGGTTTCTACATCTCCTGTTGAATCATTTTCAAGCAGTAAAAAGAAGAACGCATGTAAAGCATCATCAAGCAGTTCATCCAAATGTATGAACAGAAACTCAACAAACAACGGCACTCGACCTAAAAGTTCTCCCATGGCTGATAAGTTGAATGCTAGAAAATCAGATTCACCTTCTGTCACATGCCATGATAACTCTAAAGCATGCCTTACCAAGGAGTCTCAGGGTGTGAAGAGGAAAGGGAAAGGTGATTTTGAGTTTGAGATGCAGCTGGAAATGGCTCTAGCTTCAACAGCTGTTGGGACTCATAAAAAGAACAGAGGGTCATCAAGTGTCTCTTCCCTAGTGGAAAGTAAACAAATCTCAAGTGTAGAAACTTCAACTTCTTTCCAGGGAATCTCTACTGTAGTTGGATCAAGGAAAGTAGGATCTCCACTGTATTGGGCAGAAGTATACTGCAATGCTGAGAACTTGACAGGAAGATGGGTGCATGTTGATGCTGCCAATGCAATCATTGATGGTGAGCAGAAAGTAGAAGCTGCAGCTGCTGCATGCAAAACATCTTTGAGATATGTAGTTGCTTTTGCTGGTTGTGGAGCCAAAGATGTGACCCGCAGGTTATACATCCTCCGTGCAATTGTTGATTCTTTGAGTTTATGTATACTTTTCCATTATATATCAGTTGGTGTGGTTTTTGAAAAATTACTGATATGATTTACTACTAATTAAGTTTTACTTTCGGATTATTCTTTCTACAATAATTTCCATTTGCATCTCTAATGAACTGGTGCACTTTGTTGTGTGTGTTTACTGCAAAAAATGAATTGGTTCATTGGATAACAGTTAGCTCTCAAGTATACAGAAACTTGTTTTGATCATAATATTTATTTATTTATTTATTCTTCTGTTGTGTGTCTTCTTGTACTTGACTACTTGTAGTGCAGTCTTACAGATGTGACTTTATTAAACTCATTGTGTATCTTAAAGACAACAATATCCGTAACTAATGCTAATAACAGATAAAACTGGCATTTGACTGTATTGCTCGTTAGCATTTAATCCATAAAAGCCTAAATTGACCGATACTCCTATTTATCCTATTTATTACAAGAGTAGACCACTTGCATGATTCTCTTAAAATGACCAATTATACATCCTTGAAGATTGAGAAGGAGCTCAGATACCCAGGATTACTTGAGCAGTCTCATTGTAGGGATTGCAATTGCCAACCTTTTGATGGAAGCATGTTTGATTAGTGTTTAACATCTCTTTAGTAATGGACGCACGTTTGATTTATGTTTAACACCTCTTTAAGAAATCATATCTACAATTTTGGCTTGTTGTTCAAGTGCAAATGACATTGTTATGTTAGCAGGATGTTTTAATCAATCTATGAAGCTAAGAAATATGTGTTTTCAGGACATGGGTACAGTTCACAATCTTGTTACAATGTTTAAAAGAGAAATAAATAAACAGCTACTATATGAAGTTTAATAACCAAGAGTTGTAGCTGATATGTCATTGCGCAGGTACTGTATGAAGTGGTACAAAATAGCACCAAAACGAGTTAACTCTGTGTGGTGGGATGCAGTGATGGCACCATTGAGGAATTTAGAGTCTGGAGTAACTGGAAGTACCCATGATGGACCATGTTACTCAAATCAAAATGATTTTTCAAAGCATATAAACTTGCCAGGGAATTCAGTCCCTAATATACAATCTTCTGCGAAGAGCTCTTCTGTTGCTACCAGGAGTTCTCTGGAGGATATGGAGTTGGAAACTAGGGCACTAACCGAGCCTCTTCCCACCAATCAACAGGTTAGTGTGTGTGTTGTCCCTGTTTGAAGTCACGGTGAATTAGGGCCAGTTTGGTATTACTTTTGAAAAGTAAAAATCAACTTATTTTATAATTTTGACAACAAATGATGTTTGATAAAACTTTCAAAAGTGATTAAATAATAATCTGTCAAGTTTTGACATGATTTTGAGAAATAGGTGAGGGTTACTTTTTGAAAGTGATTATGGAATAATCTATTTAAGTATTTAATGAATGTTTAAAAATATCCTTATTATGAAATCAAGTTAAAATAATTTATATACCTTATTTCATCTCAAAATTAATTATTCTACTTAAATATTGATTTGATTTATAAAATCTTTTAAAAATATTTTTATTGTTCTTATGGAATTTTTTTTCGAATTAAATATTATACTTAATTATTGATTTAATATATATAATTAATGAAAAAAATGAAGTAGGGTTATAAAACCATGTATATTTTAGTCATTGTATAATATTAGCACTTTTACAATAAAATTACCAAACATATGTATACTGCTTTTGATACAATAGTTTTAAAAATACAATTAACCAAACATTGGATTAACTTCACAGCTGACAACTAATGGTGATCCCATAATGTGATTTGATTAGCATCATGAATCATGAAAAGTTTCTCTAATCACACACATATAAATGTGTTACCTTTTTCCTTATGCAGGCCTATAAAAACCATCAACTATATGCTATTGAAAGATGGCTGAATAAGCATCAGATAATTCATCCAAAGGGCCCCATTCTAGGTTTCTGTTCCGGTCATCCTGTTTATCCCAGGACTTGTGTGCAAACGCTAAAGACAAAAGAAAGATGGTTGCGTGAAGCGCTACAAGTTAAAGCTGACGAGCATCCTGTGAAGGTCTGATTTGGCTAACTGGATTCTGTTGCATTAATCCATTATTAAAGATACTGCCAAACTGGATTCTCTGTAGTTTTATATATTTTAATATTTACCTATCCAGGTGATAAAGAATACTGCAAAACTCAAGAAAGTACAAGTTTCAGAATTAGAGGATTGTGAGGAGGTTGATTCCAAAGGAAATATTGAACTTTATGGAAAGTGGCAACTGGAACCATTGTGTCTGCCTCGTGCTGTTAATGGGATTGTTCCAAGGGTGAGTTGCTATCATCATAAGAATTTCCTTTTGCTATTTAGACCTCAAATATTCATCTGTTTCTTTGATTTTAGTTCTTTATGAACTTGTATGTCACTGACAGCCAACTTCCATTTTAATATCTAGAATGAACGTGGTCAAGTTGACGTTTGGTCTGAGAAATGCCTCCCACCCGGGACAGTTCACATAAGGCTGCCAAGGGTATTCTTTGTGGCCAAGAGGCTGGAAATTGATTATGCACCTGCCATGGTTGGTTTTGAATTCAGAAATGGTCGATCTACTCCTGTCTTTGATGGTATTGTGGTGTGCGCAGAATTTAAGGACATTATATTGGAGGTAAATTACATGTATACCTTCTGGGTGAAAGCATTTTTGCAGAATGTTAAAATCTTTGAAAGGTGGTGGAGGAACATTATAGTCGAAAGGTGTCATTTAGAGTTGAAAACTAACATGAAAAGGTTGCAAAAATTTCAGTACTGTAAAGCTTTAGGCCTTTTTCTTCAATCAGTAATTGCAATTTTCATTTTTCCCATTCATAGAATGTCAAAAATCAAAATGTGTGGGTATGTGTGAGATGAAATGGTTAATTTTTTTTTCAATTGTTTTCATCTAGTTGATGCTTGATACCCTTCTGGTTCGTTCATGAATTTTGACCCAATTAGCGAAAAGTACTTTATACAAAGTTTGTGTTGATAACGTGTTCACCAGGCATATGCAGAGGAAGAGGAGAGAAGACAAGCAGAAGAGAAGAAAAGGAAGGAAGCACAAGCTATTTCTAGATGGTATCAACTCCTATCTTCAATTGTAACTAGGCAAAAGCTGAACAACTGCTATGGCGAGGGTTCGTCGTCACAAATGTCCACCACTGGCATCCAACACACTAGGAAAGACAAGCTAAATGTTCCCGTGGGTGGTATTCAGGAATCTCCAGAATTCTCCAACATAGATACACAGTATGCGAAACATTATGCTCCTGTGGCAGAATCAGAAGACCATGAGCATGTTTATCTGGTAGAAGATATGAGTTATGATCAAGAGAACTCTGTGAGGACAAAGCGATGTCATTGTGGCTTTTCAATTCAAGTGGAGGAGTTATAGCATTGCAGCCATTGCTGTTGAGATGCTATTTTGCCTTCTTTTTTTGAACTCATCTGATTGTGCTTTAAACAACCTCTAAGCTATAAACTTCTTTATTCATGAGATAGAAAGAATCAACTCTCTTATTATTATTATTTTATGTAAATTATGGCACAAATTGTAAACCGTTTAGTTAAAACAATTTTTGACTGTTGAGATTGCACCAAACATTTATTTATTTATATATATGCACTTTAGAAAAATACTGTTGCAGTGCCAAGGCATTGGAACTGTAAGAAGAGGAAATTTTTGCATTGAGAAGCTTCCTGATTTCATTGTAAGAAGTTGAAGCAGCAAAAGATGGGGAAAATGGATATAGACTACAAGAATTGAAACCTCCCCCATGGCTTATAAATATGCAGAGATTCCACCATCGAAGAAAAGGAGACATAAGATGCAGGATTTCAAATTCTAGGTTATTGATATGATCATATGGGATATCTGCAATACAACAAGTTTTGTTTAGTTTGGAGCTGTTGTTGTCTGACATGAATAATTGCTAATTTTCTGTTGCTGACAAATTATGTTATAATAATTTACTCATTAGTTAACATAGTTTTACAGTATGATGTTAAATATATATGAGCAAATTGCACTAAACCTCCCTGAGGTTTGTGCTCTTACACTCGGAAACAACTTTATCATAAATTGACACTCATACCCCCTATCATTAGTCAAATTAGGTCAAACTTAACCGTTGACCAAGTTTGACTGACAAAAGACTAAACTACCCTTGATTCCTAAATTAAGTTTTTTTTTAAAAAAAAAAACAAAAAACAAAAAACAAAAAAAAGAAACATTTTTTAAAAAAAAATGGATCTCCACCATCCATCTCAAACATGGATGGTGGAGATCAAATAAAATTTTGAAATTTTGAAAATTGAATTAATAAAAATCTAATTTTTTTTTTAAAAAAATACATAAATTTAAAAACAAAGCAAATTTTAAAACACAAAAAATTTGAAAAACTGAAAAAAAAAAATGGATGAGATGGATGGTGGAGATTAAATAGATTTTATTTTTTTAAAGGCAACAAATGAAAAAAAAAAACAAAAAAAGATAGAGATCCAATCTCTAGATTGAATCACCACTGTCCATCCAGATAGATAGATGGTGGAGATCCATTTTGGATCTCCATCCTCCCCAGTTCTCTCCTAAGATTCGTCATTATCCTCATCTCCCACTTCACTTCTCCATTATCAGATATATTTAACACATCTCTCTCTCTCTCTCTCTCTCTCTCTCTAACTTTGATATGAGAACTCTTTCGACTCTATTTTCACCCCTTCTTGCGGACAACCCTTTCGTTTTCTTTTCCCAAAAACACCACTCTCTCTCTCTCTCTCTCTCTCTCTCTCTCTCTCTCTGTGACTATGATATGGGAACTGTAAGGTTCCCGTTTATTGATTGGCTTATTTCGTGGACAAACCACATGTTGGGGTTTATTGTGTAAGGGTAGTTTAGGTGATTGAGAATCAAGCTCAAAGGCCCTTTCAAGACCTCAAGATGACAAGCACTCCAAAGGTATATCTCTAGTGCTTATTTTTCTTTGAAGAGATTAGTTGCACACACACACTTAACATATATTGCATATGTGTGTATTCTCTTCACATGTCACATTCCACACTTGCACTTCTTTATTATATTTTTTTCATGTGTGGATTTGTCCATAGATGAGTTCCGAGCGATTCGGAGACTTGTCTATATGTTTCGGATGATTTTCGAGACATTTGGGACATTCCGTGTTTTATCGGAAACCGAAATTCAATTTCGAGCTTAAATTGGAAAGTTATATAATTTTCCATATTAATAATTGAGTTCGGGTTAATTTTTCGAAGACGGAATTGAATTTCAAAATTCGAGGTCAACTGAACTGAAGAACGCTCGGGTCCAAAGTCAGTTTAGTGTGGCATGATAGCCACACCTAGCATGGGGTGGCGTGTGAGCCACGGGCTCCCCACGCCAAAAACTTCTCTCTGCCCGCGTTGCACACACGGCACACACACGGGCACTCAACTGATGGTTTTTTGTTTTGATTTTTCAAAGCATTTTATTGTGTGCATTAAATTAAATGTGAGCTCTTTTGTGTGTGTTGATTTGTTGCTTTAGTTGATTTGACTTGATAATTAATTGGTCTTCTTGTTTGTATCTCACGTGAGCTCACCTCACTTGATTAGCATCATTTCAATTTTTTTTAAAAGTCAAGCGTGGTCCAGCGTGCAGCTTTCTTTAATTTTTTTTTTATTATTATTTGTTTTTCTAAATCTTAAACGGTGTAGTTTCATGTGTGACCTAATATATATATATATTATCTTCTTGTCACTTCGTTTTTGAGAGAGCAAAATACACACATTTTGAGAGACAAATATCTTTAAGAGAGAAACTCCCAAAAACTTGTTTTTAACTCTCAAAACCCATTTTCATATGCATCAAAATATCATCTAAGCATTTTCTAGTATACTTAGGATGTTTACTTGCATGGGTCTTGGTCAACACACTTCCCTTGGTATGTTCTTCACTATTATCATTTATAATTAGTGTTTTATTTATCAAGGCATCTCTTTTATTAGTTGCATGTTCTTAGATTAACATCTAATATTCAAAATAGAGATTGTTGTGTTTGACATGATTGAGTGTTGTATTGTGATAGCTAATTAGGTTTTTATATAATCTTGATTAGCTAAGCTATTTGACATGTCATTTAGTTTTAATATCTAGGATTGTTCTAATTGCTAATTCATCATCTTAGATAAGTATATAGGGTTTCCCTTGCTCTATGTTGCATTTGGATATTCATATATTCACTTAGGGTGTTAATCTCTTCATTAGAACATAAGTCTTGTGTGTAGCATCCGGGATTAGGTTGCTTAGATCGCAAGCATTCGAACTAGGTTCACTCATACCGGGATTAGGTAGGTGTGTGATTACTTCCGGGATTAGGTTGTAATTTTCATCACTTAGTGGATTCGAGGTTCGGGTGTGGCTCACTTATTAGCCCGTGATTTTTCCCGTAAGGGTTTCCACGTAAAAATCAAGTGTTATTTAATTTCTGTATTTTTTACTTGATTTATTGCTTTATCTAGTTAGGGGTAATTTCGTAATATTGACTTCACACGAAAAATTGGGTAATACGTTTAAAATCTATTCACCCCCCCCCCCCCCCCCCCCCCCCCCTCTAGATAGTTTTATACACATCGTGCAATATTTGTTTCAATTGGTATCAGAGCGGGTTCCTAAATATACTTAGGTGATCCTTGCTTATCTTGGTGTGTTTTGCATTTTGTGTGATTTTTGATCATTCATACATTTGCATTCATTTCATTCATTCATAAACATTATGAGTGGAAACGGTGGAAATGGTGGTGGCAACGAAGGTGCTTCTAGCACAAGGCCTCCACTTCTTACCGGATTGAACTATTCTCAATGGAAAGGGAAGATGGAATCCTACATATGCCAAATTCACGACCGTGCATGGATGGCGGTGGAAGACGGATATGATCTACCCATGATGACTCCCAGTGGTGGAGGAAAAGAAGTATTGAAGCCTAAGGCGCAATGGAACGCGCAAGAGTTTGAGGCTTCAAAGTGGAATAGGAAGGCGATGCATGCCATCTTATGTGCTATGGACGAAAATCAATACAAATTGATTCAAAATACTATGATAGCTAAGGAGGCATGGGACATCCTAGAGATTGCACATGAGGGAACCGAAGTAGTGAAGGACTCTAAGCTTCAAGTCCTCCAAACTCAATTTGAGATGCTTAAGATGGAGGAGAATGAGTGCTTCAACAACTTCGAGATCAAATTGATGGACATAGTCAACCAAAGTCATCAACTTGGTGACTCGTATTCGGATAGGAGAATCAAGCAAAAGATTATGAGATCTCTCCCCGATAGGTTTGAATCAAAGGTGACGGCTTTAGAGGAGAATAGCACATATAAGGATATGAAGCCAAGTGAGGTGATAGGGAGGCTTCTAGCTTATGAGTCTAGGAAGGGTCCTACCTCCACACCTCCTAAAAAGCAAAAGAGAATTGCTTTGAAAGCCTCCAAAGTTGAGAAGGAGGAGAATGATGACTCGGACGAAGAAATGGCTCTATTGATGAGAAGGTTCAAGAAATTCTACAAGTCCGAGAAGAAAGGTTTCGGATCCAAGGGTCAAGACTTCAAGAAAAAGACTCCATTCAAGAAGTTTGAGCCTAGGCAAGAGAAAACCAAAAGGAAAGGGGTCCGATGCTTTGAGTGTGGTGGCATAGGCCACTGTGCCCCCGAATGTGCTAATCACGTTAACAAGAAAAAAGGGAAAGTGATGGCCGCTACATGGAGTGGAAGTGATGACTCCAATGAAGGAGATGAGTCTTCGGATGATGAAGAGCTTATGGCTAACTTCATAGCCTTTGCCTCCTCCCATAAAAGCAAAGGTTCTAGTGAAGAAGAAAATGAGAGTCAAGAGGAAATTGACTCAAGTGATGATGGCTATTCATCTCACTCCACTAATGGAAAAGTGGATAGGATGGATCTTAGAGACTACATGGTCAAGTTTGAGAATTCTAGGTTAAAGAACAAGAGAGAGATCATGAGATTGAAGGAAGAAAACCTAGAGCTCTCATCTCATATAAATCAATTAAGTGAAGAAGTAGTGAGATCCAAATCGAATGAAGATAAGCTAAGAGAGGAGTTAGTTTTATCTAAGAGGAATGAAGAAGGTTTGAAGAGGGAGCTTAATGAAGCTAAAGAATCATTAGCTATGATGGATTCTAGCACCAAGAAGCTTGACCATATACTTGGTGTTGGAAAGAGTCCATGTGACAAGAGGGGTCTTGGGTATGAAGATGGTAAGAATATCTCAACCACTAACAAGACCGTGTTTGTCAAGAGTTTGGGGAACAAAGAAACTCCTTTGGTGCAAATTCCTAGGAAGAAGTTAGAACTAGGACAATGTTCAAATGCACAAGTGAAGATGGTGCCAAGAAGGCAACCTCAAGCTCAACCCTCTAGGGTCCCTCAAGTTAACATTCCTCAACAATTGGCTCACAAAGGAAAGAGACCAATCATGCAACCTCAAGCTAGGAAGCAAGCTAGACCGGTTCAACAACGAAAATGGATTGAACCCACTCAACCACAAAGACATGGACAAGCCCACATGCATGCTCAAGGACAAGGTATGATTCCTTATTTATTCCTACATGTCATTTTTGTGGATTTGATGGTCATATTAGACCAAATTGCTTTCGATATATTAAAATGTGTAGAACACGTAGCATGATTGAAAAGAGAAAGAATAGAGCCAAGATGCATGTTCCTAGGAATGATAAAATTGATGTGCATAATCCTAGGATAACTAGAGCCCTTGTACCAAAGATTACTAAGATTGTTTCTAGGTGGATTAGAAAGAATGAAAATGTTTGTCATGTTGCTCAAATAGCCTTGAAAGCAAATTCTTCTAATTTTTGGTATTTAGATAGTGGGTGCTATAGGCACATGACGGGTGTTATAGGTAAAAATAGTCATGAAGGACACGTCATCACCATAGAAGGCCAGGTCAGCAGGGGTCAAGATAAGTCAACTTATGGAGCAGAAACCTCCACGATAACCTACTTGGAAAAGAGGATAAGTAGTCCGACCACAAACAAAGACGATCAGCTTGGGCAGCAGATCAAATTCAGGCACACTCGGGCACACTCGGGCACACTCGGGCATACTCACTCGGGAAACAATAAAACAGTCGCCAACACTTGCAATCAGCAGCCAGCAGGTCCACAATAAGCAACGATGTGGACCATTAGAGTTTAAAAAGGAAACAAGCAGTTCTCCCATGAATAAAGGAGAAAGAATCCCGCCCAGAATTGGACACAGCCGAAAAAGGGAAAACATAATCTAAATAGGACTAGGAAACCGCTTGAGACTTGGGGGCCACAACACTAAACCCTAGCGGTCACCTTAAAACCCTAAAAACAACATGTATAAATACCCCCTCTATTCATAAACAGGGGGTAAGCGAGAGGTAGAAGATAGAGAGAGGATCATAGTGCAAAGTTCTTGTAATCGTTCTTTATCGTTCTTCATCTTGTAATCGTTCTTCATAGTGGATTTGGCTTTGTTGCTAAAGCAACAATCCCGTGGATGTTTCTCCAATCTTTTGGAGTTTTACCACGTAAATCACTTGTTATTTCTTTTCAATCTTTAGTCATACTCAAGTATAAACTGCAGTAATCCAAAAACGAATCATTGACTTGGTGACCATCAAAAATCACCGTCAACAATTGGCGCTAGAAGGAGGGGCAACCCAAAAATTTGTGACAACAATGGCTGGCGACGGAGATGGTAGCGATTCCAGGTACAGTCAAGGCATGCCAAGTAACGAGTTGGAAGATGACACCGCGCTCAATACGGCGGATGCAACTCTGACGACGGCAGACCAGTCAGCTGCCCTGGCTGGTATTCAACGTTTACCTACAGCTAATGAAGAAATCGCGCAACGACTCCACGCTTCTCTACAACAACTCATATCAGACGCAGCAAGGCAAGGAATTGACCTTTCTGTTACGGAAGGTTTGATGTCGCCTCATGAACTGTCCGCCCCAAGCCAGCAGACAGCAAGACTGCGTTCCGCAGTGGTGATACCAACCCCTGATGCACCCCCAAAGGCGAGACGAGATCCTACGGGCAGACCAGAGATGCTATCTGAAAGAGTGGCCAGGAGAAGTAGGGAGCACAGAGAAGGGAATGATTCCGACAAAGAGTACGATCAAGACCGGGTAGCCGGAGATCGAGACCGCCCTAGGAGGCGTGGTCACCGGAGAGACCGGTCATCCTCTGAAGAAAGTGAGCAGAATCATCATCGCAAGCGCCAAAGGGGCACGGTCCGGCTGCATGGCCTAAACCGAGATCATAGAGAGTTGAATCCCGAGGAGAGGGGCCAAAAAACTGACCATAAGCCAAAACTTCAATGCGTTAGGAGAACCTGAAGGGGACAGAGACATACTTATATAGAGTCTCACCCGGGAAGTTCAGAATAATCGTCGACAAATGGATGCTTTGGTTAGGCGGTATGGGCGTAATGAGCTGTCAGATGATGAATCCGGAAGCCCTTTCACCAATGGGGTGTTGAGGATGCCTTTCCCAGAGAGATTCAGGATGCCCCACATTGAGCTGTTCAAGAAGGATACCGACCCAAAAGAACACGTCCGGAGATATAGGAGCGCTATGGCGCAATATGTCCACAATGATGCACTACTATGTTTGAATTTTCCCCAAACTCTTGGGGATCTAGGCTCCCGGTGGTTTGGAAGATTGCCGGCAGCAAGCATAAGTAGCTTCGGCGAACTGAGCAAGGCTTTCTCAAGGCAGTTCCTCGGGAATGTACACAAGAAAAAGTCAGTGGCTCATTTATCCCAACTCAAACAGGGAAAAGACGAGTCGCTGAAGAAATATCTGGGGAGGTTCGGTCAGGAAGTGTCTGAAATTGGGAGCGCAAACGACGAAGCAATAATTGCCGCGTTCATTAACAACCTTCAGAACGGCCAATTGTCCTTTGACCTCAGAAGAGCCCGACTAACCAGCTGTGCCGATATGATGGACATGGCAGGGGGTTACGCCTTGGCCGAAGAAGAGGAAATTGCCACAGGAGGTTACTTCGTACATGGCGGTCGCCCAGAGGGATCCAAAACCAAGGACCAGACAAAGACGCCCGATACCAAAGGTGACAAACAGAAGAATAAAGCACGGGATGGTCGGGATGGTCGGGATGGACGACGAGCATACGACCCAAAAACCGATCAACCACGGCAGAGGTTCCAGGGCCGATACACAAATTATACCCCGTTGAAGAAAGATCAAGAAGAAGTCCTGGCAATCCTAGAAGAGAAGAACATGTCCAAAGAACCGCCTAAGCAATCGACATATGCTCGAAGGGACACCACCAAATATTGCCGTTTCCACAAAGAGAATGGGCACGAGACATCCAAGTGTTTCCAGCTAAGGGACCACATCGAGACTCTCATTAGGGAAGGGCATTTGAAGGACATTGTTTTCAAAAAGATGGACAGGGCAGATGGACAGAAAGATAGCCGACAGGACGGACGGGCGGGCGAGAAAGCTTAGTCCCAAGAAAGCCGAGGATGAAGGGGCAATTAACACCATCTTCGGAGGACCAGCGACGGGAAAGAGTAACAGGGAAAGGACCCAGGAGATTCGGGAGGCCATGGAGGCACGGAGAGACCTGGACGTCAATTCTATTGAGCCCGACCCGAAGAGAATCAAGGAGGGTTGGGACCCGATCGTGTTCACAGAAGCCGACTCACACGGAGTAGATTTTAGGCCAAACGACGCGCTAGTGATCAGCGCACGGATCGGCCATAGAGAAGTTCATCGAATTCTGATCGACAATGGGAGTTCAGCAGACATTCTTAGTGCAGAAGTATATGACCAGCTGAGGCTAGACAGGAAAGACCTACAGCCGTTTCCCACACCCCTTAGAGGATTTGGAGGAGTCGAAGTAAGGTCGCTTGGCACGGTAAAGCTACCCGTGAAGATCGGGAAAGCCCTTTGCCAGAAAACAGTGCTGCTCGACTTTGTGGTGGTAGATACGGAAAACTGGCCGTACAATGCTTTACTGGGCCGACCATTTTTGAATAAAGCCAAGGCGGTGACAGCGACTTATGCCCTCATGATGAAATTCCCGACCGAATATGGTGTGGGAGTGGTCAAAGGGTCACAAGAGATGGCCCGAAGAGCAAACTTGTCAGTGTATAAAGATAGGGAGGTACGCCAAGTATACATGGTAACGGCCCAACAAAAGGCTAGAGAACCTGAAGAACAGGCAGAAGTGCCGAAAGATTTTGAGTTGGATCCCAGAGAAGAACCGGAGGACAGGGAAGACGAGCCGACTCAAGAAGTGGCACTAGACCCAGAAGATCCGAGTAGGACAGTGAAGGTAGGGGCAAGTTTGAGCGTACATGTCAAAACCTTACTTGTTACGCTGCTAAGAAACTACAAGGACGTTTTCGCTTGGAGTCATGAAGATATGCTGGGGGTAGACCCGAAGGTGATTTCGCATCATCTTTCCACCAACCCAGAGTTTCAACCCGTGGTACAGAAAAGGAGATTATTCAATCCAGAAAGAAGCGTCGCAATCAAGAAGGAGGTAGAGAAGCTGCTTTCCGCGGGGTCGATAAGGGAAGTCAAGTATCCGGAGTGGGTAGCCAATGTAGTGTTGGTCAAGAAAAAGAACAAACAATGGAGGATGTGCGTAGACTTTACAGACTTGAACAAAGCTTGCCCAAAAGATAGTTTCCCACTACCGAGGATCGACCAGTTGGTAGATGCGACAGCAGGACATGAATTGTTGAGTTTCATGGACGCCTACTCGGGATACAATCAGATCCGGATGAATAAGGCAGATGAGGAAAAGACATCGTTTACCACGGACCAGGGCTTATATTGCTACAAAGTGATGCCATTCGGATTGAAAAACGCCGGGGCAATGTACCAGAGGTTGGTAAACAGGATATTCGCTCGGCAGATTGGGAAAAATATGGAGGTTTACGTGGATGATATGTTGACTAAGAGCACCACTGCAGAAAAACACACGGAGGATTTGAAGGAAACCTTTGACGTCCTAAGAAAGTATCAGATGAAGCTCAACCCAAGCAAATGTGTGTTCGGGGTACCTTCGGGAAGGTTTCTAGGTTTTCAGGTGCACCAGAGGGGAATCGAAGTAAATCCCGAGAAAATCAAAGCATTAGAAGGAATGGCTTCACCAAAGACACTGAAAGATGTGCAGAGGCTAACGGGATGCCTTGCGTCACTCAACCGGTTTATAGCCAAGTCAACAGACAAATGCGCCCCATTCTTTAAAGCAATAAAAAAGGGAAAAGGGCTCGAATGGAGTACAGAATGTGAAGAAGCCTTTCAGAAATTGAAAGAGTATCTGGGGAGAGCACCCATCCTTTCAAAACCGGTGGTGGGAGAAACATTGTACTTATACCTCTCGGTCACCGAAGTGGCGACGAGTTCGGTGTTGATCCGATTGGAGGAAGGAATACAAAAGCCAGTGTACTACACAAGCAAAGCATTGTTAGCGGCAGAAACCAGATACTCACCGGCAGAAAAAATAACGCTAGCTCTGATCACATCGGCCAGGAAGTTAAGGCCATATTTCCAAGCACATACAATAGAGGTATATACAGACTGCCCACTAAAACTCATTCTTCAAAAGCCGGAGGTGTCGGGAAGGCTGACCAAATGGGCGGTGGAGCTCAGCGAATACGATATCAGATAGATACCAAAAGCGGCCATCAAAGGGCAGGCGGTATCCGACTTTATAGCAGAATTCACCGAGCCAGACGCCGAGGTAAGGAGGGCAATGGAAGATGAACAGACTACTAAATTCCAATGGAAATTGCATGTAGACGGGTCATCAAACACGCATGGCAGCGGGGCAGGAATAGTCATAACGACCCCCGAGGGGGATACTGTAGAATGTGCCATGAGGTTCGATTTCAAGGCAACCAACAATCAAGCAGAGTATGAAGCCTTGTTGGCCGGCCTGAGGGTCTGCATAGCATTAGGGGCAGATGAGCTGGAAGTTTACAGCGATTCACAGGTCGTGGTCCATCAGGTACTAGATGAATACCAGGCCAGGGAAGAGCACATGATAGCTTATTTGGACATTGCAAAAAGACTACTTAAAAAGTTCAAAGCGTACAGAATCTCTCAGATCCCTCGGGAAGAGAACGAAAAAGCAGATGCTTTGTCCAAACTAGCTTCAGCCACCACAAGCATCAGATCCAAAGCAATACCAGTGGCACACCTGACTAAACCAAGTACAGCGGAACCCGAGGAAATCATAATAGCAGAGATCTGACCTAGCCCGGGCGACTGGACATACCAACTCAGAAAGTACTTAGAGGAGAACATACTACCGGAGGATGCTGTGGAAGCTAAACGCATCAGATACAGGTCAGCCCGGTACACGATTCTGAGAGGAGAATTATATAGGAGAGGATTCTCAAAAGTGCTGCAGAGATGCATTTCCGGTGAAAAGACTGGAGAGATCCTGAGAAGCATCCACAGTGGAGTGTGTGGGAACCACACTGGGGGTAAAAGCTTAGCACACAAGATACTCAGGCAAGGATTCTACTGGCCGACTCTGTTCGCGGAAGCGCAGCAATTCGCAGAGAGTTGCGGAACATGCCAAAGAGTAGCAAACGACATTTGGCGACCCCCAGAATTGCTTAGAAGCTTAACCTCGCCTTGGCCCTTTGCCATGTGGGGACTCGACCTGATAGGACCGATGCCCACAGGAACAAAGGGAGGAGCAAAGCATGCTATTGTGGCAGTGGATTATTTTACCAAATGGGCAGAGGCAGAAGCACTTGTACACATCACCGAGGCAAACACCACCAGCTTCGTTAAGAAGAATATAATATATCGATTCGGGATCCCGAGCATCATCATAACAGATAATGGAACTCAATTCGACAATAAGAAGTTCAGAGAAATGTGTGAAGAGTTCAAGATCGCAAACTACTATGCATCGCCTGCTCACCCTTAAACCAATGGCCAAACGGAGGCCGTGAATAAAGTGATCAAGCACACATTGAAAGCAAAACTAGAGGCAAAGAAAGGTGGCTGGGCAGACAAGCTGCCCGAGGTACTGTGGGCATACCGAACAACTGTAAGGTCGTCCACAGGGGAAACTCCTTTCGCGCTGGCATTTGGGACAGAAGCTGTTATCCCAGCAGAAACAACTTTTACATCCCCCAGGGTCCAGTTATACAGCCCCGAGCACAATATAGACATGCTGCAGCAGAACCTAGACGAGCTTGAAGAGATCAGAGATGCAGCACAAGTAAGAAATTCCGCATACCAGCAAAGGGCTGCTAGGTACTACAACTCTCATGTTCGGGAGCGAAGATTCCAACTCGGGGATCTAGTGCTGAGAAGAGTATCCCCAAATACCAAAGATAAATCATCGGGATCCCTCGCCGATAAATGGGAAGGGCCATATATCATCAAGAGAATCGTAGGGCACGGGGCCTACATGATAGCCCGACCAGAAGGTAGCCTGGTACCCCGACCATGCAACGCACAATATCTGAAGATCTTCTATCCCTAAAAGAATCCGATTATGGTTCTACAGTTTATTTATTCTGCTTTAGATCAGTTTTTAGTTTCTGCGTTAAAATTTCGGATTTACTTGTTAATTTTATATTCATGATCATCTAATAAAGTTCAGTTGCTAGTATGGTGTGGCGGAATCAATAAAATCCATGAGCAACATTTCAATAGCGGCCACTCAAAAGCCGACCGAATAAACGTCAAAAAGAGTCGGGCGCTATAAGGCCGCGAAAGAGCAGACGAGTGGTGCTCGAAGGGCGGAAAAGCTGTAGTAGCATGCCCGCCTAGTTAAGGCGATGCAAACGCGTCCCTTAGCAAAAAGGTAAAACCGAGGCACCAGGACAACTGGGAAAATGCTCGGAGCGTCGCTAGAAAGACTAGTGAGATGTGCAGTCGTGTTGGCCGATACAAATTACCCCAACGATTCGACAAACCCTTGCACAGATAAAACCAGGAGACGTCCTAGGTGACTTGTGCAAGGACCTCAACGTATGGT
Source organism: Acer saccharum (assembly GCA_030490815.1). Classification (NCBI taxonomy): domain Eukaryota; kingdom Viridiplantae; phylum Streptophyta; class Magnoliopsida; order Sapindales; family Sapindaceae; genus Acer; species Acer saccharum. The sequence goes on from CM059866.1 coordinate 42,153,798, forward strand.
CGTGGCGAGCCTCGACGTAACGTGGAGGTTAAACAACCTCAAAAATCAAAGGGTATAAGCCAGTTACATAAGATACTCGGCAAAAATTAGTTACCAGTTAAATAAGATACTCGGTCTAATTGATATAAGCCAGTTACATAAGATACTCGGCAAAAATTAGTTACCAGTTAAATAAGATACTCGGTCTAATTGATTAAAGCCAGTTACATAAGATACTCGGCAAAAAATTAGTTCAGTTAAATAAGATACTCGGTCTGATCGAGTAAAAAGCCAGTTACATAAGATACTCGGCTGAAATTAATTGCCAGCCATAAGGTACTCAGTCTAAGCATAGCCAAAGATTCCCGAAGGATCCATAAATTCAAAGATGGTTAGTACAAGTAGACGGTCGTCCCATCTAGGCATTGGTCATACAGTAAAATAAAACAGTAAGAATGTAAGAGTAAATTTTATTCTTATTTTATGTATAGAAAAACACAATGTATAAAAAATATACAAGTGTAGTTACAAAGAAGGGCTTAGAAATCAAGAGGAAGGCGCCGGGGGTGGTGAGCTGCTTCTGCCAACGTCAAGGTCAGGCTCCATCACGTACTCGCTCAGAAGGCTGTCATCCAAAGGCCACACGATCACATCTTCCTCGTCATCCATCCAGTGACTGTAGTCGGTACCAGGAACGGGTCCCAAGTCGGGTCTCTCATTGTTGAACCCCGCCCTCTCACTGGCGTAAAAAGTAGAGAAAGACTCGGCGGTGGGAACCTCAAGGTGCATGGGATGTGGCGTTTTTCCTTTACTTCTACAATACGCCCGCCACTCCTTCATCTGGATCCGAAGAGACTCTAGGGATGTGTCCACATGCTTCCTAATTGAGAGGTTCCAGTTGGCCCGGGCCCGATCAGTCGCCTTGTTCTTCTGCATAAAAAATTCACCGGCCGAGACCATTCCCCGCTGGAATTCCCGAAGAAGCAAAGCATCATAGGCTGGAGATCTCTTAAAACAGTCAACGCTTTGTAGCTCCATTTCCAGCCTAGCTCCCTTCGACAGTTCCTTAGCCGTCAGGGCTTGACACTCCAAGTCTTCGATTCGGCGTTCATAAGTTGACTTGGCGTCTTCGGCATTTTGTTCAGCCCAAAGCAAGGCTTCCCGGGTGGATGACAGTTGATCCTGTAGAGTCCTGACCTCCTCCGCAGCAGAAGATGCCCGATGCTCGGCTTCCATTTGCCGTGCTAAGCACTGATTTAGGAGCATCTGACTCGACTGGGTCTCCTCCTAACGAGCTAACTCAGCCCGAGAGCAATGATCTTCGCTCTCCTTCAATTGGGCTTCCAGCCTTCTTATTTTCTCCGCCTGGGCTTCGCCAGCTTGGCAAGCCCCAGACATCTCGGCCACCATCTGCAACAAGTCAACAACAAATAGAAGTAAGTAAGAAAAGGAAGAATACGAAATGACGCATATAAGCAAAGGCGTTACTCACGTAGGAAGCGCTGTTAAAAAAATTACGGAGTCGGTCAGACACAGTCCCGGTCCTGAAATGACTCCAGTGATCCTCCCCAATATAGGCCCGGCCTAAAGCCATGGCCCTGAACATGGTCTCGGGGGTGGGATCATCGATTTGGGGAGAGGAGCCCACACCACCTACACCGCCTTCGGGGAGTTCGACAGATGGGGCCGCCCGAGGAAGGTCGGTTGAGCCACCAGCACTATCTCTGACCTGCTCCCGCGGAGGGGTCACGATCGCATCTTTTTCAACATCACCCTCCCCCTCATCCTCCGAAGAGGAATCAACATACGCAACTACTCGGGGAATCTTGGGGTAAGGGCGACCAGAAGAAAACGAAGCTTTCCTCTTCCCAGTCTGCCCAGCTTCAGTGTTGCTGTCCCCAGGGGTGGAAATCGGATCAGCAGGGGCTGGAATCTCCGAGACAGAAGGATTCGGCTCGACTGAAGTCAAAATCTCCGGAGCTACCGCACCCGAAGGCCCCCCAACTGCTTCAACACCCTGAGAGGAAACGTTTGGCATATTTGCAGTAGAGTAGGGAGAACCAGATCTGCTGGGGAGATTCGCCTTCTCGGGCTCAGGGGGATCCCCTACCTTCTCTTTTCCCTTGGAAGAAGGACCTGCTGGATTGCCTGAATCAGCAGAGGTCCTACTTGCTCCAAAGTTCCCCGAAACGCCCACGGCTTCCGCCGAACACACGGTCGTTTCGTGATCATGAGCCTCCTCGGGCACATAATCGGGTACTCCCTCCTCGTCATCTCCCTCGGGAGTACCCTCATCAGATTCGCCTTCGGGAGGGGCTATCCCAGCATCTCTCTGGCGAAGGACTGCTTTTCGACTCGCCTCCACGATGCCCTTCATCCGGCGTGCCAGAGCATCGCTGACTATATCTACATCAAACACTTACAAAAGGGGAGAAAAAGGGAACCCGAGTCAAAAGACTAGTAAAGGAAAAAGAAAATACGAGAGCAACTGAGCAAAACGACGTAGCTTACAGCGTTTGCGGCACGCAGAGATTTGAGGAAAAAGACGGGCTTTAATCATTTTGCCCTCATTATAGAGATAGGGTTTCCCCCTTTTCTCCAAAGGGCGAACCGCCGCCCGAGCCAGGGTCTTCAGTTCCTCGTCGACAAAGGCTGAAGTCGTATGATTCCATTGAGGCGTACAGAAGTATCAGGGCACCCGGCACGTCATCCGAGCACCATCCAGATCAAAGCTTATAGATTGGCCCCAGCGTTTGCCCACGAAGAACCAGCTGTTCTTCCAAAATTTGTTTGAGGTCGGGAAGCCCCAAACAAATCCTTTCATCTTTTCGTCCGTAGTCGGTTCGACTCTACCCTTGACCACGATGTCTTTTGGAATCCAGAACTCGGGCTGATTCGACTGGAGAAAGTAAATCCCGGTCTTCCCCACTGGCCTCAGCGAATAGAAGTGACGAACCTCGCGAGGGGTGGGAGGCGGCCGTTTCATTCTATGCCACATGTGCCACATGCACATCAGGATGCGATAACTATTCGGAGTTAGCTGAGCCGGAGCGAGTCGGGCTTCAGCCAAGAACCAAGTGATGAAAGGCTGGAGAGGAAGAGTAACACCACAGGTGAGCATGGACCCGTAAATTGCCACGTGGCCAGGGGGTGGGTTCCATGCAGCCCGACCTTCAGCTGGAATCAGCGAAACCTCATTGCTGTCCAGATCGAACCGCCGCATATATCGTATTATCTCGTCAGGGCCGACCACATTCGGCTCAACATCATAGATGCAAATCCGCTCGGGAGAGAAGGGAATGCGAATGGCCCTGTGCTCCTCTTCAATATCGTCTTCAACGATCCTCTGGGTCGCCACTCGGCTCTCCCGGGGGTCACAATCCTTATAAATCTTCCGACTACTCATCCTCTTCCCCGGTCTTTTCCAAGGTTGAGTATCAACACAGGTGGAAGCCGAAGAGTCTGACCGAGCTTCAGGCTGATAGGAGTCAGGCTGCGATGAACCCGAAGAAACAGAATGAACTTCAGGAGTAGGAGGAACTCCGGAAGTGGCAGGGCTGTCACGATAAATTCCAGAAACGTCGGCGTTAGTAAAATGCGGTTGATCAAAGGGAGGTTCTTTCAGTAACTTGTGAACAACTGATGCAGTGAGAGTATCATTTTGCTCAATGGCAATCATACCAACAGTAAAAAGACGGTACCTAGTTGTAGAATCCATGAGAACTAACCTTGAAATGGCGAAAAACAGAGGCGATGCAGACTCCTGAGGAGGAAGAATCTTCGAGAAAAAGCCCGGGGGTTGATGATCTCAACGAAGCAGGTTTGAGAAGAAAAGTTGAAAGATGAAGCAAAGTGCCTGGGAAAACAAGAGACAAGCGAGTTCTCGAAGAATACAAGCAAAGTAATGGAAGAAGAAAATAAAAGTGGATAAGTTACAGCGGAGCTAAAATATATAGGCGACGAATCAAATTCAAAAGGAACAAAACCCTAGGAGAGTACAGAGAAGCGGGAAAATAGAAGGACGTGGGCCGTGACGTGGGCTGTACGCAGGCGAAAAGAAAGGTTATGTCTCATAAATGCGCTGTACCACGGCCAAATAAAAAAAAGACAAGTGGCAGCCGGGGAGCGTCTTGAGCCGTCAGAGAACAGAAGCGTCACCATCAAAAGATTTCTGAAATCATTGAGGAATCGAATGTGTGCGGTTGTAATTAAGACACGTCATTTAAAGCTTCGAGTCAAACGAGGATACATTAATACAGAAAACGACAAATGAGGATCAATCACAAAGAAATATTGAGGTTAAATATTAGACCCGAGAGGGCCTGACTAAGCGTGATCGGCTCAAATATTTAAGGGGGTATTGTTATAGGTAAAAATAGTCATGAAGGACACGTCATCACCATAGAAGGCCAGGTCAGCAGGGGTCAAGATAAGTCAACTTATGGAGCAGAAACCTCCACGATAACCTACTCGGAAAAGAGGATAAGTAGTCCGACCACAAACAAAGACGATCAGCTTGGGCAGCAGATCAAATTCGGGCACACTCGGGCACACTCGGACATACTCACTCGGGAAACAATAAAACAGTCGCCAACACTTGCAATCAGCAGCCAGCAGGTCCACAATAAGCAACGATGTGGACCATTAGAGTTTTAAAAGGAAACAAGCAGTTCTCCCGTGAATAAAGGAGAAAGAATCCCGCCTAGAATTGGACACAGCCGAAAAAGGGAAAACATAATCTAAATAGGACTAGGAAACCGCTTGAGACTTGGGGGCCACAACACTAAACCCTAGCGGTCACCTTAAAACCCTAAAAACAACATGTATAAATACCCCCTCTATTCATAAACAGGGGGTAAGCGAGAGGTAGAAGATAGAGAGAGGATCATAGTGCAAAGTTCTTGTAATCGTTCTTTATCGTTCTTCATCTTGTAATCGTTCTTCATAGTGGATTTGGCTTTGTTGCTAAAGCAACAATCCCGTGGATGTTTCTCCAATCTTTTGGAGTTTTACCACGTAAATCACTTGTTATTTCTTTTCAATCTTTAGTCATACTCAAGTATAAACTGCAGTAATCCAAAAACGAATCATTAACTTGGTGACCATCAAAAATCACCGTCAACAACGGGAAACAAGAGTTTCTTTGAGACTCTTGTTATAGAGGAAGGAGGATATATCACTTTTGGTGATGGATCCAAAAAGAAAGTTGTAGGGAAATGAACCATTTCCGTTCCCGGATTACCCTCCTTATCTAATGCTTTGTTTGTTGACGGCTTGAAAGCCAATTTGATAAGCATTTCTCATCTTAGTGATGAGGGATATTCCGTCATGTTTAGTAAAAATGATTGCTCTATCCTAAAGCCCGATGGACAAACCTTGTTGAAAGGTATGAGATCTAGCGACAATTGCTATTGTCTTGAAGCTAGAATAGTCTCAAACAATGTGTCCATGGATGAGCAAATAGAGTTGTGGCATGAAAGACTTGGCCACATGAACTTTAGGGATTTAAGAACCCTTGGAAAGTTCAATTGTGTGCGTGGCCTCCCTAAGCTTGGGAAGAAAGCCAATGGTGTTTTGGACCTTGCCAACAAGGAAAACAAACTAAGAGCATGCACAAAAAGGGCAAGTATCTCTCCACCAAGGAGCCCTTGGAGCTACTCCACATGGATCTCATGGGTCCGATGCAAACCGAGAGTTTAGGTGGAAAGAGATACATTTTTGTTTGTGTTGATGATTTCTCTAGATTTACATGGACATATTTTCTTAGAGAAAAATCTGAAACTTTTGAGATGTTTAAAATGCTTTGTACTAAAATACAAAATGAAATGAATTCTAACATTAAAAGCATTAAACGGATTAGAAGTGACCATGGGAGGGAATTTGAGAATGCCTCTTTTGAAAGCTATTGCAATAGCTCAGGTATCTCCCATGAGTTTTCTGCTCCTAGGACACCTCAACAAAATGGAGTTGTTGAGAGGAAGAATAGGGTCCTTCAAGAGATGGCCCGTGTGATGTTGCTTAGCAACAATCTTCCTAGGAACCTATGGGCCGAAGCCGTCAATACGGCTTGCTATATAGGGAATAGAGATTTTTTTAGGCCCGGTTCTAGAAATACCTCTTATGAGTTATGGAAGGGTAGGAAGCCAAATGTTAGCTACTTCCACACATTTGGAAGCAAATGCTACATTTTAAATGACCGTGATCAACTTGGCAAATTTGATGCTAAGAGTGATAAGGGTATCTTTATTGGCTATGCCTTGAATAGTAGAGCCTATAAAGTGTTCAACTTAAAGACTCGAACCGTCATGGAATCATCCAATGTTGTCATTGATGATACTAGGCTCAAGTCTAATCACCATGAGGAGGAGGATATTTTAGATGATGACTCTCCCTTAGAGAAGGTTGTGGAGACTCCTAATGTTGGGACATCCAACCTTGATAAAGAGGCCACTCAACCTCTTGATAGAGTTCCTCTCTTGGACTCTAATGAACCCGCTCCATGGGTTAGAAGACTCCATAACAAAGAGGATATTATTGGAGATGTGAATAAGGGTGTTAGGACTAGGCGTCAAATAGCTAATCTCATTAGCTTTACTTGCTACACCTCTCAAATTGAACCCAAAAAGGTTGATGAAGCCTTGAATGATGAATTTTGGGTTCTTGCCATGCAAGAAGAGCTAAACCAATTCGAAAGGAATGAGGTTTGGACTCTAGTTCCTAGGCCTAAAAACACTCATGTGATAGGCACTAAGTGGATTTACAGGAACAAATCCGATGAGGATGGCAACATAGTGCGGAACAAGGCTAGACTTGTAGCACAAGGGTACTCTCAAATTGAGGGTATCGATTTTGAGGAGACTTTTGCTCCCGTTGCCCGTTTAGAGTCCATTAGGCTTCTCTTGTCCATTTCTTGTGTACACAAGTTCAAATTGCACCAAATGGACGTCAAGAGTGCCTTCCTCAATGGCTTCTTACAAGAGGAAGTGTTTGTTGAACAACCCAAGGGGTTTGTGGATGCTCACCACCCCAACCATGTCTATCGCCTCAAGAAGGCTCTATATGGGTTGAAACAAGCACTGAGGGCTTGGTATGAGCGCCTCACTCAATTTCTTGTTGACAATAACTATACTAGGGGTAGTGTTGACAAGACTCTATTCATCAAGAAGGACAAGGATGAGCTTTTTATAGCTCAAATCTATGTTGATGATATAGTGTTTGGCTCCACCAACAACACCAAGGTCCAACATTTTGTTGATGTTATGTCTCATGAATTTGAGATGAGTCTTGTTGGTGAGCTAAGTTACTTCCTAGGTTTGCAAATTAGGCAATTAGATGATGGGATCTTCATTACCCAAGCCAAATATGCCAAAAACCTAGTGAAGAAGTTTGGTCTAAAAAATGCCAAACATTGTGATACACCCATGAGTACCACTTTGAAGCTAAGCAAGGATGCTAGTGGTAAAAGTGTGGAACAAATGTTATATCGTGGCATGATTGGGAGCTTGCTTTACTTGACCGCAAGTAGGCCCGATATATCTTTTAGTGTAGGTGTGTGTGCTAGGTACCAAGCGGATCCTAAGGAGTCCCATCTCTCTTCCGTTAAGAGAATCATTCGCTATGTGAATGGGACTTCCAACTATGGGATTTGATACTCGTTTGACACTAATGCTAGTCTTGTAGGCTTTAGTGATACGGATTGGGCAGGAAATTGCGATGATAGGAAGAGCACATCAGGCGGTTGCTTCTTTCTAGGCAACAACTTGGTGTCTTGGTTTTGCAAGAAGCAAAACTTGATTCCTTGTCCACGGCCGAGGCCGAGTACATAGCCGCGGGGAGTGGATGAACACAACTCTTATGGATGAAGCAAATGCTAGTAGACTACGGATTCAACCAAGGTACTCTCACTCTCTTTTGTGATAACATGAGTGCCATTAATATTTCCAAGAATCCGGTACAACATTCTAGAACTAAGCATATTGACATCCGCCATCATTTCATTAGAGAGCTTGTTGAAAATAAATGCATAGTACTTGAACATGTAGGTACTAATGATCAACTTGCGGACCTATTTACTAAACCCTTGGATGCTACTCGATTTAAAACACTGTGTAGATCTATTAGGATATGTCTTGTGGAGTGATGTGATTTGTTTTCTGACCCCATATGGGGAACTCAAGCAAAGAGAGCTATTTTGCATTCTTGTTACTTGCAAAAAATTTGAAATATCTTATGCTTCTTCTTTTAATTGCTTGAGTAAGCTTGGTTGCACATATGTATATATGTTTTTTCAATTCAATAAATGTGAACCTTGCTTGTTTACAATCCATATCATATTTATGTTCAAACATGCATTTTTGGACTAGGAGATCTAAATAGGAAGTATGATTTGAATGACCTATAGTTATCTCCATGACATGATGATTCTTTTATAACATGCTAATGTCAAATGAAAAAGCATGATATTCACATAACATACTCAAATGAAAAAGCATGAATTGATGATTGCGTTCTTAAAATGCAAAACTTGTGTGAAAAAGACTTATGAGACTCAAAATGAATAAAGGATCTTGTATCCATTCAAAGGATCTAAACATCCAAATGTCTCTCTTTCTTTATTAGTTGAACATGGCTACTATCATACGGATATCTTATCCGGAAAAATCAAATAGGGTGCAAAGTCGCTCATGCCATGTTTCGCTTATAAAGTTGGATATAGTTGCTCTTTAATTAAAATCAATGAAATTGCTATATCCTTGCTTCTCCCATGACAATTGTGAAATTGGTTCGAATTCTTATTAGAAACCTTTGTCATTTGCTTTGCCAAATACCATTGTATTTTGGACTTGAATGCTACATGTCTTATATATAAAGCATCTTTGATTCACACATTTTCTTCAAATAAATCTCCTTGTTTCTCTTCAATTAATTGGGATGCATAAAGTGACTTATATGATTATGCAAATATCTTGCATGCTTCTATCTCTCTTTGCTAAGAGTGACTCGGTTTGGGACTACTCCTTTGCCTATATCATGACAAAAAGGGGGAGTAGTGTGTGGTAAGGGAGAATGCTAATTAGTGTTGATAATTCACATGTTTGGGGAGATTTCATATTAAGGGGGAGTACCCTTTAAGGGGGAGCATTGCATTCACATACATTTCATGATATTGTGCTTAAATTCTTAAATGCAAATGCTTGTTTTATTTTCACTTGATCCTCTCACATTCACTTGCTTTGGAAGAGTAACTTTTGTTTTGAAGGGTTGATAGTTCTACAAGAGATTGAAGTCTTGAAGATTTTTAGTTTTTAATATCTCTTTGTATTGTAGAATATCTTTGTTATCCCGTAGCTTCAATTATGTTTGTGAGGATCATTGTGAGTGGTGGTTTTGTCACGAAATAGCCAAAGGGGGAGATTGTAAGGTTCCCGTTTATTGATTGGCTTATTTCGTGGACAAACCACATGTTGGGGTTTATTGTGTAAGGGTAGTTTAGGTGATTGAGAATCAAGCTCAAAGGCCCTTTCAAGACCTCAAGGTGACAAGCACTCCAAAGGTATATCTCTAGTGCTTATTTTTCTTTGAAGAGATTAGTTGCACACACACATTTAACATATATTGCATATGTGTGTATTCTCTTCACATGTCACATTCCACACTTGCACTTCTTTATTATATTTTTTTTATGTGTGGATTTGTCCATAGATGAGTTCCGAGCGATTCGGAGACTTGTCTATATGTTTCGGATGATTTCCGAGACATTTGGGACATTCTGTGTTTTTATCGGAAACCGAAATTCAATTTCGAGCTTAAATTCGAAAGTTATATAATTTTCCATATTAATAATTGAGTTCGGGTTAATTTTCCGAAGACGGAATTAAATTTCAAAATTCGATGTTAACTGGACTGAAGAACGCTCGGGTCCGAAGTCAACTTAGTGTGGTATGATAGCCACACCTAGCATAGGGTGGTGTGTGAGACACGGGCTCCCCACGCCAAAAACTTCTCTCTGCCCGCGTTGCACACACGGCACACACACGGGCACTCAACTGATGGTTTTTTGTTTTGATTTTTCAAAGCATTTTATTGTGTGCATTAAATTAAATGTGAGCTCTTTTGTATGTGTTGACTTGTTGCTTTAATTGATTTGACTTGATAATTAATTGGTCTTCTTGTTTGTATCTCACGTGAGCTCACCTCACTTGATTAGCATCATTTCAATTTTTTTTTAAAAGTCAAGCGTGGTCCAGCGTGCAGCTTTCTTTAATTTTTTTTTTTATTATTATTTGTTTTTCTAATGATGCCGTTGGATGCACGAGAAGTAGTTTCTCCACCGTTGGATACTCTAAGAAATAAATAAGACGACAGTGGGGGTCCCCTTAGGAGAGAGGACGTACTACTGCACTTCACTTCAGCCGCCGCCGCCCCTCCCCTTCCTAGCTCCAGGTCGGCCTGAATCCGCTGCTGTCACCCACATCTTTCCAATCCGGTTGCAAATCTCGATCGAACTTCGCCAGTATTCCGTCGCGCCGTTCGTTCTTCACAACAGCCCCGTCGCTCGTCAGTCGCCGGCTCGCCACTGCTCCTCAACGTCGCAGCATCAGTTCCGTCGCAGCATCAGTTCCGGCCAGCTGGCGTCCGTCGCACCGATCGCACACCGCCAAGCTTCCGCCGGTCTTCTACGATTTTTGTTTGTTGAGTGGAGCTCTGATTTCAGAATAATTGTTCAGTATTGTTGTGTAATATAATTCATTATTATACACAACATTAAATATATTTCATTATTATACAGTATTGTTGTGTGATCTCACATGTTTGTTTAGATCTATGGCTTCTATGGAGTTATCGGATCTTTTTCCTGAACTTGAACCGCAGGTTAGAGCCCCTTCAATCCAAACTGACTCTCGTATGGATGGACTTTCAAATCCCAAAACAGTAATAAAATCTTATGCCCAAGCAATCTCCTCCGCCATTGCTCCGATTTCTTCAGCTCCCAAGAAAAAAGGTGATTATGTTGCAATCAAAGTCAACACGAAAGCTTATGAAGAACGGTTGAAACTCTGCAGTTACTCTCTTATCGGTCGAGTTGTCTTGTCAAAGGGAGAGGAACCATGGAAGATATTGGCTCTCAAAGAAAAACTTCAATCTATTTGGAAATTGAACTCTCAATGGCGCCTCATCTCTCTTGGACGGGGATTCTTCCAGATACTTTTGAATTCCGAGGAAGATAAAGCACAAGTTTGGGGCATCGGATCACTTCATTTGAAACCTGGAGTTCTAAGGCTTCAACCATGGACTCAGAATTTTAATCCCAACACACAGCGCACGACGAATGCTCAAATTTGGGTGCGGTTTTATGATTTGCCTTGGGAGTTTTGGCACCCTCAAATCCTTTCAGACATGGCACGTGGGGTCGGTATTCCTTTAAAGTTTGACAGAGCTACCCTGGAGGGTGATTATGGCCACTTTGCTCGCATGTTGATTGATGTTGACCTTTCTAAACCGTTACCTAACTCTATCATGATAGAGGTTGGGGAAGATTGCTTATTTCCGACTCTTTACTTTGAGAATGTTCCAAGTTTCTGCTCGGTTTGTTGCTCAATTGGTCATTCAGCCGCCTCATGTCATCATGCGACCCGATTTACAGGGACTGTCACCACTGAGTCAAACGACAAGAATCTGGAACGGGGAAGATCCAGAATTAGACAAGAGTACAGACCAAAACATCAGTCAAGGGATGTTCCGACCTCTCGTGTTTTGGAGAACATTAAGTCAGGTATTGATGCCATTGCGACTAAGCCCGATGAGGCTGCAACCTCTCTACCAAACAAGACAGCTTTAGACCCAGTTGCCTCTTCTAGTTCCCTCAGGGCAATCATTCCCACTGGACAAGGAGAGGCCTTGAAAACTGCTGTTCTTTTAGATGATTCCACATACCCATTACACACTGAGCGTGTAGATGATGTTGATGCCATGACAGATCCTGTTATTGTTCATCTGGATCCTTTGTTAGATCCTCCCATGGTAGAGCCAATTTTTCATACTCTTGAGGGTGAAGTTAGTTCTGGAACAGACAGCGAAGGCACCGAATCAGACTTCAGCCACCCCACCGAAGGAGTCTCTTGGGCAGATCAATTGGAAGATTCAGGTTGGAAGGAAGTTACCGCAAAAAAAGGTAAGAAGAATAAAAAACAGGTTGCTAGTGTTGTTTCGCCCAAAACTAGGGCTGCTAAGAATAAACTGTCACATAAATGATTGTCCTTTATTGGAACTGTAGAGGTATTGCAAACAGTGATACCCAACGTACTTTGAAAGATTTCTGTTCTCGTCATAAACCGAATTTTGTTTGCATTGCTGAACCGTTGTGTGCTTTTGATTCCATTTCTTCTACTTTTTGGCGCTCTATGGGGTTACATTTTATTGGTTCTAATGGTAGAGGTACTCCTAGTATGTGGATTTTTGGGTCTACTGCTTTTCAAGACGCTACTATTGTTTTGTCTCACGCTCAACATGTTACTGTTTCTGCTAATTATTGTGGGATTGTCCATCGGATCTCTTTTGTTTATGCCAGCGTGAACTACATCACCCGTAGATCTCTTTGGAACTCTCTTATGGACATTGCTAGTTCAGATGATCCGTGGCTTGTGCTTGGAGATTTCAACTCGATTCTAGGCGCTCATGAGACTACTGGTAATGTTTCTAGTATCTCCTGTGATGATTTCCGTGCTGCTTTAACGGTCTGTGATCTTGTTGACATTGAAACGAAAGGTGTTTTTTATACTCGCATCGGCCGGGGTAGGCGTGGTATGGTTCTTTCTCGATTAGACAGAGCTGTATGCTCCCATTCTTTTTTAGCCGCTTGGTCACAGATATCCTGTGTTACCTTGCCTAGATCTCATTCAGATCATCACCCTTTATTGGTTTCTTGTGCTGCGGGTACTTCACCGGGTCCACGGCCCTTCAGGTTTCAAGGTATGTGGGTTTCTCATCCCTCCTTTCTTAATTTGGTTAGATCGGTTTGGTCTGCCTCTGTCACTAGGAGTGGTGCTGGGATTGTTGTTCAGAAGTTGAAGCTGTTGAAAATGGCTTTGAGGAGGTGGAATTGGGAGGTGTTTGGGGATATTGCCTTGAATGTCACTAATGCTAATGAGAAGGTGATGCTTATTCAGGGCAGAATTGGTTCTGAAGGTTTTTCTGAAGATCTTTTTCGTCTTGAGACTGCTGCTCTTGCAGATTTGGATAGGGTTCTAAAACAACAGGAGATTTTTCTTAAAGAGAAAAGTAGAGTCAGGTGGCTTGCTGAGGGTGATCGGAACTCTAAATTTTTTCATTCTCTATTGAAGCGTAGAGGGGGAAATAAGCCTCTTTCCTCTATTCAAATTGGTGAGAATATTTCTTATGATCCTACTGAAATTGGTGAGCATGTTTCCTCTTTTTATCAGCATCTCTTTTCGGATCCTGGCAACGATAGTTCAGATTTCTCTTTGATTAGAGAGCATGTGCCTTCCCTGGTTACTGTTGATGAGAATGCTTCGATTCTTCGAGTTCCCTCTTTTGATGAAGTGAGGCATACAGTTTTTTCCATGGATCCTCTAAGTGCTCCTGGTCCTGATGGTTTCTCGGGCAGATTTTATTCTCATTGTTGGGAAATTGTGGGACATGATGTGGTTTTAGCTGTGCAGGATTTTTTTCACACTGGTCGAGTTTTTCCGGGTTTGAATTCTAATTTCTTGGTCCTTATTCCGAAGATTCCAAACGCTCTTTTGATCGATCAGTTTCGCCCGATTGCTCTTGGTAATTTCCTGTTTAAGGTTATCACTAAGATAATTGCTGATCGCTTGGCCGAAATTTGCTCTCACATTATCTCTCCTAATCAATTTGGTTTCATTAGGGGTCGTCAAATTGGAGACTGTATTGCCGGTGCTTCTGAATGTTTTAATGTATTGAATAATGGCAGTCGCGGTGGGCACTTGGCTTTAAAAATAGACATTAGTAAGGCTTTTGATTCTATTAGTTGGCCTTTTCTCTTTGAAGTCCTTCGGTGTTTTGGCTTCTCTGAGATTTTTATTGGTTGGGTTGCGGCTATTTTTGATTCTGCTAGGATCTCAGTGCTTATTAATGGTTCCCCTCAGGGCTATTTCCCCTGTTCGCGTGGTGTGCGGCAAGGTGATCCTCTCTCCCCTCTTCTTTTTTGTTTGGCAGAAGATTTTTTGAGCAGATACCTTACACATTTAGTAGAATCGGGCTCTATGACTTCTATCTCTTCTCCAGTTGGGATGCGTGCCCCTTCTCATTTTCTCTATGCTGATGATGTTATCCTCTTTTGCCGGGCTTCTCCTCAGAATTTACAAGTGATTTTAGATGCTTTTGCTATCTATGGCTCTCTCTCGGGTCAGCGAGTTAATTGGGAAAAATCTTCCATATTCTTTGGCAAAAACATCTCTGGGCCTCGAATTGCTAATTTTCTCTCAATGTCTAGGATGCGCAAGGGTGGTGATTCAATGACTTATCTAGGGGTCCCTCTTTTCATTGGTGCGCCTAAACGTCGATGGTTGATCCCATGGGCTGATAAAATTAAAAGTAAATTGGAATCGTGGAAGGGTTTCTCTCTTTCAATGGCAGGTCGGTTATGTCTTATTAATTCTGTGATTACGGGTTCCTTCTTGCATTCTTTTCAAGTTTATCGTTGGCCTTCATCTCTGTTGTATGTATAAACTCGCCCAACTGACACGTCATCAAAGGAGCTAACAAAAGGTTGCCACGTCATTCATTGACCGGGTCAAGGGAAGAAGTTTGACCAGTCAGGATGATAAAATAGCTTAGACCAGAGGGAAGTCAAAGGCATGGTCGCCAAAACCAAAAACCTACTCGCCGAATATAGAAGTGCACTCGCCAGATACGTAATACCCAGAAAATAAAGGTACTCGCTGGACCAGCACACTGGGCTCGAACCGACTCGGCAGAAACACAGAAGCAACAAGGAATCATAAAAAGGAAAGAAGACCCAATCCGTGACAGAAAAGGATCCTAATACAAATCAACAAGGGGAAACCCTAAATAAACATGTATAAATAGAATCACCTATCCCACGAGGAAGGGGATCAGAAATATAGAGAGAGAAAAGAGAGCAATTGTGAGAGATTATAGTGTGTAACAAAGCAACGAAAACCTAGTATTATTCTTCTGCCCTAAGGGGCGCCGTGGTTTTTTCCCATTCAAGGGTTTTCCACGTAAAACTTGTCTTTTGCATGTGTTCTTAATTTTCTTGCTTTATATTGAATTGATTTAATTGTTGAGTGCGTGGCAATCCAAATTTCACCGTCAACAATCTCTTTTGAAAGATTTAAATGCTGCTATTCGGAATTTTTTTTGGACTGGTTCAATCGATGGTCGTAAATCTGTCCAAGTTACCTGGAAATCTTGTTGTATGCCTAAGGATGGTGGTGGTATTGGTGTTAAAGACCTTGGTATTCTGAACAAGGCCATGCTTAAGAAGTTCACTTGGAGGTTGTTAACTGAGGAGTCCTTCGTTTTTACATATCTTCGGGCTAGGTTTTTCACCCAGGATCACAGACCTAGAACATGGTATGTTGTTTCTTCTGTTTGGCCTGGCCTAAAATTGCATTATACTCCCTTGATGATTGAGTCTAGGTGGTTGGTTGGTCGTCACTCTAAGGTTCGTTTTTGGACGGATAACTGGTTAGGAGACCCGTTGATTAATCTGGTTGAGGATAGGTCTTCATTACAGCCTCCGCTGGACTCTGTTGTGGGTGATATTTACTCAGATGCCACGGGTTGGGATATTCCTGTTTCTTTTAAAGCTTCTCATCCAGTTGTGGCTTCTGAGATTGAGAAGGTGGTGGTAAGTACTGACCCAGATTCGTTTGTTTGGACATGTTCCTTGGATGGTGTTGTTTCTTGTAAATCTGCTTATAATTCTCTTTCTGAGGTTAGGAGTTCTGTTGTTTGGGGTAGGCAGATTTGGGCGTCTTTTATTCCTCCTTCTCGCTCTATCCTCATTTGGCGTTTGTTTCATGGTAAGATTCCTACGGACATTGCGTTGCGTGCCAGAGGCTTTATTTCTCCTTCTCGTTGTCGGTTTTGCTGTGCTGTAGAGGAAGACTTGAGGCATCTTTTTCTTGACTGTCTTTTTGTTCGTGGGTTGTGGGATGCTGTTTCCTCTACTTTTGGCCATAAGCTCAAGTTGGATGGTACTTGTTTGGACTTTTGGCAAGAGGCTATGAAGGTTGTCTTTAGCACTCAAATGCAAGCTCTCTGGCGGGTTTCTATCATCACGGTTTTCTGGGTGGTGTGGTTCCTCCGGAATCAAGCTACCTTTGAGGGTGGCAAGCCTGTTTTTGCCGATGCTCTTTCCATGATTTGGCGTTCCGTTCGTGAGGCAGACTCCCTTCAGTCTGGCACTATGAAGAATTCAATGGTTGAGCTTCAGACTCTTCAACGGCTTCATGTCTCTGGTCGTCCTCCCAAGGCTCCTCGCATTTTAGAGGTTAATTGGCACCCTCCACCGCCGGGCTGTTTTAAGGTTAACACGGACGGGGCTGCTTTTGGTAGTCCTGGTCTTGCTGGTTGTGCAGGGGTTTTTCGCACATGCAGGGGTTTCGTTAGAGGTTGTTTTGCTATTCCTCTTGGTGTCTGCTTTGCTTTTGAGGCTGAATTAGCCGCTGCTGTTCACGCTATTGATTATGCTTGGACTTTTGGCTGGCGTCGGTTGTGGTTGGAAAGCGATTCGACTTTTGTAGTGAATATCCTTCGTTCTAGATCTCGTAAGGTTCCTTGGCGTTGGCGCCCCGCATGGGATAGGTGTTTGCGATTAATCTCTCAAATGGACTTTGCTGTCACTCATATTTATCGGGAGGGTAACCAAGTTGCCGATAGTTTAGCTTCCAGGAGCCCCAGTATAGTCTCTCCTACATGGTGGTGGACAGCTCCGAGTTTTTGCAATTCTTTTATTTTCAACGATTTTTGTTGCAGACCTTCTTTTAGGTTCTGTTAATCTGCTTTCTTTTTTATTTTCTGTTCTCTTTTGTTCTCTTTCTTTTTTTCTTTAATAATATGTTGGGCTCGACCCCAACAACCTTATCAAAAAAAAAAAAAAAAAAAAAAAAAATTTATTTGTTTTTCTAAATCAAGCGTGGTCCAGCGTGCAGCTTTCTTTAATTTTTTTTTTTTATTATTATTTGTTTTTCTAAATCTTAAACGGTGTAGTTTCATGTGTGACCTAATATATATATATATTAGGGAAAATTGCACAAACTTACCCTAACGTTTCTCATTATGGCATAATATTCAACTAATGCCTTTAATTGCACAAACAACCCCTCCTTTTAGTCAACTTCAGTTAAAAATAGCCATTGACCATGATTTTTTTTGAAAGCCCAAAATTCCCCTTGCACTTTATTACAAAAAAATCTTAATTGCCCTTTATTTAAAACATTATCTACTTTAAATTATTAGAATATAAAAAATAAATACTAAACATAATCTTTTTTAAATCAAAAAAATTCAAAAATAATATATTAAAAACAAAACAATTTAAGAAAACGTTATTTTGAGAAAATACAATTTAATAATATATTAAAAAAAAAAACGTTATTTTGAGAAAATATAATTTAAAATTATGCAAGTCCAATATAAATAGTGGTAATGTGCTACATATTTTTAAAATTTAAAACATATTTTTTATTTATTTAAAAAGGATTATGTTTAGTATATTTTTTTTAAAAATTTTGAACCAAAATATAATGCGTAATTTATATTGAGTCAAATTATTTTGTATTATAGAGATGAACATTAAACAAATTTTCGATGCTACTGTATTTTATTATGACAAATGATTATATTTTTATTTCAAACTTTTGATGATTTTATTTATATTTGTGTTTAGAATACTAAACATAATCCTTTTAAATAAAAAAAATTCAAAAATAATATAATAAAAACAAAAAAAATTCAAAAATATGTAACACATTACCACTATTCATATTGGACTTGCATAATTTTAAATTATATTTTCTCAAAATAACGTTTTTTTTTTTTTTTGTTTTTGTTTTTAATATATTATTAAGTTGTATTTTCTCAAAATAACATTTTCTTAAATTGTTTTGTTTTTAATATATTATTTTTGAATTTTTTATTTATTTAAAAAGGATTATGTTTAGTATTTATTTTTTATATTATAATAATTTAAAGTAGATAATGTTTTAAATAAAGGGCAATTAAGATTTTTTTATAATAAAGTGCAGGGGCAATTTTGGGCTTTAAAAAAAAATCATGGTCAATGGCTATTTTTAACCAAAGTTGACTAACATGAGGGGTTGTTTATGCAATTAAAAGCATTAGTTGAATATTATGCCATAATGGAAAACGTTAGGGTAAGTTTGTGCAATTTTCCCTATATATTATCTTCTTGTCACTTCGTTTTTTGAGAGAGCAAAATACACACATTTTGAGAGACAAATATCTTTAAGAGAGAAACTCCCAAGAACTTGTTTTTAACTCTCAAAACTCATTTTCATATGCATCAAAATATCATCTAAGCATTTCTAGTATACTTAGGATGTTTACTTGCATGGGTCTTGGTCAACACACTTCCCTTGGTATGTTCTTTACTATTATCATTTATAATTAGTGTTTTATTTATCAAGGCATCTCTTTTATTATTTGTATGTTCTTAGATTAACATCTAATATTCAAAATAGAGATTGTTGTGTTTGACATGATTGAGTGTTGTATTGTGATAGCTAATTAGGTTTTTGTATAATCTTGATTAGCTAAGCTATTTGACATGTCATTTAGTTTTAATATCTAGGATTGTTCTAATTGCTAATTCATCATCTTAGATAAGCATATAGGGTTTCCCTTGCTCTATGTTGCATTTGGATATTCATATATTCACTTAGGGTGTTAATCTCTTCATTGAGAACATAAGTCTTGTGTGTAGCATCCGGGATTAGGTTGCTTAGATCGCAAGCATTCGAACTAGGTTCACTCATACCGGGATTAGGTAGGTATGTGATTACTTCCGGGATTAGGTTGTAATTTTCATCACTTAGTGGATTCGAGGTTCGGGTGTGGCTCACTTATTAGCCCGTGGTTTTTCCCGTGAGAGTTTCCACATAAAAATCAAGTGTTATTTAATTTCCGTATTTTTTACTTGATTTATTGCTTTATCTAGTTAGGGGTAATTTCGTAATATTGACTTCACACGAAAAATTGGGTAATACGTTTAAAATCTATTCACCCCCCCTCTAGATAGTTTTATACACACCGTGCAATATTTGTTTCACCAACCCTTTCGTTTTCTTTTCCCAAAAACACCTCTCTCTCTCTCTCTCTCTCTCTCCTCTCTCTCTCTCTCTCTCTCTCTCTCTCTCTCTCTCTCTCTATGTGACTTGGATATGGGAACTCTTTCGACTCTATTTTCACCCCTTCTTGCGACCACAACTTCTCAAACAATTTCTCCACCAACCCTTTCGTTTTCTTTTCCCAAAAACACCTCTCTCTCTCTCTCTCTCTCTCTCTATGTGACTTTGATATGGGAACTCTTTCGACTCTATTTTCACCCCTTCTTGCGACCACAACTTCTCAAACAATTTCTCCACCAACCCTTTCGTTTTCTTTTCCCAAAAACACCTCTCTCTCTCTCTCTCTCTCTCTCTCTCTCTCTCTTTTTGTGACTCTGATATAGGAACTCTTTCGACTCTATTTTCACCCCTTCTTGCGGCCACAACTTCTCAAACAATTTCTCCACCAACCCTTTCGTTTTCTTTTCCCAAAAACACCTCTCTCTCTCTCTCTCTCTCTCTCCTCTCTCTCTCTCTCTTGTGACTCTGATATAGGAACTCTTTTGACTCTATTTTCAACCCCTTCTTGCGGCCACAACTTCTCAAACAATTTCTCCACCAACCCTTTCGTTTTCTTTTCCCAAAACACCAATAACTTCACACCTACAACAATGAGTCATCATCATCATAGTTGCATAATCCAGAGCTATAAGTTTGGTAACTTTCTTGACTTGAAACCCGAATCTGGATCCAACTTTGGCTTGAAGACTACCTTGGTTGTGTGGAGCATTTGGTGTTGGGTGATTCACATGTCTAAGTTTTCCGTTTGTTCTCTTCTTTTGTTTTCATCAAAAAATAAAATAATGTCAATCATCAAGCCAACAGGGGCATAGCTCAGCTAGTAGATGGACGAGCTTGGGGTTTAGGCAAATGACTCTCAGGTCAACGGCTCGAATCTTACCAATAACGAAAGCTTTTAAAAAAAAAAAAAAATATTTGCAGTGTGATCTAACTAGGGATGGCAATTAGACCCGGACCCGTGAGACTCGACCTATGTGGATCGGTTCAGGTTCCTCACATTTGGGTCACGGGTCGGGTCTGGGTCCAGAGTATTAGACCCGATTCGTGTTTGGGTCAGGTCTAGGTCTAGGTCTGGATCCGTAGACCCGGACCCAAACTCGTAGACCCGAATAGTGAGTGAGTTAAAAAAAAAAAAAAAATGAAGAATTTGAAATTGAAATTGAATGCAAATAAGAATATTTCCCTTTTATGTCCTCTATTTATTTATTTAGTTATTTATATATTTTAGTATCTTTTTTTTAGTATTTTATTGTTTTTTTGGATCATGGGTTCATGGGTCCTCAGGTCGAGTCTAGGTCTTCCTAAGACCCACGGGTCCAGGTCTAGGTCTAGGTCCAATTTTTTATGGGTCTCAATCCGAATCTGGATCCAATTTTTTTATCGGGTCTGGGTCTAGGTCCAGTAGGACCCGACCCATTACCATCTCTAGATCTAACTCTACAACATCAAAATATGGGCCGAGGGAGAAGATGAGCGTAAATTTTTAATAAAGTTGTTACCGTAAGTGAAAAAAAACAAACTAGGAAAGTTTGGTGTAATTGGCTATTTATCTTTCATATGAGATGGGATCTTGACACTTGTAATTCTTATTCTATTGTCAACTCTGCTGACCTTGAAAATATAGTAGCCAAGCCCTTGGTGGAATGAAAACTGTCACAAACAAGCTGACTTTTGATTCCAACAAATAAACAATTTAAACCAAAACAACAGAATCCAGAATAATCCAATCAATGTAGTTGAATTGAATTCAACAGTTGAACCAGTTTTAACTTCAACATAATCTCCAAGACATACAGAGAGATTTACCAGTTCTGTGTGACCCACATGAGTCTAAACTAGATATACGAAACATGTCACGGAAGTTGACAATCAGCTTCATAATTTTGAAACAGTGAAATTGAAACTAGATTACTATATTGAACTCAAGCTAACTTCAAAATTTCTAAGGATGGTTTTCATAATAATAAAAACCAAAAGAATTGTCACTAATGTTTTCAACTACTGATATATTGTTTCACCGATCAACATTCAAGCTAAATAACATTAATTAAACTCATGCAAATCACAGGAAACACAACAAGAAGATTAACCCGAATCAAGGTTAGTACCAATCATTCTCTACGGACGAACAAAAAAAAAAAAAAAGACCATCAAAGCCTCAAAAACAACTGCAGCATTAAAATTCTACATTGCACTTACAACACCACCGCCACCAATTCTACATAACACCAAACAACAGCAGCACAGTAAGCAACAACCACTACTACTAAACAAGTAGACCATTATTGTTCAACACTCATTTCAGTGAATGGAGCCTTCACCTTAGGGGGCCTGCCTCTGCCCCTTGCAGTCCCCGCCATTGTAGAGGTTGTAGTGGTTTCTCCACTCATCATCCCTCCCGAAGGCCTTGCCATTTTCCGCGGTCTACCCCTTGGCTTTCCACTCCCTGTTGTTAGCTTAGGCCTGACTGGATTTTGAGGAGCATTGGGATCCTTTGGTGGGCGTCCCCTAGGTCTAGTCGGAGACAGGGCCATGCCTCCCGTTGACAATGGATCCTTTGCCTTGGGGGGCCTGCCACGGCCCCGCCTCGGTGGTGCATTGGGGTCATGTTTCATGTAATTGTTTTTCCAAAAAACCAGCTCGCCGGATTCTTTCATTCTGTTCAGGTGGTGAGATAGCAGCGTTGTGTGTCCACCAGGCAACTGACCGTATTTCGATTCGATATATTTTGAAATTGATGTCTTGTTTGAGCCATTCTGCTCGTTCAATGATTCAATGGCCGACAAAATCATCTGTGTAATTCAATAACATTGTCATTAGTGAACATAAATACTATGGATTTACAAAATTATACACAAAACACACTAGAAGAGTACAAACTCAATGCAAAAGTGAAATCAATCAAATCATCACTTAAAATTTCACTTTTTTCCCTTCATTATATAGAAATATCATAATATTAAAACATTCAAAATTTGAAAAACAAAGAAATTGAAACTTTAAGTGATAAAGCAATAAATAACAATGCTTCAAATGGCTGACACAAACATCTAACAGAAAAAACAAAGAGTATCTAGAGTGTACTAAAATCTAAGATCAATGAAGCTGTTTTTTTTTTTTAATTATTTCTTATTAAATTTAATAAAGGAGACAAAAATTAAAATAAAGGATTAGAAGTGAACTGGGTATCTGTATTATTTTCCAGAAAATCTCATAATCTTCCAAAATTAAACACAAAAAAAAACAATATTTTTTTTGAAAAAACAAATATTTGTCTGATAATACAGAACCCCTTCACTTTAAAAATTGAGTATAAACAACAATTAAAACTTATCTGAAAAATTTCTCAGAAACCCTTTTATTTTTTCTTGCCACCCAGGAAAAAAAAAAATGAAAGTAACGGAAATAAAAATTTATATAGATCAATTACACGCCAAGAAAATATATATATGGGTTATTTATTCTTATTTAAAAAAAATAAAAATTTGAGTAGAGTGGAATGTTGATGTACCTGTGGATATGGAGGCAGTGATGGTGGTAACTTGTTAATCTCCCCAGATGCCATTTATTTTTTTTTTTCGCAGATTTTCACAGTCAGTGAGTGAGTCACCCACCAGCTCAACAAACAAAAAAAGTTTGTGTTAAAAAAAAAAATTTTTAAAAAAAAGTTTTGAAAACAAACCCAGAAAGAAAAACAACCGGTTTCACTGTAAAAGCTGTTGATTTTTGTTTTTGTTGTTGTAGGCAGGAAAATTGGAATGAAAGATTTGAGGGCTTGATTAATAAACAGGAGAAGAATAAAAAAATAAAAAATAAAAAAAACCATTTTTTATTTTTTTTGTGAAGAAGAAGAAGATGGACAGCTGGGAATAGTTGAGTGGATGGTGATCTGACGGTTCAGGATTTGTAATGATGAGTTTCACGTGGACTGATGACGTGGGTGGTGCTTTGTGTAGTGATGTTAATTTACCTTAAAGAGTGATTGTGTATTTATAGTTTCCTATTAAATTTTTTGTTTGTTAGACCATCTTAGATGCATATGCCATAAATTTAAAAAAAAATATAAAAAAATATTATATTTGACACATCATTTTAGCATTATACTAAAATATAAAATTTTATTTAATATGTTACTTTTTAATTTTTAATTATTTAAAATTATAAAAGTCAATAAATACAACTAATGCATTCAATGAATGTATTGAATATTTTGTTAGAATTATTTCAATCTCAATTTTTCCTACCAAATTTATTAAATTTTTATTATTTAAAATTAAAAAGTCAATAAATATGACTGCATTTATTGCAATCGTATTTATTGATATGTCAAATTTGGCATATACTATACACTGTGTCAAATTTAGCACGGTTTATAGCATATGTCAAATTTGACATAGTTTTTAGCATTGCATTGGAGCATACTTTTTAACTTTGTGCTAAATTATAGCATTGACACAATAATTTTGTATTGCATTGGAGATGCTTTTAAACCATCTTCAATGTAACACAAATTTAATATAAAAAGAATATATTTTTTCCTCACCCCCTTTTCAAGGGGGTGAGCATTACCCCCTTCTCTATATCTTGTCAAGTGTTCAAAAAATTAACCAAAATTAATAAATTAACTATTACATATTTAAATAATTTTTTTTATAAAAATTGGACTGATCTAAAGGGAAAAAGCATCACAAACGATCATATGCTGAAAAACCCCTAGACAGTATCCATATATATAAAAGATAAAAGAAAAGAAAAAAGTGACAAAAAGCAATAAAGCACAAAGACCCAAAGGGAAAACAACCCCAAACAAAAATAGGCACGCAGGCCACACCAAAAAAGAAAAAGAAAACATTAAGAAAAACGAAAAGACTCCCGGCCCATGCAGTCATTGCCAACTAAAGAAGAACATAACGGCGGGGCAAAGAACCACCAAGAATCAGCCTGAAGCTCCAAAGCATGCTTAGAAA
This sequence comes from Acer saccharum, assembly GCA_030490815.1. Taxonomy (NCBI): domain Eukaryota; kingdom Viridiplantae; phylum Streptophyta; class Magnoliopsida; order Sapindales; family Sapindaceae; genus Acer; species Acer saccharum. Next base: position 42,178,126 of record CM059866.1, read on the forward strand.
GCGTATCTGCAACCTGATTCCCCTCCCTGAAAATATGGGAAACCTGAAAATCCATATGCGAGATCTGGAAGATGCAGCGCTGCCACGCTTGACGAACCCTCCAAGGAACTATTTCAGAACGAGAAGAAAGAAGCTGAACCACATAAGAAGAATCGCTCTCCAGCCAGATACGATGCCACCCATACTTCCAAGCAAAATTAATGGCCAATGAGGCCGCTAGAAGCTCGGCCTCAAACGCGAAAACCTGACCAAGAGGAATAGCAAAACAACCCTTCACAAAGGCTCTACAGTTTCGAAAAATACCACCACAACCACCAACCCCCGGAGAGCCTAAGACAGCGCCATATGTATTCACTTTGATCCAACCAGGGGCCGGAGGCGACCAAACCACACTCTTGATCACCGGGGCTTTAGAAGGGCGACCCTGAAGACCAAAACGACAAAGAATCAAAAGGTCGTCCATACAATTACGCATACAACCAATCTCCAGGCGATTAGCCTCTGAAACCGCACGCCAAACCAAAGAAAGGACGGATCTAAAGTCCACTGACTTCCCTTCAAAGATCCACTGATTACGGGCAGTCCACACCCCCCATATCACTGCATGGATAGCTGCTTTCTATAAAATCCTAACCTGCTCACTAAAGGAAACTGACATGGCCTGCAAGAAGAAGGATTGCCAAGTATTTTATTTATCCAGATTCAAATTTTTTTATAAAAAAAATAATAATAAATAAATAATTTTTAAAAAAATTTAAAAAAAAAAAAAAAAAAAATCATCAGCAATATCAACTCCAGATTCAATAAAAAAAAAAAAATAAACAAATAAACAAATAAACCATCATCAGCAATATTATCTCCAGATTCAATCAAGCAAACCAAAAACACACTATCATCAACACACCATCCTCAACATCAAGACTAAACCACAAACAAAAGGTGCAATAGTTGCAATCTCTCTCTCATTAAATTTTTGAATGTCAGTTTTTAATATTTCAAACCATCAAAAAATAATCTCTCACTCTCTCATACATGAAATTGAAATCTCTCACACACAACCACCACCACCACTGAACAAACATCTCTCGCACGCTCTTGCACACAGGTGGGTTCGACCCATAATTGGAATCGAACCAGAAACTCGTACCGAGTTCGACCGATGTGAAGAGAGAAAGAGAGAGAGTGATGGAAAGAAGGAGATAGAAGGAGGAAGAGGGGGAAGATAGAGAGGAGATGTTGTTGTTGGGAGGAGATCAAGCGTAGGGTAGTGGTTGGTGGCTAGGGTTTTGTATTTTATTTATTTATTTATTTATTTATTTTTATAGTTGCATAAAACAGCAAGAAACAACAGACCCCAAAATAGGGAAGAAAAATAAAGTGGGTTTTGTATTTGACTGGTGGTGGAGAATATGATGATTAGTTTATAAATTTTAAAATATTTTTTATTTTCATAATATTAGCATCTCCAATGGTTTAAGCAAATTTGGATCCTCAAAAATTGCCACCTCAGCATTTGAAGATTATTTTCAGGGATTGCTAAATTTGATGATTGTATAGTTCACAATGGTACACTTGTAATAGTACTACAATGGTATATTAGTTTTTTTTGCTAAAAAATAAAAAAAAAAATTATAAAAGACAAGAGAAGGTATATGATATGGGTATTGATCCATTCGTAATAAAGAGACGAATTTTACCTGATTGAAATTTTTATGGTTGAAACAATGATGAAATACATAAATGATTGGAGAAAAAAAGAGGAAAAAAAAAATGTCACAGAAGAGAGAGAAAGAATAAAATTACAATAGTTAATTTGTGTTAAGTTTGTATTTGATGATTGAAAGTCAATCTTCAAATTTGATTATTGAAGAGGCAATTTGATTATTGATAACTACTATTGCTAAATTTTAGTGACTCCATTGGACAGTGTTTTTTTGATAAATAATCAAATTTTGATCACTTTCCTACTTTTAATAATACCATTGGAGATGCTCTTAGTTTTTTTATCAATTAATCACTGGTATTTTTTTTCTTTACATAAATAGGGGTAAATTTGGTATAACACTGTAATAGTTAATTTGTTAACTCTGATTTAATTTTTTTGACACTTGGCAGGATATAGGGAGGGGGGTAATGCTCAAACACCCCCCCCCCCCCCCCCCCCCCCCCCCCCCCAAAAAAAAAAAAAAAAAAAAAAAAAGGTGAGCAAAAATGAACTCGTATAAAAACACCAACTTAGTGTAAAAACAAGCTCCAATGCAACATTAAATTTCAATTCCTAAGATAAAATATTGGTGACGGTGAAAAGTTACTTAACACCAATTTTTTTTTTATTTCTTTTATTAAATTGTCAAATCAATAATTTATATTTATTACAATTCCTAATTTAACTCTCTCATACTTATTTATAATAATGTTTATTCTAAAAATTATACTGTTGGAAAGATCTTGTCGAGATATTTAAAATAAAACAATATTATTATATATATATATATATATTTAAATTATTTATTTTACTTATTAATTATACATTTAACTAATGGTAAATTTTATATTAACTTAATTTAGTGCAATTAAATAAATGACAAAATGCTTTAAAAAAAATACATGACAAAATACTTCAAAAAAATAGATGACAAAATACATAAAAATAAAATAAAAATATAAAAAAATATAATATATATATATATATATAAAATAATAAAAAAAAACAAAAAAACAAAAAAAAAAAAAAAAAAAAAAAAAAAAAAACACCCTTTGTGATAGAGAAAATTAGACGGAAAAAAAAATTAGATCAGAAAAAATTATTGTTAAAAAAATTAGTTGAAATAATTAAGTGGAAATTAGTTGGGTAAATAAGTTGAATAATATTATGGTGAAAAATTTGGGGTAAAATTATGTGAGTAATTATTTTTATTTTTATTTTATATTATGCAATTAATTATTTAAGAATAATATTTTTATGTCAAAAAAATTAATTAATTTTATTTAAGTTAACTAATATAAATTAATTAGTATTGTATAAAGTTTTTTTTTTTTTGTTTTGTTTTTTTTTTTTTTTTTGAAGAAAGTATTGTATAAAGTTTTATTGAGAGAATATTCTTGTAAATATGTTATTTTACATCAAATTTGTGTTGGATGCATTGGACTGGGAAAAATTCAGTGTAAGAATACTCCTAAAAGATTCTCTTTTACACCAATTTGATATAATATTTGGTGTTATGCATTGGAGATGCCCTTAAAGCACAGTTTAACAGTATTAGTTGTTTTTTTTTTTTGAAAAATTACAGGATTAACCATAATATTCCATAGTATGAGGTGTGATTTTTTTATAGTTGTAGATTTATGGTCCCCCTATGGCCACACAATGACACAATTAAATATAAATTAAATAAAAATAATTAAAGTAAAATACGAAAATGGTCCCCATCACACATTTTCAAAACATTAACAACTAAAAAAATTAACAACAATGAGAATCTTTTGATTAAATAATGAGTAACGTTAGATATCCCACCTATAATTCCATCTTTTCCATCCCAACATATGTGATAGTTGAGGTATTACTTGGTGAGTAGATACCTATATATCCACTCACCAATTAATGTGTATTCACTCACCAAGTGGCACCTCAACTACCACATGTATTGGATAAAAAAAGATGGGATTGTAGGTGGGATGTCTATCATTTCTCTTAAATAAAATCTTTTGAATTTTGATGCGAGCTCTTTTTCTTTTTCTAAGATTATGCTAAAGAGTAAAGACCAATGATATCTTTACACAAATTGATATCAATTTTTTTTTTTTTTTAATTACACAAATTAATATCATTGGTTCGATAGTTGATATGTATTAATTTTTAAGACAAATTACATAAAGTCTCCAAACAATTAGTGTAATTTTACACGCTTATGTAACTTACATAAAATTATACATATGTAGTCCGTTGACATCCATGCAACTCCCACTACAACTCTATGGGGGGTGTATTCAATCTAAAATTCGTTGGAGTTTGATGGATTTATTTTAAGTGATAGATTTTAGTGGAATTCACAAATCTCATAGACTTCATATAGATTTCATCGGATTGCTATATAGAGTTGGTTGGATTTCGTTAGACTTTTACACATAATTATATAGAATTTGATGAATTTGTAATGATTTGTTTTGAAAAAAATAATATATGATTGTTATATATATATATATATATATATATATATATTCACTCCCCAAATGAAAACGACTTGAGCAACATCAATGTAAAGCCTTGCAATTAAGTCAAAAATTCATGGAAAAAAAAAAAAAAGATAATACCGTAATTAAGATATGAATGAACTCTAAATTTGGAATGAATCTTGTTAATGTAATTAATTGATGAACATTGAGTATTGCATACGGGGAGTATCGGTTACCTAGTCTTCCATCTCTTGATCACACACACACACACACACAAACCAATTCTTTGTTAAATTGCTTTCCTAGTTTAATTTAGTCTTATTCCAATCAATCATCAACAAAATCTTTGGTTACTTTTAATTGTTTAGCTTTAATTAGAATTAGTTTTAGTCAATAATTCATTTTTCCTCATGGGAACGATCCCTACTTGTCACTGTACTTATTTCACGATTTGTGCACTTGCGAGTTAGGTTTTTATAACATGATTTTACACACCAGTGATTTCTGGTGAGATGACAGTGGTCGTGTGAGTGAGTGGGTTTGGGTTTGGGTTTGGAGTTTGGTTTTTGATGATTCGTATTTTGGTTTGTATTTAGATTCTTTTTTCAATTTCAATGTTTGTATTTTTTTTTTTTTTTCAATTTCAGTTTGTATTTCAATTTTTTTCTTATTTTTTGGTAATTGTGGTGTTCAAAATTTGGATTTTTTTTTTCTTCGTTTTTGTTCTAGATTTAAGTGAGCACTCATATTTTGGTTCCTGTTTCTGGGTTTGTGTTGATATGGTGTAATGGTGGTGGGTTTAAGTGGCAAGTTAGGGTGGTGGGTTTGAGTGGCAGATTAGAGCGGTGGCGGTTTGGGTGGCAGTTGTGGTTTGGGTGGCAGCGAGCTTAAGTGGCTAGGGTTTGGTAATGTTGTTGATGTGGGAGATTAATAGATGATGTGTTGTGGTCGTGGGTTTGGTGGCTAGGGTTTGGTAATGTTGTTGATGTGGGAGATTAATAGATGATGTCTTGTGGTTGTGGGTTTGGTGGCTAGGGTTTAGCAATGGTGTTTGATAATGAGATGAATAAATGTTTTGAAGGCCATAATGGTCTTTTTGTTCATATAAGACAAAAATAAGGGCAATCATGGCGATTTGTTAACTTTTTAATTAAGAAATGCTATTAACAATCTATTAATTATCTGTTTACGCTTCATTTTAATTTTTTTTTATTAATGACAATTTTAACCTGAATTAAAATTACCAAACAAAATAACAAAGTTCTAAAGACACTCCAAATCATTTTTTTAGAAAACAAGTTCTTTTCCACTTTTGCGTTTTTTTTTTCCTGTTTTACAAACCATAAAATATCTTTTCTTCTTTTCAATTTTTTTTTTTTTTTTTACACACCATCAAACTCTCTATCATTATCATCACCAGTTTATATATATATATATATATATATTATATGCTTCTTTTATCCATAAAAATATATTTAAAATTATTTTCTTACTCAATAGAAATTTTTTACTCAAATTAAAATCCAAAAGAGAAAGACAAATATTGTTTTCCTATTTTCATAGATTGGTCTCTAAAACAGTTTTCTTATTGTTTTGATCTCCTCACTTTTGTTCATCTTTATTCTCTCTTTTATTTTTATTTTATTGCTTCACATCTCTTTTTCATTTTCTGTTTCAAATTTTATAAAGAAAAGTATTCAAAAATGGTAATATTAAAATAAAATGGAGTGTCTTTAGAATTTTTTTTTTCTTAATTGGACTGTCTAGAGTGTCAAAAGATAAAAGGGATAAATTTAGAAAAATGAAAGTGTCTTTAGAATTTTTTAAAAATTTTAAATTCTTAGAATTGAGTATCTTTAGAAATGAGGCGCAAAAAGAAAAACATTGGATTGTAAGGATAAACTCTTTTTTTAATTTTGTCAATATAAGACAAATTTAAGGGCATATTGGTCTTTTAAAAGGTATCGGCACTATTCAAGGGTAGCAGTGTCATTTTGCTCTCTTCCCAAGGGTGTGCACCAAAACTGCCAAATCGATCAACTCGTCCAAACCAAACCAATTTAAGCGAGTTAGTTTGGTTTTGGTAAAGCAAAAAAACCGATTGGGTTATTTTTTAGTAATCCAATTGGTTTGGATTGGTTTGTGGGTTGTGTTTTATCAACCTGCATAACCCAACCTAAACCATTGTGATTGTAATTTGAAAAAGTGTGATTCAATCTTCAATCGCAATATTTTCTATACGGTGTACAGGTACACCAGTGTTCTATAGATTGTCTATATATATATATATATATATATATTTAAATTATCATATAAAAAAAAAAAATTAAAGTTAACTTAATTTTATATTGGACTAATTGCACAAACGCCCCTTTAGTTTAGGCATAATTACATGTATATGGAATTTTTACCCATAATTACACAAACATTCCCTGTAATTAGTTGACTTCGTTAAATCTAACCATTGACCATAATTTTAACCAAAAAATGACCAAAGTGCCCCTAGTTACCTATTTTATTATTAATTATATATATACTTAAAATAATAATTATATACAATACTTAATTTATTTATTTAACAATTTTTATAATCCATTTTTTAATCCATTTTTTACATTTTTATAATCTATTTTTTTAAATAAATAAATTAAGTATTATATATAATTATTATTTTTAAGTATATATGTAATTATTTTTTCAAATATATATATAATTATCTTTTTAAGTATATATATAAATTGTCAAAAAAAAGTATATATATAATTAATTATAAAATAGGTAACTAGGGGCACTTTAGTCATTTTTGGTTAAAATTATGGTCAATGGTTATATTTAACAAAGTCAACTAATTACAGGGGATGTTTGTGCAATTGTGAGTAAAAATTCCATATACATGCAATTATGCCTAAACTCAGGGGACGTTTGTGCAATTAGTCCTTTATATTATATTTATTTCCAAGGTTACCGCTTTCCCAGTTCTAAGTTCTAACCCCCTCTATTTATTCATAAAGCTATTTCATCTCATCCAAAGTTGCCGGCACTAAACAAATTTATTGAGATTAAGTAACTTTTTTTTAAAAAATTTTATTTTAAGATTTTTGTGTTCTATTTTGTTTTGTTTTTAACTATTATTGTTATGCACTTGGGTTAAATTTAGTATTATTATTTATCTTATTGATAATGAGTTTAACTACTTATATTTATATTATTATATTTGTTCAAATAAAAAAAATAAATTATTTTTTAAACCTCCAAACCAAACCGAACCAAACCAATTTTTATGGTTTGGTTTGGTTTTACCTTATAATTGGTTTGGTTTGAGTTGTAAAAAAATAACCCGATTAAATAATGGTTTGGTTGGGTATCGTCAAACCCAACCCAAACCAACCCATGCCCACCCCTACGGCTTACAGAAGGACTAAAAATGACAATATTACAAACTAGGGGACTAAAATAGAAGTACATCAAACTAGAGGGACTAAAATAAGAATATCCCTTTTCAAAAAATAAATAAATAAATAAGTAGATTGTAACTGAAATAGGTACGGTTGAAGATTTATCCAAATCCAAAACAGTTATGTTGTAATCTCCAGTTCTTCTGGCTCCGCATAACGCAGTTGACAAAAAATACAAAACCCTTTTTTGCATCTCACAACAGTCGCATTGAAAAAAGAGGAAAAAAAAGTCATGAGTGGGCAGCAGCAGACAAAAGCTGAGCTTTTCGAACTCAACAATGGAACCATTCGTGCAAAGATCACCAACTATGGTGCCATCATCACTTCTATCTTTGTCCCAGACAAACAAGGTTCTCTTTTCTCTCTCCCTCTGTGTTTAATGTTTGTTTGTCTATTTGACTTCTGATGATATATGTGTTGGTGCTTTTTTTGAAGGGAATGTTGCTGATGTTGTTCTTGGATTCGATTCCATTGAATCTTATATGGTGAGTTTTACACAACCTTTTTGGGTTTTGGTAGAGGGTGGGAAAATTCATCTTGGTTTCTCAACTATTATATTGCCACTAATTTTCTTGGCAACCAAACATCAATAGCCAATCCCTAGCAAAAAAATTTCTTAAAAACTTTGCTTGATATTGGAAATATATTATTTATTTGTTAGTAATCCAACAATAGTATTTAAAACATGCAATTTGATACCTTGCAAATGATGAATTCGATTGCTCATGAGTCCTGACAACAATTAAGACGTGTTTTGACAAATCTCTTGTGCTATTAGTAATAATTTGGTAGTTAGTGTTAAGTTCTATTGCCATTGAGTTGACTTATGTTGTTGATTCATCAATGAAAATCTTCTTGTTCTTGGTTCTGATCGAAAAAGATTATATATATTTTTTTCTTTTTGTTTGTTGGCATTTGTTTGAGCAGAAAGACAATTCACCTTATTTTGGTTGCATCGTGGGTCGAGTTGCGAACAGAATTAAGGAAGGGAAATTTACACTGAATGGGGTAGATTACATTTTGCCTGTAAACAATGGGCCAAACAGTCTCCATGGTATGGTGATGTTGATTTTTGCAAACTTGGAAATTCTGATAAATCATTATCTTTGAATGATACTTGCATGTAAATTAGAGGGCATTTGATTCAGCAAGCAAATTTATGGCTTGATCACTTGTTTTTGTTAAATTATTGATGATTATTTTCATTTACCGTGATTAATGTGTACGAATACGATCTTAAGGTGGGAATAAGGGATTCGACAAAGTGGTGTGGGAGGTTGTGGATCGTAAAGATGGTGAACAACCTTCGATTACACTCAAGTATCAAAGTCATGATGGAGAGGAAGGTCTGAACTTATCTTGTATCCCTGTAGCATCTAATTTCTAACTATATATCACAAATGATATTTAGGCTGTTAATGAATCCAGGATATCCGGGAGATGTTACTGTGACTGCTACGTATACGCTTACTTCAAGCAGAACAATGAGGTTGGACATGGAAGCATTTCCTAAGAATAAGCCCACACCAATTAACTTGGCACAACACACCTACTGGAATTTAGCAGGTCACAACTCTGGGAAAGTTTTCGATCATTCAATTCAGATATGGGGATCTCAGATTACACCTCTGGATCAGAATTCTGTACCAACAGGTGAATTCTTGCCGGTTAAAGGTACCTGCTTCGACTTTACTTCAGAAAAGAAAATCGGCATCTCTATCAATGAGGTCCCTGGCCTAGGATATGACCACAACTATGTGCTTGATTGTGGGGAAGAGAAATCAGGGTTGAAACATGCAGCCAAGGTTAAGGACCCAACTGGTTCTAGGGTGTTGAATGTGTGGACAGATGCACCTGGAATGCAGTTTTATACCGCGAATTATGTGAATGGTGTTACAGGAAAAGAGGGTGCTGTTTATGAAAAGCATTCAGGGTTATGCTTGGAGACACAGGGATTCCCAAATGCCATTAACCAACCAAATTTTCCTTCAATTGTAGTTCAACCCAGTGAAAAGTACAAGCAGACCATGTTATTTGAGTTCTCATCTGAGTGAACTTATTATCATATAGAGGAACATACAGGTAACAGAACTTTGGTTTTATTTAATATAGTCTTCATTTTTCAATTTTGGATTGTTGAGGTGTTGCATTTTTTTGGTCTCTGTGGGATCTTATTTGTATTTTGGATTGAGTGATGAGATTCTAAATAATAGTTCTTCATCACATCGTTGGTTTAATTGAAATATTTGTTTTCACACATACTAGATAAGAATACATGTATATATAGTGTTTTTCTAGAGCATATGTCCACACGTTAAAGTTCTCAAATTTCATGTTCAGATTACACTAGTTTTACGTTCAGTTCACAAAGTTATAAACTGAATGTTAAATCTATAAAATTTAACAGAGTTTTGTGACGTCTGTATTTAACAAAGTGCCGATGTCCAGACCTCAAATAAGTAGATATGTTTTTTTTTTTTTTTTTCTCAGGAACTGCCTTTAATTTCAGGAAAAAAAGATCTGTATTTCTGGCATTATAAACTTATAAAGCTTTCTTGAATACATGACCACCACTTTTCCTTTCTCGTTGATTTTTCATAGCAAGATTATGCATGTCATGAATGCTGTTTAGCTTGTATGAATTCAATATGCCAATGCTCATTTCCAGGGATGTTTTTATTTGTGTTTTTTTTATCTAATTCTACGGATGAATTTTAGGAATCGAAAAATATGTTTTTGTTTTCTAAATAACTTCAAACTAAGTTTCAATGATAGCAATTCAAAGACAAAACACCATTGATGAATGAAAAAGACACCAGAGTAGAGATGTTGCTTGAGAATAATTACTTCCAGATGATATGAAAAGAGAATTATCCCTTCTTCCTCTTCCCACTCAATGAAATATCAATACTTGAAAATGACTCAAATGAGTCCCATTTGACCCTTTACCTACACATTCACATAATGTGTACACAGTCACACACTCCCGAAATCATCTTCAACCTTTGCCAAGGAAAAAGAAAGTGAGGGAGATTATACTATACTGCAAAATTTGGGCTTCACACCATTCTGTTGAAAGCCCTTAAGACACCTTTAAAGGTTTGAGCAAACCTTCATTTTTGTGGTCTTCATGACATTCACTAACTTTAAGCAAACCAGACCAGGACCATCCCCTCTATCAAGAGTTTTCTGGAATTCTGCAGACAAAACATAAAGAGTTTTGTGGGCAGTTTTAGCTAGCCTGTAAAACATAAGTGAGTTCCTTGTATCACACAAGTATGCAAGTCCATCCCTCTCTTCCCTGAGAAATCTGTCTGCATTGATCGGACAAATGACTCGTAATAATTCAATATTTTTAGTTTCAATGTAGCTAGAGTTGCTGAATAAATGATGAGGTGTTTTATGTAGAGAAAGTCACCTCTTGTCTTCACTTTTGCTGTTGATTACTGTAGCTTCAGCCTGAAGTATCACCACTCATGTTCTGTACGCGGAGTTCTACAGCCCTCAGATCACGAAGATGTTGCAGGATCTCTTGGAGAAGATCCATTCCTTTGTCTCCCTTCTGTATGGAGCTCATACAATGCTTTAGAAACTCCCGGTCTGCTTCAAGAGCCTGTAGTCTCTCATAAACATGATCCACCTCCTCTTCAATGGCTAGTTTTTTGCTATCAAGTTCAGTCATGGAAAGTGAAGACTTGTTCATTTCCACAGATTGAAATTCTACTTGTTCTTCAAACGTCAACCCTTCTTCTGTTTCATTATCGGCTGCATCCAGAAAAGGAAGGAGTTGCTTTGCCATGGAAACCATAGTTTTTCTCTCAGGATAGAGCCTATCCTTAGAAGCACCATTTGAGTCGCTGATCTCTTTTTGACTGCTACAACAATTATCATCAAAGTCATTGAAAACAAGCTGCGGTGACTGCTGTATTGATTTCAAATCCTCCATGAATTCATCATCACCTAATGTGACTAGCTTATCCTCCAACATCTTAAGCTGATCTAGAATGGACAGCCTCTCCTCCTCAAATTCTGTCAATGAATCATCAAGAGCTGTCATGTTCTTCACACAATCTAGGGCCATCTCCTCCAAATTCAACACTGCATCGCCCGGAGTAATATTACCGCCACAGCTTTCTGGATGGCTGAAGAGGCTACCATCTTCATCCCTTGCTTCGCGATTGAGATCAACAGATAGCTCATCACTATCCTCTGAGTTGGCGGAAGAGTTTCTGCTTCTTATACTTCCATTAATACTTCTCCTCATCATTCCAATCTTCTCTTTTGCCTCATAATCCAAAACCTTCTTTCGGTAGATTTCTAATTGTTTCTCAAGTTCTTGCTTCTCCCTCTCTCTCTTGCCCATGAGCTCATTCAGAAGTTGTAAGGCTTCCTGATCATACTCAGATTGTTCTTCCATCATTCTCTGGTATTGCAATGCTTCCATCTGCATTGCAGCCTTCTCCTCTTGAAGCCTTGTTATCATTGCCATTGTCTGGTTAGTAGCAATCGCGGATGCACTCCTTTCCTCCTCTAATTCTGCATATAAAGCACTTAAGGTTTTCCGTTCAGCTTTCAGTGCTGTTCTCAGCCGCTCAATGGTTTGGATAGGGTCACTACCTTCCATTTCGCTTACCACTCTTCCATCTAAAGACTCCTCCGCTCCTGGTTCTCTTTTCTCAAATAATAGTTGTTTCTTGAGCAAGCATTGGAGACTTTCGATAGAAGTTGGCGTGTCTGGAAATTTTTCGTCATCTCCATCTTGATTCTTATCAATTAAATTCATTTTTACCTGCATAATTTCTGTTTCTGCATGCTTTTGATCTAGTTAAAAATGGAAAAACAAAAAACAAAAAATTAAATTCTTATTTCAAAATATCATCTTTATAATATACAATTGAACACTTCATTCTGTGGGAATCAGATATGGATTTTCTGCTTACCAAGATAATTCTGAGCCAAATTACCTTCGGTGGTGTTATAAACTTCAGCAACAGGGTTGATCATATCGGATTGGTCTTCTTGTATGCATGGCAATGAGGGAATTGACTGAGTTTGGTCGGCTGCGTGATCTGCTTCTTCCGTACTATCGAAGTTCTTCGATTTGGTTTGATCCGCTGTAAAGTCTGATCCATTTGTTTCTTCTGTACGAACGACTAATAATCAATTAGTAATTATCAATAAGTTGAGCATTTAGAAGCCATGTCAATGGAGAAACTAGAATAGTTCCCGTGTACCTGTAGAGTTATCTGGTTTGCTCATAGTTTCCGTTCCAACATTTTTGCCATCAATGGATAAAGTTTGATCTGCTTGGTTGATAATAACTTGTTCACATGCTTCACTGTCACTGACAAAATCTTGTGGAACTGATGGATCCTCAACTTCAACCACACCAATCTCCAAGCTTTCAAGTTCTTTGTACCTTGTCTTCTCCGTACACTCGTCCATTTTCGTCAATTGTGCCTCTGCCAAGACAATGGCTTGTATTTGACTCTGTAGTTCGGAATCAAAAATTTCACTTTCATCATCATGTGTTCTCAGCACTTCGTCTCCTATGTTGCAGGATCCTTGATTAGCAGTAGTTGATGAATCAATCAATTCAACAGGAATTACACGATTAAAGCCTGAATCGATGTTCACTTCTGAACCCAAGTTGATGATTTCGAGGAAATCATCTTCTCCTGAACAACATCGAACGATGGTGCTATCACAAGAATAATGAGCAAGATTTGTATCTGCTTTCTCACCTCCATAGGCTTCTTTTTCTTCATAGTGAAGGTTCGATACAGACCTTGAACAATTTTCCTCTGCAGTTTCAGTGAGACCAAAACTGTCAATATCTGAAAGTATCTGAAACTCATCTGCAACATCTTTATCATTATCACATTCTTCTCCATTGTCATTTTCACTTTGAATTTCTTGGCTTTCATTTCTCTTTTGCACTTTGCACTCACCTCCACTGTTGTCATCATCCATTGCTTCTATAATCAAATTTCCTGTCTCTGTATAATCCGAAGCACCCCAAGAAGAAGACTTAAAAAGCAAGCAAGGAGGGTACAATTTCCTTATCAAGCTCTCGTCGCAGCAAGAACATCTGAAAACTTCATCACCCTTTTCAAGTTGGTGTGTACTCAGCCATGAAACGAAAGCGAAAGTCTGCTGTGTCATTTCAATGCATTCATCGTCATGATTGATTCGAGAAACCAAGCACTGGTTGCACATATTCTGTGTTTCAGCCAACTTTTGATGTCTTGAACAGTAACTCAGCCTGGAAATCTCGGTAGCATGTGTTTCGCACACAAGATCTCTATATGAAGTTATGTTGTTGTTAGCAGACTCGAAGATGTGATCGACTCTAGAACACCAGAGGCAGGGGGGTTTGAGGCCAAAGTAGCTGGCAAATCTTGTGATCAAGTAAGTGAAGAAGGAGTTGAGTAGGAGGAACATGATGAGGATCCATTCAAGCACTGCATAGATTAGAATCACAGCGATCTTGTGTGTGTTCCTGTGCAACATAGTTGCAAACTTGTTTGCAGCCATGGATGTCTTCTGGTTATTTAAACACAAACAGACAGAGAGAGATGAGAACGGAAGAGGAGTGTTTTCCTCAAGTCTTGACGGATATTGAGTTGTGTTGCAAGAGAAGCTGATGCTAACAGGATGTTGTATGCTTACTTGGTCTTGACAGTAGATTAATAAATTTTAATAATTATCTTATCAATATGCACAACTAAAAAACACGGTACAATATTTAGTTTGACTATATCCTAGGTTCGAGTTGTTATACCCATATATGGTATATCAATATATATTCTCGTTAGATTTGAAGCAAACAATGATGTCTTGAAAAAAAAAAAAAACAACCCTAATTCGTTGTAAAGAAAAAAACTTATATTTTACATAGACATTAATCATTTGATACATCAAAGACACTCCTAATCTTTTGAAGAGATGAGTTAAATACAGTCGTGAGTGCATCATCCATCCGTATTTATACTCCACACACCCGTATTTATACCCTTCGTGTTTATTTTATTATACAAAATGCGGTGCCACTTAGTATTGAATTAGGGGGTCCACTTAAAAAATTGATTTAGGGTGCAAGAGGTGTGGGCCAACACCATACATGTGAATGGGCCTCGATTGGGCCCACCTGAAATGTCAATGCTAGACAAACGCTCTCTAAGGCGTAAGCCTTTTATTATTACTACATTAAATTTATAATTAATAAAAAAAATTAATTTTGGGATACAAAAATAGTAAAATACACACAATAAATAAAGTATAGTTCACATAGAATAAAATCAATCAAATATGTTTATATATATATATATATATATATATATAATTATATATGATAAGGAAACTTGGGATTCTATGTTTATATATTAATAAAAGTGGAAAAGGAATGATGAAGCATAGGTGTGAACAGTGGGAGGCATAATGAAAAGGGCCAAAAGGCAACGAAGAAAAAAGGAAAAGTAAAAGTAAAAGTAGGAAAAAAGAGAAAAAGGAAAGATTGAATTGGATGAAATTAGGGATCTGAGATGGTGACATGAGAAACCTTTTACATTAATAAAAGCTTTTAATTAGTGAGATGGGTCGTGGGATCATGGCCCATCTTTGATCTTTAATCTCTCTCTCTCTCTCTCTACTTCTGGGCTTCAGCTTTTTGGAAAGTTCATCCCTAGTTTTGAGTATCAGAAGATGAATTTAAATTAATCAATCAAAAAAGTGTTTACTAAACCATATTTTAAATGATCGGGATCCTCTCATCACCTTAATTTTCCTCATCTCCATAATCTATTGTCAAGTGTCTAATATAAAAAATCAATGGTTTGGATTGTTTCTATTAACTTTTGTGTATTTACTCTACCAAAAGATAGAATTAATCAAGACTATTGGTTGTTCCTATAATTCATCATCATCGGTACAGTTATGTTAGAGTTGTAAATATCAATGTTTTGGTAAATGACGCTCATTCAGTCTATCAGTGTCACAGATTCGAGTCGCCGCACCATAGATAATATATATATATATATAGTCATTTTCTCCTCGATGCACAATGGTATATATATTTCATTTTCCTAAATATTAGCCATTAAATTCAACTATTTTGACTCTGTCAATATTCATTTATACTTAATCAACGACGCAATGCATTGATATAAATACATCAGTGCTTAATGAGGTGAAAACTATTGTGTGTGTGTGTGTGAACATTCTCCGATGCAACAGTATGTGATCACATATAATTGCATGTGATCACAAATATATATAACGTTATCGCATGTGAATTGCATGTAATCACACGATTAAATTATTGTGATCGCATGTTAGAACATGCAATAACATATTAGTTGATGTGGTTGTACAAAACAAAAAAAAAAACAAAAAAACAAAAAAAAAAACAACATGATCACAGTCAAAATTTTCGATGTTGCATCATGCAACATTGCACCCAAGAGCATCATATTGAGTCTCTCATAAATGATCCCTTATTTTAATTTCAGTAAGGACCTTGATGAAATTATATGGATTTTTAAGAATTTTTATCTGAATTTTTTTGTTGATGATATAAGTTCATTCAAATTGAAATCTACCATGAATAAAATATGAGATTTTTTCAAGGAATAGAACTATTTTTTTAATTTATTTTAATTTTCTTATATTTTACCCATTTTCCCAATGCCTTAATATTTACCAAAATCGGAATAAATAGTTCTAGTGTTTAACATATTATTGAGTTCTTTAAGGTAGGTGTTGTGGATTCCAGCAACTTTGATTGGTCTTAGATTCAATATTATTATCAATTATTGTAAAACATGCATGTATTATGAATAAAACACATAAAATAAATTAATAAAACAGTGAATCAGAACATATGAGAATGATTAAAAGACCCTCCTCTTTTCATTAGCACTCTTATCACTTCCTGTTATTAAGTGGTTTTGTTCTATTAGATATTCAAAGTCAGTCCTCCCTTTGAGAATGGAAACCACTATTTTTCAAGGAATTCGGTGAACTTTACCTACATGTAGATATTTACAGTATAATTCTTCCAACAATCCTCAGTTTTTATTTGCGTTATCATTTTCTTCAGTATCCGATGGCTTTAGATTCATCGTAAATCTCCAGCTATCTCCTTCCTCTATTTCCCACTGTTTCTTCAGTTCATAGATTGCTTTGGATGCGGCAGCAGCAACTGCAGGATTGCTATCTTCTGCCAGTCTCTGTATGGGGAACTGATGTTAACTTACTGCTCAACCGAAAAGCTTGAGCTCATAGATAAGAGCTCTAACAGTAGTATTAAGCTCTAACAAACAAGAACCAAAGTTGCAGCAAGTACCTGTAATGCCCCCATGCCTGCATTACCAAGAGTCCACATCGATGGAGCAGCTGCCAATGCATTGGCCAATGCTTGTCTACACCACAGAGAAACAAAGCAAAACCAAATGAATCAGAGGAGAGCGATTCCATAATTCAAAATAGATATTAATCAGGAACGTCCAAAGTTGTTACAAAAGCTCTCGTAGGTTTCGTGTTGGTATCCTTTGTCAGATTATCAGTATTTTCTTCTCCAATTTATGTAGAAATCCATCTTCGAGTTGAGTATAGCTACTAATGACTGCTGCAAGTGTCACATACTATTCAACTAAACAACACACAAACAAATATTATGATGTCGATAGGGATTGTGACTTGAAGAGAAAGAAAAAAATTATCATGCTTCAACAGCTTGTAGCACTGCCAAGTATGGCCTAATGATTCATTTTATTGCCCTCCAAATAAATAGACAAGTTTGGCTTTAGTGGTTTATTTTATTGGTCCTAAATGAAACCCACAAAATGCCCACAAGATAAATTAAAAAAGCTTTTGAAAGTATCAAGCAAAGGAAATTTTCTCTAAAATAATTTCTTACAAGCTCTAAGAGGCTTACAAGTTCATCCTTGAAGAAAAATACACACCAAAAGATGTTTACACATGGAGAAAATTAATTAAAGATACTATACCCCTTAATTTGAATAAATAGCTTACCTAGTATTGACATCGGGAGAACTTGAACACTCGGCTAACAGCGAGACACTACTTTTGCCATCCATTGCATCAAGATCTATAAGAGTTGTCACCAACAACTCAAGCTGTTCCAAAAAGAGAAAGAGCAGGTATTTAAATTAACAATGAAAATCTTAATTAGATCTACTTCTTTACTAGACAATATGAATGCATGTATCTGAACCTCTTCAGGATCAGTATAGTCAATTCCATCAGCTTCAGAAAGTGCAGATGCCATACTCCAGTAAGCTTCCTGCACATTGTCTTAGTTTTTATTATTCCCGATGCAGTTGATAAGAAATAATATAAAGATTGCCATAGAAAAGGACCTGAATAGCATTAATACGATCAGTAGACACTTCCCCAAGGAAGAAATCAAGAGGTTTCCCATTTTTCTCCAGCATTATATGTTCGATCATCTCAGAGGCTGATGGAGAAACTTTTTCCCTACGCAAAGGGCTGAAAGCCAACAACATGTCAGAACTTTATGATTCCAACACTGACAACTTACAACATTCAAAAGAAAAAGGAGGAGAATTTAAAGAGAAAAGAGAGGCATGCTATCACCAAAGAAACTTACCATTTGTACATCTTCCTCACCATCATGTCATGGATATTTTTGACCAACTGAGAAATCACAAAATGGAATTTATCTAATAAAATCAGAATAACAAAAACTACATAATACCTTTTTGTGAGATAGGAAAAAGCGAAATGAGAAAAGGAAAGATGATGAATAGTCAACCAATGCTGAACATGAAAAACTAAATTGCAGGTAAAATCCCATAAATTGATAATGTAATGTGTAGATTTTGCAAAAATGAATAGGCAAAAGACTCACTTCTAAAGCCATTAAGGCATCTTCCATTGCGCGTTGCTTGGCTTGGAAGTCTGCAAGGCGCAGATCAGCCTGAAAAATAGCCAAAGAGACTGTCAGGATATATTATACAACACACTATTCTGACATAAAATCACATATATAGGAATGATTCTTGAATAAATTAAAGTAGCAGTTCAAACAGAAGATTGCCATTCTGGTCCTTTTTTCCTTTCATCTTTTCAATATTTTGACAAAAAACCCACACCCGTTCTCTTCCTCTATTTGACCTAACTTTGATCATGATCTCCCATGCAAACCATGTCTTATTATATCATAGATTCCTCCATCAATCAATGCATTAAATAAGTTCATGTTTTCTTCTGCCACTTTTTTCTTAAATTAGAAACAATTTCACTAGACTATGCTTCATATTTCCTACATTACAAGAAGCCAAGTGCTCATATTGGTTCTAACCAAATGAAACAAAATAAGAGCTCAAGTTGGGCAAGTGCTGAATGTTGTGACACCCTGTTGTTAACTTGAAGTAGATCTAAATTGTCCGGTAAATGTAAACATGAAAGTTGTAAAAGGCAAATGGAAACATTAACTACGTGTAAACACATAACCCAAGTTCATCAAGCAGAACTCTTATTTTTCTCAATTTTATTGGTTCGTTCATCAGTTTTGTTTTACCACTCCTTAAGGATTTTCTAGCAATATAACATGCATCCAGCGACCCAAATAGATAGATGTAAATTTTAAGATGACAGAGGAAGAAGGTACATCCAAGGCTCCATCGCTCCAGTGCTTATCAGCTGCATTTTTCAATCTGGACTCAGCTTTATCTTTCAAGATCTGCAAGTGAACATAAAATTCACAAAGGCATTCATCACTAATTAATCTAATTTGCTTATCTTTGTCACCAAGCAAATCAAAGTTTTGAACATCTAGATGTACATACAGTAGCTATATGATGAAGGCGCTCAGCTTTTCGCTTCACATTACGGTCAATTTTCTCTGTATCCTCTCTTGCCCGAGCTACCCAGCACAAAGTCAAAATAACAAAAACCATCAGTTTGCATGAGATGAAGATAAAACAAAATGAAGCCTTCACCACAGTTTCAAATAAGTCAATGCAGTCTCTGGATATTTTTAGATGATTATATGCAAGCGAGAATATAGACCTCTTCAAAATAGCATATTCGTTTAAATTAAGTCATGGTCTCCAGGTTCTCATGGTAACATAAATATGGCATTTAGAAAGCCACATTAGAAGAGCTCACAACATTGAACCCAGAGGTAAGTGTTTACCATCAAGCTTAAGAAACTCAGACCCAAGAATAGCAACATCTTGACGCGCACGGGCATCCAGCCTCATTATGCCACTGAAGATTATTGGAAAAGAATTAATAAAGAACTCCACGGAATTTTATTTTAAAATAGTGGAACATAAAAAAATGTGCATAAAACTATTAATCTTATCTACTGCCAACATATAATTGTTTAGGTCACCTAAATAAAATCATTACGGTAAACTTACATACTCTGGTAAAAATTTGAATTATAATAAGGTTTTTCACTTAACCATGCCTATCTTGATTAATAGATGATGAATATTTTGCATTCAATTGCTAAAACCTTCAAAACTTTTCTGAATTCTAAATGGGACTGTCTTCTTTCAGAAAATAAGTCTGATGATACTACAGTCTACAGCAACCACTTTTGACTAAATCATTAGGCACATGGTAGGATTCTTGATATTACCGAGAAAGCAAGACAATGTCATTGCGAGCCCTTTCATTGACAAACTTTGCATCATTGAATACAAATCTACAAGCTTCAGCTAAGCCTGGACTTGAGTGAATGGTTCTACCAGGCATGACGGGATTCTTGTCTTCCTCTTCTCCAATTTGCGCACTGATGCACAACAAAATATTTGTAAATGTAAAATACAAGATAGTTGTTAGAAATCTTGATATTATTAACTGAACTTAACGTACATTATGTGCCAATATCAAGAAACAAAAAACAGTAAAAACATCAGGCAAATAAGCATTTTTGCCACTTCTAGACACAACCATGTTGATTGTAAAAGCAAATGAATCATTGATTACAATTTAAAGAAAGTCCCGTATCAGCTACAGTGAAAGCATGAAGAGGAGGTCTGTTCTGAAGATAGTATTCACGCAGCCTTGTACCTTCTACTTATATAAATGGTCAAGTAAATTTAAGATTTCTTGCAACTGTTGACATAAGTAGTAAGCCTAATGATGTGTGAAAAAAAATGAGTCGAACTTTAATTCTAATATTGGAATTCTTTCTTTAACCAAAAAACTATAGGCCTATCTTCTAATCTTTCATATCTAGGAAAATTATGTTAATGCCAGTTTATCAATTCACAAATTAAAACTTTCAAGCCAGACAAATCATAAGCTTCATATAAAGCAATATTTAAAATCTGTGATAAGTGCTTCACAACATCATGCCGTACATAAATGTTGAAACTTGATTAGTTTCGAGCATTATAAATTCTACAATCAATTCGATATTTATTTATGGATCTGCCATGTTTGTTTCCTTATATGAAGCAAGCAAACTCATATATTTCAATATAATACAGTCATGAAAAATAAGAACCCATCAATTATGTAGGCCAAGATGTTACGCATCTGTCATGTCCATGAGACAAACCTTGTATGTCTCCATGAACCATACCCAATGATCCATTCTCTTGGGAAACCTGACATACATTCAACATGGTAAGAAAAAACTTCATTACCTAGAGACATCAGAGCAATCACCATAAGGTCTAATACGTTCTTTTTCTTTGGTTTTCCGTGATCCTGTTGAAAGGCATACTGTGGAAGATCTTCGAGAGACATTGAAACTAAGAGGTTTGCCACGAATTCTCGACAAGCTCTCATTGGAAAAACTCACTTTATTCACTTGCCAAAGCTCTACTCCTTGATTTGTAGAGTGTAAATTACTGTGCAGTGCTGACTTGGCAGAAGAAAATAAAATTCCATGCGATCTAGAGGTGGTAACCCCCTTTGTCACAATAGGACTGCTTGAAACCTTACTTGCAGCAAGCGCCATGGGAAGGATCACAATAAAAATAAAATAACCCCAATCAGCATTTCCCCTGCAACAACATATAGCAGCAGGAAAACAATAAATGTGTAAGATATCCAATATTCCAAGAAAAAAATGCAAAATGAATAATTCATTGGTACAAGAGATTCTTAAGGCATGTAAGAATATAGAAAAAGTTACAAGCATCAAGCAAATGAATACTCCATGCTAGTTTGTATAATGAAGTATCAAATTCATGCTTTTCATCCCTATAAGAGGCCAATCAGCCAGTTGAATCAAAGTCATTGGCTTGCCCCTGCTTAGTGAGATTAGCGGGCAGGAACTTCGAAAGAAGGGACTATAGCTATCTATATCAGAATATATAAACACAAAGAGATGCCTTAAATTGAAACAGGGCAGCTAAGGCAAGCTGTTATCGCACTCTATGCATTCAATGGCCAGAAATTGAAATGTTAACCCACATCAAGATTCTAAGATTCTCTCACATAAGCCCTATGAGACAATGGTCTAGTTCAAAATACTTCTTATTTGATTAACCACTCTCTTCCAGTCATATAACACTTGCACAATTTTTTATTTATTTTTAAATGGGCAAATGGTCTAATATTCGAGTCCAAGTAGCTATCACAATTCACAACTATCATGACATTTCACATATGTGAACCCAAAATACTTTGCATCCTTTACGTCAACTAATTAGCTATAAAACATTAGTTAGAACATGTGAACAAGACAACAAGTTCAATCCGATGCCAATAACCCAAAAGGAATAACTAAATACATTTGAATTTCGACCCATCAAGAAATTTGTTAAGTTGCAAAATCATTGTATTTACATAACCTCATCAGATTATATAAGGCATCAAATAACCAATAGAAACCATACCCATCAAGAATCAGAATTACACCACTGAAAAAAGATCAAAAAACAATAACTTCAGAACAAAAGATAAGAGTGGTCACTGATTTTCACTAAATGAACCAACTAGAAACAAGTAAATAAATCAAACAATAAATCAAAATGAAGAGGAACCCCACTTGGGAGAAAGCAAGAAACTTTGAGTTGAGCAAAGTAAATAACCTGTTAAGAAGCTCAAAAGCTTCACTGAGAGAGTGAGGAGGGTGAGAGGGAGAGAGAGAGAGAGAAGTGGTGGAAAAACTAGTTATAGTTGGGGAAAACTGGGAAGAGAAATGTCAACCACAAGCTAGACCTGTGGCCCAGTACGTGCCACAACTGACCAATTAAATTCTTTAAATTTATTTGTGGGAATGTATTTCATATGCGTGTAACGAGAAAAACTTGCGATAAAAATATATGGGTATTATCACTAAAGTCCCTATTTTCATGAATTGTCACATTTTTAAACGTCTTTGTCATATTAGTCGCTTTAGTCCCTTATTTTTTCAAAATAATCACTAAAGTCCATTTGACTAAAAAAAACTAACGGTCAACTATAACAGAATATATAAAATACAATTTTACCCTTTTTAAAATTTTTTCTTTTAATCCCTCTAGTTTCAATAATAGTTGGTTAACCTTGAAAAAAATTAAAATGCATCCAATAGGAATCGAACCTTCAACTTTAAGGTTAAAAGTCACAAGCTTTAACCAACTGAGCTATTCTAGTTTATTTTTAAAGGTTTGTTGATTTAAATCTATATATAGTTATATAATTTGTTTAAATTAATTTAAATCTATTTATATAATTTAAAATAAACTCATATTTAATAATAATAATATATAAAAACATATTTATGAAATAAAAAAACAAAATGAAACTCAGAAAATCCAGAAAATCGAAGCCCATAAACTTTTTTCTTTCTTTCTTTTATTGGATTTCTTTCCTTTTCAAAAAATATATTATTTCAATTTGATAAAATAAAAAATAAAAACCCCAGAAAATCAAATCTCATAAATTGAAAATTTCCTTTTAAAATAAATTCATAATAATAATAATATGTAAAAACATATTTATGAAAATGAAAAAAAAAAAAAAAAAAAAGGAATTAACCAGCTATTATTGGAGGGTTCGATTCCTATTGGAAGTATTTTAATTTTTTTCAGGGGTTAACCAGCTATTATTGAACTAGAGGGACTAAAAGAAAAAATTTAAAATTTAAAATAAATGGTAAAATTGTATTTTTACACATTATGTTATAGTTGACTGTTAGTTATTTTGGTCAAATGGACTAAAGTGATGTATTTTGAAAAAATGAGGGACTAAAGTGACTAATATGACAAAGACATTTTAAAAAGTGACAATTCATGAAAAAATAGAGATTTTAGTGATAATACCCCAAAATATATTTTTAAAATACTGTGGCACACTTTTATTTGACGGTCCTATATTTTTAAAATACTATGTGGCACACTTTTATTTGACGGTCCTATATTTTTAAAATACTATGTGGCACACTTTTATTAGACGGTCATATTGCCACATCAATGAGAATGTCTCATACAAAATTTTCTTGAGTGTAACATGTATTGTAAAGTTGGTGAACAATGTTTGTGTGTACGTGGTATGTGATTTATGTTATTGAATGTTTCGATATTTGATCATAGGGGATGGCTGCTATGCAGGGGAATAAAAATCACTGCATGTACTGGGATGAATGGCTGCCGAGTGGCAAGGGAAAGAAAAAAAAACAACTTAATGGAACAACCGGCTGTTCCCTAATTCTAAATAAAAATATATATAACTTTAAAAATTATAAAATTTATAAAATAAAAATAAATCTTTAAAAAATAAGTTAAATAATAAATAATTATATTTAATTAAGATAAATTAAATAATAATATTTTTTTCACATAATTTTGAAATTTTGACATATAACCATTTTCACATCTATTGTAACCATTTTTACGGCTTTGGTAACCATTTTTAAAATTTTGAAATTTGGCTTGTAACCATTTTAACGGTTTAGGTAATCACCTTCACGGCTCCGGTAACCATTTTTACGGTTTCAATAACCATTTTTCAATTTTTGAAATTTGGCTTGTAACCATTTTCACGGTTTTGGTAACCACCTTCACGGCTCCGGTAACCATTTTTACGGTTTCAATAACCATTTTTAAAATTTTGAAATTTGGCTTGTAACCATTTTCACGATTTTGGTAACCACCTTCATGGCTCCGGTAACCATTTTTACGGCTTCGGTAACCATTTTTCAATTTTTGAAATTTGGCTTGTAACGATTTTCACAGCTTTGGTAACCATCTTTACAGCTTCGGTAACTATTTTTGCGGCTTTGGTAACCTTTTTTCAATTTTTGAAATTTTAACTTGTAACAATTTTCACGGCTATGGTAACCACATTCACAACTCTGGTACGGCTTTGGTAACCATTTTTCAAAATTTGAAATTTGGCTTGTAATCATTTTCACGGCTTTAGTAACCACCTTCACGGCTCCGGTAATCATTTTTACAGCTTTGGTAACCATTTTTCAAATTTTGAAATTTGGCTTGTAACCATTTTCACGGTTTTGGTAACTGCTTTCACGGCTTCGGTAACCATTTTTCAATTTTTGAAATTTGGCTTGTAACCATTTTCACGGCTTCGGTAACCATCTTTACGGCTTCAGTAACCATTTTTATGGCTTTGGTAACCATTTTTACGGCTTAGGTAACTATTTTTAAATTTTTGAAATTTTAACCTGTAACTATTTTTCACGGATATGGTAACCACATTCACAGCTCCGGTACGGCTTTGGTAACCATTTTTCAATTTTTGAAATTTGGCTTGTAACCATTTTCACGGTTTTGGTAACCCCCTTCACGGCTCCAGTTACCATTTTTACAGCTTCAGTAACCATTTTTCAATTTTTGAAATTTGGATTGTAACCATTTTCACAGCTTTGGTAACCATTTTTATGGCCCTGGTAACCATTTTTACGGCTTTGGTAATCATTAATTTTAATGAAATTAAAATAATTTGAATGAAATTAAAATAATTTGAATGAAAACATTTTTTTTTTATTAATTTTACTTTTTATAATATATATATATAATTATATGTAATTATAAATTTAAATAATTAATATAAAAATAGGGAAAATATATATTTGTTGGGGGGGGGGGGGGGGGGGGGGGGGGGGGGGGGGGGTGGGGTGGGTTATTGGATTGGGATTTTAATAGACAACCTTGGGAAGTAAAAGTCTGCTGGTATTAGATTGAGACTTTTTAATAAGTTAAATAAGTTAGGTGGTATTCGATTAGGACTTTTAAGATTTTTTTTAAAAGTTCATAATATCTTGTGGTTGATTCACCAATTCACCTTGCTGATTCAACTAATTCACCTCGCTTGCATGGCGCATGGTTGATTCACCGATTCACCTTGCTTACATGGTTGATTCACTGATTCACCTTGTTTACATGGCTACTTCACTGATTCACAGCTTCAATTTTTGAAATTTTGACTTGTAACCATTTTTACGGTTTTGGTAACCACCTTTACTGATACAGTAACCATTTTTCAATTATTGAAATTTTGACTTATAACCATTTTCACAGCTATGATAACAACCTTCACAGCTCCGGTAACCATTTCGTACGGCTTTGGTAACCATTTTTTAATTTTTAAAATCTGGCTTGTAACCATTTTCACGGTTTTTGTAACCACTTTCATGACTCCGGTAACCATTTTTCAATTTTTTTGAAATTGTAATCATTTTCACGGTTTTGGTAACCACCTTCACGGCTCCGATAACCATTTTTACGGCTTCAATAACTATTTTTCAATTTTTGAAATTTGGCTTATAACCATTTTCACGGTTTTGGTAACCACCTTCACGACTCCAGTAACCATTTTTACGGCTTCGGTAACCATTTTTCCATTTTTAAAATTTTGACTTGTAACCATTTTCACGGCTCCGGTAACCACATTTACAGCTCCAGTAACCATTTGTACGACTTCGGTAACCATTTTTCATTTTTTGAAATTTGGCTTGTAACCATTTTCATGGTTTTGGTAACCACCTTCACAGCTCCCGTAACCATAATTACGGTTTTGGTAACCATTTTATAATTTTTGAAATTTGACTTGTAACCATTTTCACGGCTATGGTAACAACCTTCACACCTCCAATAACTATTTTACGGCTTTGGTAACCATTTTAAAATTTTGGAAATTTTGACATGTAACCATTTTCATGGTTTTGGTAACCATGTTCACGGCTCTGTAACCATTGTTACGGCTTTGGTAACCATTTTTTGATTTTTGAAAATTTGATTTGAATTTTTTTTGTGTATAATGAATTCATTGAAATCTACATATGAACAAAATTTGAGAATTTGAGAATACTAGAACTATTTTTCTTGAATTGTCCTATATTTCACCTATTTTCCGATGCCTTCATATTTAACAAAATTTGGATAAATAGTTCTTGTGCTTGGAAAATTCTTAAATTTTGTTCATCTATAGATTTCATTAAACTCATCATCCACAAAAAATAAAAATAAAAAATATTAAAATTCATTAAAATCAATGTATTTTCATCATGATTCTTATCAAAATTAAAATATATCATAAGAAACTCACTATACATATAGGAAACTTTTCTCCTCAGTGCGCACTAATAAATATATATCAGTGCATTATATGTGGACCATTAGATTCAATTGCTTTGACACAGTCTGTATGTACTTATCAGTGTTTATCCATAATCTATATCCCACATGTAATGCACTGATGTATTTTATATCAGTGCGCAGTGAGGTGAAAAGGATTATATATATATATATTTCAACTTACCTCAAATATATTTTTTAGAATTTTTTGATTTTGTAGCCTTAATCTTCTCATATATATTTGTTTTTTTGAGAAGATTAAGACCACAAAATCAACAAAATCAAAAAAAAAAAAAAAATCAGATAAGTTAAAAAGAAAAATAAAATAATATATATATATGTTTTTTGAGAAGATTAAGACTACAAAATCTAAAAATTCTAAAAAATATATTTGAGATATATATTTTTCTTTTTTGAGAAGCTTAAGGCTACAAAATCTAAAAATTCTAAAGTATATATTTGAGATAAGTTGAAAAGAATAATTTAAAAAAAAAGATAAGTTGAAAAGAAATACATATATGATTGAGATATGTTATACATATATACACATACTAAATATAATTATTCGTTTCAAAAAACAAAATAAAAAATTGATTTTCAAAAGTATTTAAAATAAATTAATGTCATCCTCTTATTTACCAAAATACCGGATGGAATTGGATGAAATGGTCATTAGTATTACAATATTCACCAAAGTGGCCATTTTGAAACCAATTCCCTATATAATGGCCATTTTGATAGTGGTAACCCAAATTGATGGCCACCAGGGTAATTGTCCCAAAAAGGAATTGTCTCTTTAGAATTTTTTTAAGTTACGAGAAGCTACGATTGTCTTCTTAACCTCACTTTAGGTTTGAGAAGGTGCAACGAAGCCAATCTTGTGTTTAATTGGGAGAAGAGTCACTTTATGATCCATTAAGGGATAGTTTTGGGGCACATAGTTTCGAAGAGAGGTATAGAGGTTGATGTAAGGACCTCTATTTTGTGATTGACTTATTTCATGACAAACTACATTGGGGATGATTGTGTAATGGTAGCTTAGGTCTTCTTGATGATTATCAAGGCAAGCTTCCAAGCATCTCCATGACTTTAAGATCAAGAGCTTCAAAAGGTATATCACTTGACTTGATTCTTGAAGAGATTAGGTGCACACACACACACACTTACATGCATTCCAATATTACTTGCATTTGTGTTTCCATGATTGTGTGAATTTATGTCCCATCTCACACGCGCACTTTATTGTTAGTTCTAAGTGTGGTTGTGTGTGGTGTAATTCGTTTCTATTGGTGTGATCGGAAATGTCCGCGCTTGCACGATGGTGTACATGTCTTAGCGCGATGGTTGACCACTTGAGAAGGTCTCATTCTTCTCTTGGATAAGTGTTAGAATTGGTTTGGTTGTTTGGAGTAAAGTGTCTAGTTTCAAAAGATTGGATTTCAATGATTTAAATAATTTTCAAAACTGAATTTTGTATGGTCTTGTGACTATAACGTTTTATAAAAAGCTTCAAAATGGGTTTTGATAAATTCTATACAAACTAGACACCCATACCTTTCCAACGGTATATTATTCGTAATATTTCATGACCATTTGGATTGGTTTTGAAATCTCCAAAGTGACCACCAAAACAGGGCAACTATGTTGTTGTTCGTTTATGAGCTTTAGTCACTAAATTGACCATAACTTTTTCTACAGACATAGAAATGTCATTTCGTAAAAAGGAGTAGAAAGTAGACATCCATACCTTTCCAACGATATATCATACAATAGGTTTCGATGTCGTTTATTCATGTTTTGAGGCGCTTGAAGCTGAAGCTGAAGCTGATGCACTGTCCCGTCAAAACTACTGTACACTTGCCCTATGTAAGGATTCCCAATTATTGATTGGCTTATTTCATGGACAAACCACATGTGGGGCTTGTTGTAAGGGTAGCTTAGGAATTGGTGAAAGTTCAATGGCCCTCTCAAGACCTCAAGAGAAGAAGCACCAAAGGTAAATTCTAGTGCTTACATGCTTTGAAGAGATCATAGTTGCACACACTCACAACTCATGCATATTTCTTATACTTATATGTTGTGTGTTTTTATATGTGTGCATTCATGTTCATTGAATATCTCTTCATGCATGGTTATTTAATTGCATCTAGTTCATTGAAATGCCATGACATGTTTAGGCATTAGGATGCAAAGCCATGAATTTTATTCATACATGTTGAATTGATTGCATCTTGTTCTATGATAATGCCATGACATGTTAGGCATTAGGATGCATTCAATTCCCACACTTGCACTTCATGTATGTTAGTTTTAAGTGTGGTACAATTCGTTTCCCGAAGATGGTTCGGAAACATCCGCGCGTGCACGTTGGTGTGCTTGTCTTGCGCGAAGATTGCCTTCGGAGAATGCCCTTGGCTTCTCCTTAGGATTCACCACTTTGCACACTTGCATATTGTGTACAAAGTGGAAACAGGGCATTGTCGCCATTTGTTGGTGTTGCCCTTTGGTGGTGTCGCCATGGCGATAGAATGTTATACTTGAAAAAACCAATCAGGTATGTGGTCGCCATGAGGTTGCCACGAGGTCGCCCTGAGACAAATGGCGACCATAAAGTTTTTATATAAAGTCGCCATGAGGTCGCCATTTGTACAAATGGCGACCTAGAAGAAAATCAGGCTTCTTTTTTCAAAACGATGTCACTTCTTTTTGACGCCCTATATATATGCCTTTTTCTTCTTAGGTCGACTAATGAGTTCAAAATCATCTCTTTAACTTAGAATATCTTTCAAGAGAGAAAATCTTTTAAAGAATTCATCTTTAATCACACAAACCCATTTCCACATGCATAAATCATCATTTAAGCATCATCTAGGATCATCTAGTATGTGCTAATGCATGAGTCTTCTTCAACACACATGGTATGGTATGTTAAACACTATTATCTTACATAATTAGTGTTTTTACTTATCAATTTTATCTCATTTATTACTTGTATGTGTTTAGATTAATTTCTACATATAAGATTGAGATTATGTGTTGATTGGGTTATTTGTGATAGCTAGGTTTTAATGTTTATCTAACATCTAGCTAATTGATCTCATTAAAACGATTGAGATTATTTTTTATAGCTATTGTATCTAGGATTGGTTATCCTTTACTTAGCTAAAGTTGTATGCTATGTCATATAGCTATTTTCATATCTATGATGGATTTTGTTGTCATCATATAATCCTAGATAAGCATTTAGTGTACCATAGCATTATTTGTATATTTGGATATCATTGTATATTCACTTATGGTGTTGATCTCTTCGGAGAAATAAGTCTTGTGTGATAGACCGGGATTAGGTGGTTACATGAGCAATTGGTCAAGTACTGCTATAAAAGGCCTGCGGGTAGATTAGGGGGTGCTCACGCCAAGAGTAGTGTATCAACGGATATCACTAGGGGTTGAACCAAAAGTGGCGAGTGGTGAGTGGCAGTGACCATAGCCTGAGGTTACTTAGGGTGAGAGTCCGAGAATCACTTGAGGGTGTAATCGTCTTTTCATATAGTGGATTTCAGTGACCAAGTGTGGCGCACTTACCAGCCCGTGGTTTTTCCCGTGAGGGTTTCCATGTAAAACTTCAAGTGTCGTTTATATTTCTGCACCATATTACACTTGTTGTTTATATTGTCTAGTTGGGGAATTTTCGTAAAATTGACTAATCGCGAAAATTGGGTAATATCATTTAAAATCTATTCACCCCCCCCCCCCCCCCCCCCCCCCCCCCCTCTAGATATATATCATACACACCGAGCAGTATTTGTTTCACCCTACGTACAGCAGCACCTGATTAATTTTTTAAACCGCTATACACCTGCCAAAAAGCCGCTGTTTGTGCAGCCATTGTCAGAGAATTTGTTCTTCACTTTTCTAGGTGACTCGCTATACAACCACTCTACATAGAGCGGGTGTACAGCGGTCAAGGCAAAATTTTTTGAAAATTTATCAAATACCGTAGCTTCAATTGGACATCATATATATATGCCTCTTTGTCCTTAGTTCATTTCTAAGAGTTCAAAATCATATTTTTAACTTAGAGTATTTTTCAAGAGAGAAAATCATCCAAGAACTCATCTTTGATTATACAAACTCAATTCTATGTGCATCAAACATCATCTAAACATCATCTAGGATTATTTAGGATGTATCTATGCATGGGTTTTCTTCAACACACTTGACTTGGTAAGTTGAACACCATTTATTCATTTTTGTGTTCTTACTTAGCAAGAAATCTCATTTTTAACTTGTATTCATTTAGATTATATTCTATTTACAAAATTGAGATTATTGTATTGATTGATTGAGTTATTTTGTGATAGCTAGGATTTCAAGTTCATATGTCATCTAGCTAATTTATCTCATTGATTGATTGAGATTGTTTGTGATAGCTATTGTGTTAGGTTTTTGGTTTGTCTTGGCATATATTCCATATCAAAATGGTGTTTATCTTGTATTGATTGGTGGTCTTTATCATGATGATTCAAAGCTTCAAAGAAAGACTCGGCTACGGTTCATGCAAGGTGGTGGCTTGTTAAGGGGAATTAGCTTCATTGCTCATCAAAGGTATAATTGACCTCATTCCTCTTACAAGGCATAGGCACACACACACTAATCATTCATGAGTGTCCCTGCATTGTTGTGCACCATTTATATAACACATTCACATGTTTTAGTATGCTCATGCATTGAACTCATATTGTCATACATTTTAGAAATGCATGTTTTAAGACTATGTTTAGAAAATGGCATACTTGTGTGCACTTGTGTTTATTTGTTTTTGTTTTATTGATTTTGGACTTGAACATGATCTCTTATGATTTCTTATTGAGTCTCGGTCATTTTGGTTACTCATTCATTAGGTTTCGAGTCCAAACAATGTAGTTACGCTATTTTGCATTCTCATTCGTTGAATTGTCTTCGTTGTCATTTTCTGAGATGAATTCTCAACCTTTTGTTAAAGTTTCATAGTTTTCGTTGTGCATGAGGGAGTCACGATTCGTAATCTGAAGACGGATTCGAAATTGGAGTTCGGAGGCCTAAATACGGTTGAAGAACGCAGGAGGAGCACGAGAGGATCTTGCTCAGCCAACGGCCAAGCAAGGAAGCCATGTGTGCCACACGGCCAGGCTGCATCTCTGCCCACATGTGCCACACGCGGTCCACACATGGATGGTGACATGGCAGCTTGTGGTTGGCTCGTTTTTCCCTCTCTTGAAATCTTTTAAATGTCCTCTATTTCCTTCTCATTCATTTTAAGAAGAAAAATTAGAATTCACAAGTGCAAAATTTTCTCTCAACTTTTTCTCACCTTCCAAACACCATAACTTTCTCATACGATGTTGGAATTGAGTGATTCAAGTTGGAGATTGTTCGTAATTGAGTCCTCTACCTTTTCCAAGTAGTTTTGTAGCTGTTTGATTGAGTTTTTAAGTGGTTCTACCTAGAAAACCGAACCAGCTCGTGAACTTGAGGTATTGGTCATATCTGTAAGGTTCCCGTTTATTGATTGGCTTATTTCGTGGACAAACCACATGTTGGGGTTTTTTATGGAAGGGTAGTTTGGGTGATTGAGGAAGGCCTTTCCAAGACCTCAAGGGACAAGCATGCCAAAGGTATAATCTCTTGTGCTTAGTTTTCTTTGAAGAGATTTAGATTGCACACACACACTTAGCATTCTTGCATTTGTGTGCATACTCTTCACATGTCACATATCACACTTGCACTTTGATGATTGTATTTTGTTGTGCACATAGATGATTGTATTTTGTTGTGTACTTATGTGCCTTGTAATTCGTTTCTTGATATTGTTCGGAAACGTCCGTGCATGCACTAGTATGTGCTTGGTTTTGTGCAAAGATCGCCTACGGAGAATGCCCTTGGCTTCGCTTTTGGTTTCACCTCTTTTGATGAAACGACGGTTATTATTGATGGCCTGGTCACCGAATGAAACCACCGTTTGCGTCTAGAAGTGTCTGGAGCAATTCTACGGTTACGATCGGCTGCCACGACCGCCGTTCGAAACCACCGATCATACCTGATTGATTTAATTTCTCGGGTTTGATTCTGCGATTGGTTCGATAGTTTTGAAACCGCCGATTGAAACCGCTGTTGTTCCCCTGCCTTTCTCAGGAGCCATTCGACGGTTGTAAACGGCAGCCTAGCCGCCAAATGAAACCGCCGATCATGCATTTTCAGGGGCAAACTTGTCTTTTCACATGCTCTGTTTTTGGTGCCTATAAATACATCACTTTCTCTTGTTCTGTGTGTGACTTTTTAACCATCAAGAACCCTACTTTTAAAAGAAAGATTTTTAAGAGAGAAAACAACCAAATTTGCTTATTTAAACACTCAAACCAAAATTCATTTGCATCAAAATTCATCTACCATCTTCTAGCATATCTAGGATGCTTGCTTGCATGGGTCTTTCATCATCACACTTGCCTTGGTAAGTCTTTCACTATTATCATATATAATTAGTGTTTTATTTATTATGGCATCTCTTTTATTACTTGATTGTTCTTAGATTAAATTCTAATATTCAAGATAGAGATTGTTGTGTTGATTTGATTGAGTGTTGTATTGTGATAGCTAATTAGGTTTTTGCTTAATCTTGATTAGCTAAGCTATTTGACATGTCATTTAGTTCTTAATATCTAGGATTGCTTTTATTGCAAAATCATCATCTTAGATAAGCATATAGGGTTCCCTTGCTCTATGTTGCATTTTGGATATTCACATATTCACTTAAGGTGTTAATCTCTTCTTAGAGAATTAAGTCTTGTGTTGTAACCGGGATTAGGTTACTTAATTCGCAAGCAATTGGACTAGGTTCACTTATACCGGGATTAGGTAGGTGTGTGATTACTTACCGGGATTAGGTTGTAATTGGTTTACACATTTAGTGGATTCGAGGTTTGAGTGTGGCTTACTTACTAGCCCGTGGTTTTTCCCGTGAGGGTTTCCACGTAAATATTAAGTGTTATTTAAATTCCGCACATATTACACTTGCTATATTATTGTGACTAGTTATGGGCATTTTCGTAATCTTGACCATACACAAAAATTGGGTAAAATTAATTAAAATCTATTCACCCCCCCTCTAGATTAGTTTTATACACACTGAGTATTTGTTTCAATATCTTTGTGATTTCTTCTTTTATAACTTTCAATTTGCTTGGGGTTTCTTTTTCTATATGTATGTATATGTATGGTGAATGCTATTGAGAAAGATAGCTTCATATTCAATCCTAATCAAAAGTCTTATTAGAGACATATGTGAACTAGTTTTTTGGATTCTAGGTTTTTCACATGTTTGAGAGTTGTATTGTGAGTAGATTGATGTCTAGGATTATTTGTGACTTGATTGAATCATTTTATGATTAATAATCCTTGAAATGTGCTTTGATCTTTTGATTGATAATATCTAGGATTAATGCTTGTATATGTGTTTTTAGAGACATCTAAGATTTAAGTGATTTATCATTATATCCTTGCTTTAAATCTCTGGCTAAAATATTCATTGAAAACATTTTATGATTCTAGTATTTTTGTGTATGTTTGTAACATCTTGAATATGTGCTTCATGATTATGTTTTATTCAAGTGTTATTTATGTGAATGAAACTATGAGCTTTTTTGTTAGGTGTTTTTCACATGTGTAAGGTTTATGATTTGTATTGGTTTAATTCCATTGCAAAACACTCTATGATTGTATTAGTTGTTGCTTAGGACATTATTTGAAGAAAAGAAGCTTAAAGAGTGAAGAGCAACGTCTAGTGCAAAAGTCGTCTTCAAGAGGTGAAAAACGTCAAAGGTAAATCTTGACTTCCATCCTCTTGCAAGGCATTAGCGCACACACACACAATTCATACATGTGTGTCCCTGCATCGTGGTTCAAACATTTGGTATAACACATTCACACACTTCATAGCATGCTCATGCATTGATCTTGTATTGACAAACATTGTGAAATTGCATGCTTTGTGACTATCACTTTGATATGGCATGTTTGTGTGAATATGTGTTTATTTGTTTTCGTATTTTGTGTTTAGGACTTGAACATGTTCTTTTTTAATGCCTTATTGAGTTCCGGTCGTTTCGGTTACTCATACATAAGGTTTCGAGTCCAAACAAGTTGACTATGCTACTTTTCGTTCTCATTTGTTGTGTTGACTTCATCGTCGGATTCCGAGATGATTTCTCAACCATTTTTCAAAGTTGAGTAGTCGTAGTCATGCGTGAGGGAGTCACGGTTTGTAATCCGAAAACGGATTCGAAATCGGAGGTCGGATGCTCAAGATATGGGGCAACGAACCGAGGGAGCGCGTGAGAGGAGTGTGAATCACGTGTGGCCACTTGGCCAGCCCGTGTGGGAGGCCGTGGGCCCCACGGGCAAGGGAGCCCTCTGCTCCCGTGGGCCCCACGCGCCCCCCACGGGGTGCTGATGTGGCAGCACATGATTCGCTCGAAAAATTCTCTCCTTTCCCTCCTTTTAAGCCAACCTCCTTCCCTTCACACTTGTGCAATTTTTGAAGAACACTTCATTTCCCGCATCAGTTTTTCAACAATTTTTGCTTACTTATTTTGATCATATCTCTCTCATTTCAACTCCGAATTGAGTGATTCAAAAGCCAAATTGTTGGTCTTGAAGAGAGCTACAAACCCCAAGCATTTTCAGAGCCATTTGAGTTCGTCATTTTTCCCAGTGATCTGATTTCAGTACGAGACTCAACTTTTGTATGTGAAACTTCTTCTTCTCACTTCATCTTTTGATCATCTCTTTTAATCTTCCTAATTGATAGATGATATGTGTTTAGAATGTTGTTAGATCATATTCTAGGGGTGGTTGATCTATTGATTGTTGAGTTTTAGCCATTTGATTTCAATTGAACATATAATGATAAACTTGACCTATCTTGACATTGATTCTAGAAATACTTTTTGTTCTTAAGCTTGATTGTTGATTTCTAGGTTTTTGTCACATGTTCATGAACTAGGATTTTTGATTGTGCTATCTACCATTTAAATCTAGTTCTTGTTTGGATTGAATATGTTGTGGATTTCAAGTGTTAACTTGTTCACTTGATTTCAAAGCTAGTTTTGTGATTTCTATTGAAAACTTGTTACTCTAGCTTTGATTGACATGTTTAGGTTTCTAGATATTTTTGTGAATGATTTTGAATGTCTAATCTAGATCTCTAATCACATGTTCATAAGAATTAGCTATATTTGCTTGTGAGCTTGATTTGTGCAAATCTAATTCTTCATAGAGTGTGTTTGATCTACTTGCTCTATTTGCTTGTGTTTGCATCATTTGCATCACTTAGATCATTGCCTTGTGAAAGGTTGAAGTCTCTTGCAAAGTGAGTGAAGCTTTGTCTTGAGCAAGAAGTCTTGGCTAGGAAAGTGTTCCGGATAGCCAAGCAAGAAGTCTTGATTAGAGTCGGGAGGACTCGGATAGTCAAGCAAGAAATCTTCCTAGAGACGTGAGCATCTTGGATAGGAAGTTGCTTTCTAGAGGTGTAGGACACATCTCGGATAGGAAGTAGGCTTGGTAGTTCACTTGCCCGAGGGTAGATTAGGAGGTGATAGCTTGAGCGGATATCATGTGTTGATAGCTTGAGTGTGTAAGTCCTTTTCGTATAGTGGATTGCTTTGCCGGTGGTTGTGGTATCAACCCGTGGATGTTTCCTCTTTGAGGTTTTACCACGTAAAAACACTTGTGTTCATTTTTGTTTTTATTTTTCTTTATCTTCCATATCTTACATTGATTGCATATCTTGTAAATTGATTAACTCTTGTATTAGTGAAATCAATTCATTTGCTAAAATCTAATCAAGTGTACATTCTCTTTGTTATATTCCGCATTATTTTTAAATTGGAAGAATTTGGAGCCTATACCTATTCACCCCCCCTCTAGGTATATTTTACACTATATTGCTTAAGGGAATTTCAACATGCTCTAGGTTTTATTCATGTTTTGGTATCTAGACTATATTACTTGTGTTCTCACATGTTTAGGTCTAGTTGTTCCATTGAATGTATTGATCACATGTTCTATGATGAATTGATTGTTTGCATCATTTGCATTCACATGATCACACTAGGAAGTCCTTGTAAAAGACATGAAGTCTTGACTAGGACAAGGTGTCCGGATAGTTAAGCAAGGAAGTCTTGGTTAGGACAAGAGGTCCGGATAACCAAGCAAGAAGTCATGGCTAGGATCGGGAAGGTCTGGATAGCTATGCATGGAAGGCTCTCTAAAGGCATGAGTGCCTTGGATAGGGAGTTGGCTACAACATTGGTAGGCCCGGGCATTTGGTATGACATAGACTCCAATAGAGTGTGGTACATGGGATATGAATGCATGCTTGGGGAATTTCTAATCATCCAACGATGTTGGTTTGGTATGGAGTCCAATATATGGTGGTTTCACATCATTGAGGGATTTTGTATCTTCCAATAGGGATTGGGTAGACATAGACTCCAATAAAAAGTAGATCATAGGTTGGTCACTTTTGAGGAATTTCTAATCTATCATCCAATATATAAGTACCCCAATGGTTGTAGTTCAACTCGTGGATGTTTCCTCCTTAGAGGTTTTACCACATTAAAAATCTCATGTGTCAATTCTTTCTATCCCTTTTTTATATATGTTTATGTGTATGTTTTAATCTTATGGTACAATATTCACTTGTGATATATTTGGAAGCAAGATTGTGTAAAGTGTGATTTGTAATCAATATTCATTTTGATCATATTTGTATATACAATTCATTTGTGTAAATATTATTCTCTTATTCTTTGATTCTTTTGTATAGTTGCATTTAGATTAATACTTGTACATATTGGACATTATTATGAATACATGTATTATTTGTTTTGGTTTTAATATATTTCCTTCATTAGCAAGTTGTAGTAGTTCTACTTAGTGTACTTACATTGTAATATTTAAAGTATAACTTGTGGAATTTGATCTTAATTGAATATCTTGTATATGAGATACATTGTTTATTGGTATTTGTTTTGTAGACTAAGGGTGGTGAATTGAGCATACTTGTGCTAATTGTTTTCTTATAACAATCATGTTTAAGGTTAATTTGTATGCTTACCAAGGTTTTGACATAAGTCACGAAAGAGTCCCCCCCCCCCCCCCCCTTCTATGTTGTTTAGTATAACCTTGTAGGTATTTTTATATTATATCTAGGATTGGTTATCCTTTACATAGCTAAGTTGTATGCTATGACATATAGCAATATTTATATCTAGGAATGTTCTCATTGACATCTTAAATTCCTAGATAAGCATTTAGTGTAACCTAGCATTATTTGCATATTGAATATCATTATATTCACATAGGTTGATCTTATCAGTGAGAATTAAGTCTTGTGGCTAAGTTGCTTAGTGCACAAGCAAGTGGTCTAGGTTCGCTATTAAAGGTAGGGGTGGGCATGGTACGGTTCGGTTTTGGGTAAAATCGAATTGAACCAAAAATCGGTTTATCCAAAATTGAACCGGTTTAAACTGAATAAGAAATGGTAATCGAACTGAACTGAACTGATTTTAATCGGTTCGGTTCGGTTAGGTTAAGTTCATTTCGGTTTTGGGCGTAATGGACCTTATGGGTTTAATGATTTTTTTAATATGTTTTTAAATTTGATGGGTTATGGTCCACAAAAAAAATTATTGTACAGTTTACTAATCCCTTGTGGGATTCTAATTTTGGGCCACAAATTTTAATAGTCCAAGCCCAAAAAACTGAAATCAAACCTTACTAATAATAAATAAAGTACTAATATTTAATTTATAATACATTCAAAACAATTTCAAATTTAATAGACAGTATCAGTGTATCACAATAAATTCAATTTTCAAAGACCACAGCCACCTCATACAGTACAGACCACATACAATACAGTTCAATTTTCACAATTAAAAACTCTAAATCACAAACCCAAAGTCCAAAAAAGAATTACAATCCAAATCCAAATTCCAAATCAAAATTACAACTAAAATAAAAACTCTAAATCACTTAATTAGTAATGAAAGGTAAAATAAGTCCTACTTCCTGCATTCATAAATAAAATGGTAATTAGTAATGATAGTAAAATAAGAGACTTGCATCCATGTTAGAAAAATTAGACATATACAAGCAATTAAAGGCTTACCTTCATGCTTCATGGCTTCATTAATCATTCCTCCTTCATTTTTATCCTTCATTTGTCACTCCACTTTCATACTTTACATTAAGATTAAGACAGACAAAAAAATAAAAAAAATAAAAAAATAAAAAAAATAAAAAAAACAATAAACTTACATTGTAATAAATAACATTAATAAAAAAACAACAAATTTGATAATTCCACCTAAATATTAAATACTTACCGGTTTCAACATTGATATAATGATCTAACAAATCAACTAATTCATCTTCATTTTATTCTCTTGAACAACATGCGGTTCAGCAATAGGACAAGTTGCTTGCAACAAATTTCCGGTCAAAATTAACCCCTCAACCATTTTAGGAGTCAATGAACTCCTAAATGGATCAAGAATGAGACCACCGGTGCTAAATACGAACTTAGAAGCCACTGTTGAAGCCGGCATTGCAAAGACATCTCTTGCAACCATTGACAATATAGGAAACTTCACTAAAGAATTCTTCCACCAAGCCAAAACATCAAACCTCTCATTCAATTTCTCAGCACACTCCAACAAATACAAGTCTACCTCACTTTTCCCTTTATCAATATCTTCTTTTTGTTGCTTTATCACCCCCACAAACTATCCTCTTTATCGGTTGCCTTTAATCTACCCAAATCTAAGTCATCACTATTTCCACCACCAACTCTAATTGAGAACAAATCATTGGTTTCCTTTGCACCCCCATCCAAACTACCATAA
Source organism: Acer saccharum (assembly GCA_030490815.1). NCBI lineage: Eukaryota > Viridiplantae > Streptophyta > Magnoliopsida > Sapindales > Sapindaceae > Acer > Acer saccharum. The sequence goes on from CM059866.1 coordinate 42,218,239, forward strand.
AATATGTTATACCATTCATACAAGTCTAACAACACACCTTTCAACTTAGAAATCATTGATTGAGATTCTTCCACACCATAAATGGAATCAAACCAAAAGTTCACATAACCCAATTTGTACCTTGGGTCAAGAACAACTGCCAAGATCAACAAGTTATTGGTTTTTTCTAACCCCCCCCCCCCCCCCCCCCCCCCCCAATACTTAACGAATTTTCGCTGCATACTCACAGCAATTTTACTTACAAGCGGATCTCTTTCAGAGGTCAATGAATTTAGTTGATTACGAATGGTGCACCAACTCTTAAAATAAATGTTGGAAGTCACACGAATGATGCACTAAAATTTAAGGTAATATCATAAAAAGTTGCTAAGAAATTGATAAATACCTTGGCATTATCCCAATCATCAAGAGTAGGGGGTCCTATCCGCTTCTGTTCATCTTTATCACCTCTGAAATAGTTCATATATTGAATATTTTCCTCTCCCAATCGCTGAAATGCTTTTCTAAGCTTCACTGTACTTTCCAACATCAAGTAAGTTGAATTCCACCTTGTAGGAACATCTAGCACTACCAACCCTTTAGTCCCAATCTTCTCATGTGCAATAGCTTTTTAAAATCTATCTAGTATATTGGGAGAATATTTCACAAATTTCACCGCATTGCGAATCGCTATAGTTGAGTCATGCAAATCTTTCAACCCATCACTGACTATTAGATTTAGGATGTGTGCACAACACCGTACATGTAAGTACTTGCCATCCAAAACCGTTCCATCATCTTGCTAACTATTTAATTTCCTAATCATATAACCAATGGCAGTGGTGTTTGTAGTTGCATTATCCACGGTTATTGTAAAACCTTTATCAATACCCCACTCAATCAAGACATCCTCAATACACTTTCCAATTGAATCTCCCTTATGATCAACTATTTGACTAAAGCTCAGAATCCTCTTCTGCAGTTGCCAATCATAATCAATCAAATGAGCAGTCACAACCATGTAGTTTATATTTTGTATTAATGTCCACGTGTATGTGGTTAGACAAACCCTCACCTTACTCCGATTAAAATAATTCTTCAACTTAATCTTCTCATCAATGTACAATTATACAACTCTCTAACAATAGTTCTCCTAGATGGAAGATCAAATAAAGGACATAGTTCAAAGTGAAATTCCCTTAAGCAATATAGTGTATAATATACCTAGGAGGGGGGAAGGGGGGGGGGGGGGGGGGGGGGGGGGGGGGGGGGGGGGGGGTTGTTGAATAGGTATAGACCCAATTTTCTTCCAAATTCAAAATATACAAATTACAAGAATGAAATGTACACTTGATATGATATAACAATTGTATAGTATGAGTCAATACATGTGAAAATCAATATACAAGAGATACAATCAATATATGATATGGAAGATAATGAAAAGTAAAGCGAAAATGGACACAAGTATTTTTATGTGGTAAAACCTCAAAGAGGAAACATCCACGGGTTGATACCACAACCACCGGCAAAGCAATTCACTATGAAAGAAAGAGATACACACTTAATGCAATCAACTCCTAGTCTATCCACAAGACCAAGTGAATCACTTCCCTACTCCCTATCCAAGATGAGTCCTTCACCTCTAGGGAGCAACTTCCTATCCAAGACTCTCAAGCCTCTAGGAAGATTTCCTTACTTAGCTATCTAGATCACCAAGATCCTAGTCAAACTTCCCTAGCTCAACCATCTGGAGTATCGCACTCCTAGTTAAGACTTTTGCTTGGCTATCTGGAATACTTTACTAGCCAAGTCTTCTTGCTCAAATTAAAGCCTCACTCACTTTAACAAGAGACTTCAACCTTTCCATAAGGCAATGATCTAAGTGATGCAAATGATGCAAACACAATCAAATAAAGCAAGATGATCAATCAAGCTCTATGAACATGCTTAGTGATAATCTAGAATAAACTTTCAACACACAATCACAAATCTATCTAGAAATCAAAGCATGTGAATCAATAAGAACAAGATATGAATATTCAATATATCACACAAAAATCTTAGTTCTTAGATGATGAAATTAAACCTAGAAAATAACATGAGGCACATCATATACAACATTTCTAGAATCAATTTCAAGATTAGTCAAGTTTAGCTAAATATGTTCAACTGAGATCACAAGGCTAAAACTCAACAATCAATAGATTAACCGCCCCTAGAATATGATCCAACAACATTCTAAACACATATTATCTATCAATTGGGAAGATTAAAAGAGATGATCAAAAGATGAAGTGAGAAGAAGAAGTTTCACATACAAAGTTGAGTCACGGACTGAAATCAGCTCACTGCGAAAAATCACGAACTCAAATAACTCTGAAAATGCTTAGGGTTTGTAGCTTTCTTCAAGACCAACAATTTTGGTTTTTTAATAACTCAATTTTGATTTCGTATGAGAGAGATATGATCAAAATAATAAAACAAAAATTGAGAGAAAATTTCTAATGTTCTATCTTTTTCAAATTTTCTTCTTAGAATGAATAGGAGGGAATATAGAGCATTTAAAAGAATTCAAGAGAGGGAAAAAGCAATCAATCAAAAGATGACACATCACCAGCCACGTGTGGACTCCAAGCTTGGCCTTTGGCCACGCTTGCTCTTCTCGCGCTCCGCTTGCGTTCTTCAGCCGTATTCGGGCATCCGAACTCCGAATTCGAATCTGTTTTCAGATTACGAACCATGACTCCCCTATGCACAACGATGACTACAAAAATTTGACAAAAGATTAAGAAATCATCTCAGAAAACGATGACGAAGATAACTCAACGAATGACAACGCAAAGTAGCGTAGCTACATCGTTTGGACTCGAAACCTAATGAATGAGTAACCGAAATGACTGGGACAAAATAAGGAATCATATGAGATCATGTTCAAGTCCAAAATACAAGAAACACAAACAAATAAATACAATGTCACACAAGTATGCCATTTCCTAGAGATAGTCCTAGAACATGCAATTCTACAATGTTTGTCAATATGAAACAAATGCATGTGCATACTTCAATAAGTGTGTGAATGTGTTATACCAAATGTTTGTGTAAGTGCCTCACTTTTGATTGGCGTATTTCGTTGACAAAATCACAATGGGGTTCAATTTGTAAGGGTAGCTTAGGATTGAAGAAATCTTCATCAAGTGCCAAAGGACCTCATTGTGGAATCAAGAGCTTCAAGGAAGGTAGACCTCTTGACTTAACTCTAACTTGAAGAGATGTAGTTGCACACACTCACATCTCTTGCATGATCTTAATTCTTGATTGTTGTGTGTAAATATTTATGTGCTTGCATGTTTAGTTGATTGCATCTTTGTTTGATAATTTCCATGTCATGTTATGTACTAGGTTGCATTCACATGTCTCTTGCCCCACTTGCACTTCATGTTTTGTTTACCCGAGACAGATGTGACCTTAAAAGTGACTTCCATCGAAGTCACCTTTAAAGTCACTTTTTGACCTCTCGTTCCGAGACAGATGCGATCTTAAAAGTGACTTCCACCCAAGTCACTTCTAAAGTCGCTTTTTTGACGGGATAAATGAGTTTTCTTTCCAAAACTACGTAGTTTCATTTAGGGTTCCTATATATATGATGCCTTCTCTCTTGTATGAGATGAGAGAGCAAAAAATTACATCTTTTGAGAGCTTTTGAATTTCTTCCAAGCTAAGGTATCAAGACTTCATCTTTCTTGCTCAAATCACAAAAACCCTTCATCTTGCATCTTTCATTCATCATCTAGCATGATTCTAGGTTGATTTCATTTAGGGTTTTTAGTTTTGCTCACATGACTTGTATCTAGAACATCATTCTCACATCTTTATGTTCTTGCTTTACAAGATAGCTTTTTATTACTTGAATTGATTCAAGATTGCATCTTTATGACTTGACTTAGCTTCAAGATTGTTTTATTGTGGTTTGTGAGTTGTTTTGTGATAGATAATGCATATAGGTCCTTGGTTGCTTATTTGGTGTTGTTTTATGCATGTCATCTAGTGAAATGATATCTAGGAATGTTTAACATGTTCATCCATGCCTAGATAAGCTTAAATGTCTAACCTTGCATTTTTAGCATCTTGAGTATTTCACATATTCACCTTAGGTTGTGTTATCTCTTCACTTTAGAGACAAGTCTTGTATTTACCTCTTAGGTAGTTTGCAAGCAAGGAACTAGAGTCACTATTAAAGGCCTGCGGGTAGCAAAGACGGATTAGTAAATTTAGGTGTGATGTGGTCAACCTAATTTGTAATCGTACTTGCAAATAGTGGATTCGAGGTTCTCGTGTGGCGCACATAACAGCCCGTGGTTTTTCCCCGTGTGGGTTTCCACGTAAATATCGTGTGTCCTTTATTTTCCGCACTTGTATGCTTGTTTTGTATTTTGACTAGATTGGGGTTCTTTTTCGTAATTTGGACTAATCTCGAAAAATTGGGTAAAATTGTTTAAAATCTATTCACCCCCCCTCTAGATTACTTTAGGACATGTTTATATTTATTTTCAGTTTGCACTACGATGCAGGGACACACATGAATGAATTGTATGTGTGCGCGCTTACGCCTTGCAAGAGGAAGAAGAATCTAGATACCTTAGCATCCAAGTACGCGATGTTTCTCTTGAAGACGATATTTGCATGAGACGTTGCTTTTCTTCTTTGAAGCTTCTTTTCACCAAGAACAACCTAAGCAGCTAATCATTACAAATAAAGAGTGTTTTGTAATGGAATTAAACCAACAAAGATCTAGGATCTTACACAAAGCAAAACCTACGGAATCCCCAATTCTCAACAAATCTAAATGGTAATTCATCAAGCATCAATATCTCCGCTAAGGCCCTCCTACATCTCGGTTGATCAAATTTTGACACCCCTAAACTACTCCCAAAACTTGATGTAGTTTGTTGTTTCACCAACACTTTTTGTTTTGAATCTACAGGCCGATATTTTTTGGATCGTCTATTAATATGTGTGTTCATGTTTGTTGTTCTACAACCTGAGTCAAATGCATAAGTATCACCACAATACTTGCATCTAGCTCTTTCCTTTCCATCTTTAGTGACCTATTCTTCAAAATGTGCCCAACATTCTGATTTTTTTTTTCCTTTCCTACCACCTACCCTTATACCCTTCTTTGAAACCTTCTCCTTTCCAATGGAGCTAGAATTCTCTAAGGTCTCTAGACCCGAGTCACTACTCCCCTCCATTGAATCCACATTAGGATCAATCTCCATCTACTCACAATTTCACATACAAATAAATAATTAAAAGAAATACTTGGACACAAACACAATCACAAAATTAGTATCAATACAATTACTGTCTATAAACATATTACATATATCAACACAGGTTTACAACACTTTCAACACTTGAAAACTCATGCCTACAACATTGTCAAGTGTCAACACTGTCAATGTCTAATATACACAATATATATATATATATACACAATGTGAAATACTGTCAAGTGAAATAAATATATATATATAATGCGTGAAGTAGATGGGCATTTGTAAAATCTATGGATCTGTTGGGCATATTAACTTTGGTTTGGAGTTTGGACCACTAGTTTTAAAATTAATAAAAGCTTAAAACTCATCAGTAATTTCTGATCAGTACTTACAATCAGAAGAAAGAAAAAACATGAAAGTAGATCACTAGATTGTTTTAATTTTTAAACTCATCAAAGTAATTATTTACATAATTTAGGAGAGTCTCGATGGGTATCAATGAACCAGAGCTAACAAGGCATAATCAAGAAGCACTTTTAAAAATTGTTGAAACTTGAAAACCACAAATACGTTTTCCATTATCAAAACAGAAACACATACATACAATTGTACATAGATAATTATTTCTACTAATAAAAATATTCAAAACATCAACTCTTCAAAACAAACACACAAAAAATAGTAACTTTGAACAATATAAGAGAAACCCAGATGAAATATAGATAAAAAATCCAAACAAAATTGAAACTTTAAAGGCCCTTGACAATCTATAAGAACACCAATGTAACTTTGCTGCTGTTGAACAGCAATTGCTTTTAATTTTTTTAACTGTTTATCAAAGAGACAATAACCAACCTTTGAAGCTTTGTCATGTACTCTTGTTGAAGCAAATCGGATGAGTTGAAATCTTGAAGAAGAGAAGATCGAACAAGCTGAAGCAAGGTTGAAGAAGAGAAGATCGAACGAACGAGCTGAGCAATGAGCATATCAGACGACAGACGACCAGATTAGAGGTGAAACTAAAAAAAGAAGACAAGAAAATTAGAAAAAGAAGAAGAGACAGGCGTTGAGTGACTTGAGTCGTTGACAAACCTTGAGTCTTTAAGAATGTGATGACTCAGAACTGAGAGAAGTTGGAGGTTGAGCAGCAGGCGGCAGAGCAGAACGGAGGTTGAGAGTAGAGTTGAGGAACAAACGAGATGCTTTTCCAATCGGAGAAGAGAAGTCTAGACTCAGATTTGAGAGAACTCAGAGAAGAGGAGTATGAGAGAAGTGGCGGAACAAAGAGTCAAAATGAAAGAAAAGATTTAGGGTTTTTTTTTTTTTTTTTTTTTTTTTTTTTTACTTATATAGTCGATTTAAACGATTTAATCGGGTTTTAGAAGAGCAAAACCGGTTTAAATTGAAAAGTTTTCAGTTTTCACCATTTTAAACCGGTTTAAACCGATTTCTTCCTATGAACCGAATCGAACACCCTTTTTCCGGTTCGGTTTGGTTCGATTCGATTCGGTTTCAAACTTAGTGCCCACCCTTAATTAAAGGCCCGTGGGATAGTAGTGATAGGTTAGTGACCGAGAATGGTTGAGGTTAACCTAGGTTGTAAACATCATTACAAGTAGTGGATTCGAGGATCGAGTGTGGCTAGCTGAATAGCTCGTGGTTTTTCCTTGTTAAAGGTTTCCACATAAAAAATAAAATGTTCTTTAATTTCCACATTTTATTCTTGATTTTATTGTTTGTTGAATTGGGGTTATTTTTGTAATATTGACTAATCCAAAAATTTTGGCAATAATCGGATTAACAACCCGTTCACTCCCCTTTAGGTTGTTTTTAGATGCACCTATATTTGTTTCAGTGGATAAGGCGAAGATCGATATGATTATGAGTTTGCAACCTCCTAGGGCAGTGAGGGGAATCTATTCATTCCTAGAGCATGCCAACTTCTATAGAAGATTCATTCGAGATTTCTCAAAGATTTCGAGACCCCTGTGTTGATTGTTGCAAATGGACATCAATTTCGATGATAGGTTCCTAGAATCGTTTGAGAGACTTAAAGAATTATTAACCAAGGCACCTATAATGAGGCCACTAGATTGGAGTCTACCTTTTGAACTTATGTGTGATGCCTCTGACTATGGTAGGAGCAGTGTTTAGACAATGGGTAGAGAAGACCCACATGCCATTTATTGTGCATCTCGTACTTTGAATGAAGCTCAGCTCAACTACTCAACTACAAAAAAGGAATTGCTAGCGGTGATATCTGCTTTAGAGAAGTTTAGGTCCTAGTTGATAGGGAAAAAATGATCGAACCAAAATTGGTATGATTTTGGCCATCATTTCCTTTTCTTTTTGCTTGATTCTTGGGCAATATCTCGTGATTTAATCATTTGAATTAAGTGTTTTCAGGTATTTATAAAGTTCAGGGGCATTGGAGTAATATTGGTCAATTAGGGGCGAAACTATAATTATTAAGGGAAGATTGAAGTTATTGCCATATCAAAAGAGAACAGGGGGGCTTTCTCTAATTTGCCAATCAAATCAGGCAAAGATGCCATGTCATGTAAATGATGCGGTGCATTTTGGAGGCTGATTGGGCTTCTGAATGAGCTCCAGCCCATTGCTAAGCACACCCCCAATGAAGACAAAGAGACTAAACCCGCATAACTCGGCTCAAATGCTAATTGCAATCCGACCCAGTTGAACTTCATCTTCAACCTTCTGCTCCAGTCGCGAACTAGTTGAGCCGACCAAACCTTCCAATCGACGGAAACGACATTTCTGGTCCTATTTATGGTGCAAAAGAACGGCGGACTCAACACGAACTCGATGCGGCCTTTTTTGGCTCACCAAACCACCGAGATCTGGCCACAAAAACTGGTCCAATCTAGTTGGTGTCACTCCACTGTCACTATCGTCACAGCCGCGACACCACCGTGAAAAATGCTCTGCAATTGTCACGATTCAACCTTCGCCGTCGCTACAGCGACAAAGAACCAATTTTGCATCTGATTGTGTCACCCCCAATTGTCACAGTGAAAGCCACTGCGAAAATCAATAGCGGCCAATTTTGATTGGCTGGTCATTTACGGAATGGCCCTCTTTGAGGGGTCAAAATGGTAATTTTCCATGTTAGGGGGTGTTTTGGTAATTGACCACCTGAGCCCTAATTTGAATACACTATAAATTCATCATAGTTTTTCCTTTAAAAATAACTCTTGATCAATCAAGAAATCCCTTCTTCCACCATTCCTAATCCCACCATTTCTCCTCTCCAATCTCATCAACAAACATCGAGATTACTTCACCCAAATCACTCATCTCTTCCCATCTTCTCCACACCTCTCTTTTGTCACTTTCCATTTGACTCTACTTATATAGACATATCCTTATCACCCAATCTTTGCACTAGGATCAACAAGGAAGCTCAAGGAAGGATCAAGCTTACAAGAGAGACCCAAGGGTGATTTCTCTACATTTTACTTCCATTCTTTGTTTGTGATTATGTTTAATTAAACCCCCATGTTAGGGGGATGATTTGATAGACTTTTGGACAATGATTATTTATTAAAGCTTTGAATATTATGTTTACACAATTGTAGTTTTATTTACTTTTTAATTAGATCTTGCACTTATATGATTGATTGAGTTATTAACAAACTTGTTGATTGCAATATGTTGTAGATTTATTTGTGATAAAATTGGTTGATTTATTGACACACTTGATTAATTGTAGCACATAGTGAATAGGATAGGTTTTTGAAGGGTAGATTAACCACAATTGCCTAGGCATTTGATCGTCACTAACCGATTCCACATTGACCCCCTCTCTTTAATCGGTTAGACATTTTAGTGGAAAGTTGTTTAAGGTTCGTAATGACAGCCTAAACACACTTCCGAATGAGATCGATCCTTGATTGTGTGGATAGTACATTAATGAAGCCATGTATGAATTGCTTAAAGTCCATTAGCTACTCTATCATTTCCCTAGACTTCTTATTAATTGCTTAAATCATTTTCTTATCTAGGTTGTTGATATTGGATTCCTATCTATTAATATTCTCTTTACATTTTGTTACTTTTATTTTTCATGTATGTTTGATGGTTTCTCAAACCATACACCATCCAAACTACCATGGGTTATCTTCTTGCATTTTAGATTAGTTAATCAATTCAACTAATTACTCTAATTCCATGTGGAATGAATCTTTACTTACCATTTTACTAATTTTACATCCAAAGTGGATTTTCAAGTGGTGAAATTTGGTTTTCAAATGAACACATAAAAATGTATTTTGTTTAGTACAAAACGACCTCATCAAAAAGATAGTTGTATTTTCGAATCATGCATCGCTTCGTTACCTCCTCCAAAAGAAGGATACCAAACCATGGCTTATCCGTTGGATCCTCTTGTTACAAGAGTTTGATCTCGAAATTCGAGACAAGAAGGGGAGCGAGAATGTGGTGGCAGACCACTTAAGCAGACTAATGCATGAATCCAAGATTGAGGAGGACTCATTCTCATTGAGAGACGACTTTCTAGATGAGCAGTTATTGACCATTGCAAATGAAGAGGCATGGTATGCGGACATTGTCAACTTCTTGACAAAAGACATCATACCCCTTGATTTATCTTACCAAGGAAAGAAGAGGTTCAGATGGCAAGCAAGGCAGTATTTATGGAATGACCCCTATTTGTTCAAACATAGGGTGGATCAGATTATTAGGCGATACGTTCCGGAAGGTGAACATCAAGATATTTTGAAGTCTTGCCATGAGTTGAGTTGCAGAGGCCATTTTAGTGCAAAGACGATGACCACAAAGGTTCTTCAAGCCGGGTTCTTTTGGCCTTCTATTTTTAAAGATTGCTATCACTTTTGTATGACATGTGATAGATGACAAAGGATGGGGAATATTGGGAAGAGAAATGAGATACCGCAATCTATTGAAATGGCAATAAAGATATTTGATTGTTGGGGGATAGACTTCATGGGGCCATTCCCACCTTCAGAGGGCAACATCTATATTTTAATGGCCATGGACTATGTGTCCAAATGGGTTGAAGCAAAGGCCACAAAAACAAATGATAGCAAGGTAGTTGTCAAATTCATGAAGGAGTTTGTATTTGCAAGATACAGGACCTTTCGATGCATCATCAGTGATGGAGGAAGCCACTTCTGTAATAGAATATTTGCTACATTGTTGAAAAAGTACAGTGTGAGGCACAAGTTGGCAACTCCCTATCATCCTCAAACCTCGAGCCAAGTGGAAGTTAGCATTCGGCACATAAAGCAAATCCTAGAAAAGACGGTTAAGCCAAATCCGCGTGATTGGTCATCAAAGTTCAATGATGCACTAAGGGCTTATAGGACGGGTTTCAAGACTCCAATCGACATGACATCATACCTGTTGATTTTTAGAAAGCATGTCATCTTCCGATGGAATTAGAACACCATGCATATTGGGCGATTAGGTCGTTAAACTTTGACCTTGATCAAGTGGGAGAGCAATGATACTCACTTTTTCCGTCGTTAAGAAATCGCAAGGTGAATGTACACAAACGAAGTTAAACTGCTTAAAGCATACCTAGAGGGGGGGTGAATAGGTTTTTACACCTTTTTTCAAACCCTTGAACAAACATTCGTTTGTCCCTCAAGGTAGCCTTACACACAACACAATAAGCCAAGGAAGACATACATAGACAATACGATGTTACAATCATAAGAGAAATGTCTAAGTATATCAACAAGTCATGTGAGGTAAAATAGCAAATAAACATAACAACAAAATAAGCTTGTATTTCATAAGATGTTCAAAGTGTTACAAGAGTGATCAAAATGTCACTAAACAAATATTACAATATACAAAAGAATCAAAGATACAAATTGATCTATAGAATGAATATACTAATCACACTATACAAAGACTTGCTTCACTATATATCACATGTGGATATTATGAATCAAGACAATAAAATATACAATTAAAATATAAGAGAAAGAGATAGAAAGAATTAACACAAAGGATTTTTTAACGTGGTAAAACCTCCAAGGAGGAAACATCCACGGGTTGAACTACAACCATTGGGTACTATATTATTGGAAAGTAAACATAGAACATTCACAAAGTGACCAATCTTTAGCTCACCCAACCTAGTGAAGTCTAAGCCTACCCAACCCTATTGGAAAGTATGAAATCCCTCAATGATGCGGAACCACCATATATTGGACAACACACTCAACCAACATCGATGGTAGATTAGAAATTCCTCAAGAGTGCATACACCTCCCGTGTACCCCGCTCTATCGGACTCTATGTCTAACCATACGCCTAGGCCTACCAACACAATAGCCAACTCCCTATCCAAGGCACTCTTGCCTCTAGGGAGCCTCCCATGCATGACTATCTGAGTCCTCCCGACTCTAGCCATGACTCCTTGCTTACCTATCCGAGTCATCCCGACTCTAGGCAAGACTTCTTGCTTGGCTATCCGAGTCATCCCGACTCTAACCAAGACTTCATGTCTTTTACAAGGACTTCCTAGTGTGATCATGTGAATGCAAATGATGCAAACATTCAATACAACATAGAACATGTGATCAATACATTCTACAGCACAAATAGACCTAAACATGTGATATCACAATTAATCAAGTCTAGATGCAAAAATACATGAATAGAAACCTAAGCATGTGAAACACCTAACACATATACTCAAAGTCTCATTCACACACATAACACTTGAATCACAAAATGTTCATTAAGTACAAATTCAAGATGCTATCAATATACAATTAAAAGCTAGATATATGAGCTTAAAATCAATCAATATACTAGACAAAAATATAGAGCAAGGTTTTGAGATTTACATCAATCAAAACCTATATTCTCTAAATCACATAAAAATACACAAATCCTAGATTTCACTAATCAAAGGACCAAATCAAATCTCAAAGTCAATTTTAACACAAAATTAATTCAATTAAGTATCAAACAACCTAAGATGCCATTCTAATCACAATACAACTCACAAACAAATGTAAAACCTAGAATCATAAAATCTAGTCAACATAAGTCCACAAATTGAGTTTCAATTAGAATGATAATCAAGCTACCTTTTCAAATAGCTTTTATAAAACAATAACATAGATATAGAAGAAGAAACCCCAAGCAAATGGAAGGTGAAATAACAAGAAATCCCAAAGTTGAGACTCAAACCTCGGATTCTGCAGCTGGTGCGAATTTCAGTGTCCAACCAATTGAAATCATGATCAATCAGCTACCAAACCACTTGGAGATGTTAGAGGACTCAAATACGAACACTCTCCAACTTGAATCACTCAAATCCGACTCCGGATGAGGAAGATATGGTGTTTTGAAGTTTGAAAAAATTGGAGAGAACTCTAGACGGGAATTCTGAAATTTTCTTCTTAAAAATTCAAATGGAGAGAGAGAGGGAAGAAATAGGAGGAGAGAGAAGGAGGGAACCGGCCAACCATGTGGTGCCACGTCACCCCCTGGCCGTGGGGGGCGCGTGGCCCACACGGGAGCAGAGGCTGCTCCAGGCTGTGGGGCCCACGGCCTCAACCACGGCCAGCCCTTGTGGCCCACGGCCTGGGCTATCCTCTCGCGTGCTCCCTCGGTTCGTCGGCCCGTATCTCGGGCGTCCAAACTCTGAATTCGAATCCATTTTCGGATTACGAACCGTGACTCTCTCATGCACGATAACAACTATACAACTTTGAAAAACGGTTGAGAAATCATCTCGGAAATCATCGATGAAGTCAACACAACGTAAGAGAACGTAAAGTGGCATAGTCAACACGTTTGGACTCGAAACCTTATGAATGAGTAACCGAAACGACCGGAACTCAATAAGGCATTGAATAAGAACATGTTCAAGTCCTAAACACAAAATACGGAAACATACAAACACAAATACACACACATATGCTAGTTTCCGGACATAGTCCTAGAAAATGCAAAACACAAAGTTTATTAACTAAATGTGAATGCATGAGCATATTTTGCTAAGTGTGTGAAAGTGAAATGTAAATGAAATAAAATCATGAAGGGACACACAAGAATGATATGTGTGAGTGTGTGCCTAGCCTTGTAAGAGATAAGAGGACTTAGAATACCTTTGTAGACCGATAATGCCCGAAACTCTTAAAAGCCGGCAACTTGAACGAATAATGGTTGAGACGTCCTTCGTCTTCGAAATCCTTCATTTACTAACCACTAAACATTACAAGTAAAACACGTTTTGATATGGAATTAATGCCAACACTAATTATCAACCTAACACAAGGATCAAAAAATTATTTCATTTAAAAGGGGTTTCCCACGCAATGTGCTCTAAACTAGCAAAAAACTAGTAAAGCGGCAAGCGAGGGTATCGTTCCGCAGGGAGGTGTGATTCGTCAACCATTTCAAGTTCTAGAGTTTATTGTAAGCATCTAAATAGAATGCGGAAAGGTGAGAATGGTGTGTGTGAAATGTATGTACAATGTGGCGTGTGTGTGTAGAGAGAATGAAAATGAAAATAAATAAAAACAAAGAGAATATGGAAGGGTGAGAATGGTGTTTAAAGTGATAAATAAAATAGTGGATATAAGAGATGCATGAAAATGGACACACAAGGTTCAACAAGTTCACCATACATAAGTGCACAAATAGTTGGTTGTTAGACATTAAGGACATCCAATTTTAGTTAAGGGTTCATTCTTGCCTCAATCCGATTTTATAACCAGTCATAGAGCTAACGATTGAAGAGTGTGTCGAGAGCCCCTCATACACGAAACCGCAACCAACATTTGTGAACCGATTCTACAAACAAAACTACATTGAGCCCCAATGATGGCTTCGTAATGTAAAATGGCAACGTGAAAGTCTAATGAATGTGGAAAGAGTGATTGTATCTCCAACCATAACTCACTTAGAGCCCCTAGTGTGAGAGATAGCCAAAGACCAATAATTGTAACTCTAACCATGACTCACCTAGAGCCCCTAGAGTGAGAAATAGCTAAAGTCCAATTGTTAACAAGAACATTGAACCAAACCCTTCTAATATGGCAATTTATAGTTTCACCCACTCTTCCTAGCTAATTAGCCAAAACTATGCCCGGAGAGCCCCTCTAAAGGCATAATCCTAACTCTAAATCACTCAAACCCATCCATAAACATGCAATTTCGACCTTCCAAAGACATACATACACAAATGGGATATTTGATTACAACTACTCCTACAATTAAGTTAATTTACTCCTAATCCCATCCATGAACACATATCAATTTCCAATCATCCATAAACATGCATTTCAAGATAAGAGACATATCAATAAATAACAAGAGTGAATCAAAACACAAATTGGATATAAAAACAACCATCACATATATTGAACACAAAATAGGTTTACAAATATTCCCAAGTGGGGATTACACATTCAAGAAAACAAGAAATACAAAGAGATGAGTTAAAGGAGACAACCCTTGAAGAAAACCTCCTCTAAGTCCTCCATGAAACCCTAGCTCGAAATTGGTCCAAAGACCCTCCTTTCTCCTTACAATCTACTCCTAAATGGGTGGATGATGGGTAGAAGATGAAATGGGGAGCATCCATAGAGGAAAAACCTCCATGGATGCTTTAGAAAGCTTCTCTCTCTCTTATTAGGTGAAGAAGATGAAGATGAAGAAGAAAAGGAAGTGGTGTGGGGTGTGTATTTTGTTGGGAGAGAAGAGAATAAGGTGTTTATATAGTGTTGGGAGGTTAGGGCTAAAGGTTGGGGTGAATGGACAAATCTGTCCCTGAAATTCACCTAAAAAATGACTTTCTGGAGTGATTCAGCGGTTTGGTTCGGCGGCCAAGCCGCCGTTTGAAGTAGCTGTTTTGACCTGACAGCATTTCAGCATTTCAGCATTTCAGTATCGTGCACCGTTACGGAAATAGGCATAACTTCCTGTAGAAAGCTCGGAATCAAATTCCGTAAAATGTTCTGGAAACTAGACTTCCGGGGCTTTCCAAATATATAAAGATATCAACGTGGTTCGACCTGAGGATAAAGATATAACCCTTGCAAGTTGACCATTATGCACAAGCATATACAATTTCTTCCGTTTTTGGCTCATTTTGCCTCCCAAACTAATATTTAAGCTCAAAACCTTATTATAGGGAATATGTACCTACACAAGACTCAAACAAAACATTATATACAAAAATATGCTCGAAAACGAGACAAACGATCGGAATTGGGGGACCTCAAATATGTATAAATTAGTCCGATCAAGC
Organism: Acer saccharum; assembly: GCA_030490815.1. Lineage (NCBI taxonomy): Eukaryota > Viridiplantae > Streptophyta > Magnoliopsida > Sapindales > Sapindaceae > Acer > Acer saccharum. The sequence continues at coordinate 42,233,782 of CM059866.1, forward strand.
AACAGAAGTTACAACTCAATGAACTTGAGGAACTCCGAGACAAAGGTTATGAATGCAAAGCTCTACAAGGAAAGGTCAAATAGGGTACATGACAAGATTATCATCCAAAAATATTTACAACCGGGAATGTTGGCCCTCCTTTTCAACTCACGGCTAAGAATGTTCCCCGAAAAGTTAAAATCAAGATGGTTAAGACCATATCGAATCAAGGAAGTTTTCCCCTATGGAGTGGTTATGTTAGAAGATTTATTATTTAAGTAATGGGGATACTTTCAAAGTTAATGGACATCGAGTCAAACCATACATGCAAGGGATTGATGAAGCAAGAGTGCTTAAGCAAGTTGAACTTACGGAGCCATAAAGCTCTCATGCGTCTAGCCGAGACGTTAACTGTAGCGCTTGGTGGGAGGCAACCCACCTATGTACATTTTACCTTTGTATATAGTTATTTAAATATTTAAGCTTTTCATTAGATATTGTTTAGTTTAAAGGGGTGGATTGTTTGTGTTTAGTGGTGGATTTTTAGGATTGTATATGTGTTAGTGGAATAATTAGGATGTTTGTCGTAAAGGTGTTTGTTGGCCAAGCAACCAAACCTTTGAACTCTTGCCCATGATATTATTGTTGAAACATTGGGGGCAATGTTGAGTTTAGGTTTGGGGGTATGAGCATGTTAACACCTAAGTGTTGCGAATTGAGCCTTTCATGAGTTTTAATGTGATGCTATTATAATGTGTGCATTTGAGGAGAATCATAAATGCATTAGTTTCTGAGTTTTGGCTAACTTAGTATCAATCTATGATTGATCACACAATGTGGATTTAGCCCTTTCTCTTTATGCTTAGTGAACGAGATTTTGTGCAAAAATGTTAGGATCAATAGTGGAGACTACCCATGTCAGATTTATTCCTTTGTGTTCATATTTTGAGGGTATTTTGTTTCTACTCATCCAACCACTTTTTAAAAATTTTGTACTTAAATCGATCTCATTACGCATCATACTTATTGAATGTGTAAGTTCCTCACTTATTAATTGGCTTATTTCGATGACAAACCATATTGGGGTTTAATGTGTAAGGGTAGATTAAGTTTTTTATTGTTTGTGATCAAGCTTCAATGGCTTCCCTAAATCCTCATGATCAAGAGCTCTTCAAGGCATATCACTTGTGCTTGACTCATCTGAAGAGAATTAGTCACACACACACAATTCATACATTATCATTGATCGGTCATTTATTGTATATGTTTTTGATCCCCATTCATCCAATCAATTGCTTGTTTCTCGAGTATTTTTGGGTTTTAATTTATGTGTTTGAGCATTTTTTAGTTGTTGGATCCAAATGAGGTGTTTGAAGTATTTCAAAGGAAAAGAGCAATTTTGGAAGATTCAAGGGGCTTTTAAGCAATTTGCCATCAACCACCATGAAAGAACGTTGTGGGTTTCCACATCGACACGTAAAGCGGTGCAAAAACAGTGTAGTCCGCTGTGAAAACCGCTCTGGCTTTCATAGCAGTAGTCGCGGCGGTATCACGTCATAGTACAGATCATCAATATTACGGGGCCTATATCTCTCAACTCCGATTGAATTATGTGTCCTACCACCTATGGATTTGAAACCCCGGAAGTTTAGTTTCCAACCCAATTTATGGTTTGTCGATCCAAATTTTCTAGAAGAAGTTATGGTCGTTTAAGTACCCAAAGGTCAGATCAGTCAGTCATAAAATCCGCAAATACTTTCGGGATTTGTTTCGTAAGTTGTCGGAACGGGAAATATTACCTTCTTGGACATGTGTGAGAGTGTTGGGAAGCAAGTAGACATCTAACCTTATCTTCCTTCAATAAGTAATCAATTTGGATGGATTAGGAAAGAAATATAGTTCCAAATAGGCTTGTATTCTCAAAGGGAATAGATTTCCTTGTTGTTTAAGGACATGACCTTGCATCTACACCTATTTAAACCCCTTTGAGCCCTAATTTCGAGAGAGCCAGGCAAGGGAGGTCCCAAGCCACCAAGGGGACCGTCCCCCATCACCATCATCCATCTTTACACATCGAGGATTTGCAAGACGAAGAAGACTCACCATGGAAGACGGGAAGAAGTCGTTAAAGGCCTCAATGGGTTTTATCTCCTCTATCTCTTGTCTTGTTATTTTCATGATGTGTAACTAATTCCATACTAGGGAATCAATGTGAACCTCTATGAATGCTCTTTGTTAAAATTGACTATATTTTCTTAATTCAAGTTTTGATTTATTCAATTCATCTTATGTCATAACTCTTTATTATTGCTCATGTTTGTTAATATGCTCGGTAGGAATCTAGGGTTGTGATAATTTAATGATTGAGTTTGAGTGTGTTACGTCACCACTCTCAATCACTTTTCAATTGAATGGGTAAAACTTATCATGCCTGTTAATATGCTCGTACGTTTTGGTTCATTGTTCTTTAACTTGATGTGTGGTAAAGCTTATCATGCCTGTTAATATGCTCGTAAGTTAATCACACTTAATTTAAGAACGAACCCTTAACTTGATTAACATCTTTTATCAAAGTCAATTCGAAGCATTGAGTAAATGTAGTTGGGGAGCATTGATGACCTAGTCCTCTCACCTCTTGATCACATTCGCATATTCTTGTTAACTGCTTTCTTAGTTTAATTTAGTTTTAATCAATAAATCAAAATCTCTTGGATACTTTTAATTGCTTAACTTAAATTAGAATTAGTTTATAGTCGGTAAATCACTTTTACTCGTGGGAATGATCCCTACTTGTCGTTGTACTTATCTCACGATCCGTGCACTTGCGAGTTAGGTTTTTATAACACGATAATATCCATCAATCATTTCTCTTGCATCTGGTCTACCGCTGTGTGTTACGCAACGGTAGGCACAATGGTTTGCTCCCAGAGAATAACGTGGAATATAACAAAGAAAATGCACACTTGATTAGATTTAACAAATGAATTGATTTCACTAATACAAGAGTTAATCAATTTACAAGATATGCAATCAATGTAAGATATGGAAGATAAAGAAAAGTAAAACATAAATGAACACAAGTATTTTTTACGTGGTAAAACCTCAAAGAGGAAACATCCACGGGTTGATACCACAACCACCGGCAAAGCAATCCACTATGTGAAAAAGGACTTACACATTCAAGCTATCAACTCATGATATCCGCTCAAGCTATCAACTCCTAATCTACCCTCGGGTTAGTGAATCACCAAGTCTACTTCCTATCCGAGATGTGTCCTACACCTCTAGAAAGCAACTTCCTATCCAAGACGCTCACGTCTCTAGGAAGATTTCTTGCTTGCCTATCCGGATCCTCCCGACCCTAGACAAGTCTCCTTGCTTGATTATCCGAGTCCTCCTGACTCTAATCAAGACTTCCTTGCTCTATCCACAAAGCTTCACTCACTTTGCTAAAGACTTCAACCTAATGCAAGGCTATGATCTAAGTGATGCAAATGATACAAACACAATCAAATTAAGCTAGATGATCAATCAAGCTAAATGTACATGTTCAATGATAATCTAGAATATGCTTTTAACAAACAATCACAAAATTATCTAGAAATCAAGACATGCAAATCAATAAGAACAAGGTATGATTATTCAATATATCACACTAAAAACCTAGTTCTTAGATCATGAAATTAAACCTAGAAAATAACATGAGGCACATCATATATTCTTTTTCTATAATCAATTTCAAACAAAATCAAGTTTAGCACATATATGTTCAAGAAAAATCACAAAGCTAAAAACTCAATTGACAAATGATCAAACACCCCTAGCATATGATCTAACATCCTTCTCAACATATTTCATCAATCAAATAGTAAGAATCAAAGAGATGATCAAAGATGAAATGAAAAAGAAGAAGTTGAACAAAACAACCTTGCCCACGTACTGAAGATCAGTCTACTGGGAAAAATGGTGAAGTCATCTGCCTCTGGAAATACTTGGGCTTTGTAGCTCTCATCAAGACCAACAATTTTGGCTTTTGAATCAATCGATTTCGAGTTCGTATGAGAAAGTTATGATCAAAATACTAAAACTAAAACTTGAAGAATTTCTGTAGAATTTTGAAATTGAAAGTGTTCTTGAAAATCTTCAAATGTTTGGAGGGAAGGAGACATGATTAAATGGAGGAGAGAGAAGGCAATTTTTGACCAATCAAGCATGGCCACCTCAGCCCAGCCCAGCCCCGTGGGGGGCGCGTGGGCCACACGGGGGCAGAGAGCTCCTCTGGCCGTGGGGCCCACGGCTCCCACACGGCTTGGGCCATACGGGGCCTCTTGGCCACCTTTGCCTCTCGCGCGCTCCCTCACGTTCTTCAGCCGTATCTTGGGCATTCGAACTCTGATTTTCAATCCATTTTCGGATTACAAACTGTGACTCCCTCACGCACGACGAAGACTACACAACTTTGAAAAATGGTTGAGAAATCATCTCGGAAAACAATGATGAAGTCAACTCAACGAATGAGAACGAAAAGTAGCGTAGCTACATCGTTTGGACTCGAAACCTTATGAATGAGTAACCAAAATGACCAGAACTCAATAAGGAATCATAATAGAGCATATTCAAGTCCAAATACAAAAAATACGGAAACATACAAACACTAATTCACACAAGCATGCCATATCAAAGAGATAGTCACAAAGTATGCAATTCTACAATGTTTATCTATTAGAGATCAATGCATGTGCATACTAAGAAGTGTGTGAAAGTGTTATACCAAATGTTTGAACTACGATGCAGGGACACACATGTATGAATTGTGTGTGTGTGCGCTTATGCCTTGTAAGAGGAAGAAGTATCTCGATACCTTAGCATCCAAACAAGCACATTTCCTCTTGAAAACGAACTTTGCATGCGATGTTGCTTTCCTTCTTTGAAGCTTGATCTAATCACGAAACACCTAAGCAACTAAGCAATACAAACAAAAAGTGTTTTGCAATGGAATCAAGCCAACACAAATCTAAGATCTTACAGTTTTCACCTAAGAGTTTAAATGCATCAAGTCTACTGCTGTCCCTTCGCACTGTGGCATCGCTGTGGATACCCCTGTGTAACCCACAGCATTACACACATTGATTTGCGTCTGTTTTTTCAAAATGATGTCGTTTCTCTTTTGACCTCATATATATATACATTCTCTTCTATCTATTTCGTCTCTATGAGTCTAAATCCATTTTTAAGAGAGACCAAGTGACTTTCAAGAGAGAGACTCCTAAGAACACTTTTTTACTTAACCATTCTCATTTCCATGTGCATCTAGCATCATCCAAGCAACAAATCTTCATGGGTCTTCTTTGGTTTCATAACTAGGCAATTTGAACATGCCCTAGAACTCCTTGCTTTCATTATTGTTCATCTATGCCTAGGTTTAGCATTTATTATGTTGATTAAATGCATGCCTCTTTATCAATCTAGGATTTTCTTGAGCAAAGTGAGCATAGTCCATTTCTTTAATGTGTTATTGAATGAGACTCAGTGCTCTTGTATTTAGGATTAATAGTGGAGACTTCCTGTGAATTTTGTGCCGTAGCGTTCATTTCTAAGGGAAATTTATTTTCTATTCCTATGCACTCTTTGAATATGTTTTTTTTTTTTGGTGATCTCATCGCATTACTTGCATTGTTTGCCATAGAACATTCATAAATGTGGATAACATGTTGAATTTGTATTCTCTCATGGTAGACGAACTTTTTGAAATTATATTAGGACCTTGTTAGTGTTTCATGACTAAATTGCTTAAACACGTCCGTGTGCCCATTATGTGTTCTTCATTGCAATTGCAGCCAAAACATTCACCCAAACACATAAACCTACCCATATCACCATCACACACCACTAACCTAAACAATTAGCCTTACCATAGTTATTGATCTTGTCAAGGTGTACAAATTAGTAGAATTAATGAAAATCTCTAAATTGTATAGTAGCATGTACTGAGGTATATCGTGTAATTGTGCTAAGGAATGGCTTTCAAAAATGAAGTGTTAAAAGTAAAACACTTAAAGCCTTTGTACTTCAATTTATAGTTACTCAAACTAGAGTATCCAAAAAGCACAAATTGAAATTCAAAGTTTTAAGCCTACACGCTCAAATGTAAAGTTTAAAGTTTAATAGAGGTAATATGTTCTGAAGTGTAATTTATAAACACCTTGGCTTGATTAGTAACTTTCCATATACTTTCCCACCAATTCCATCCACCACAAATCACCATTGGCCATATTTATTAGGGAAGAGTCCAATTGATCTTTTAGGAAGTCTATTTCGGGAATATGAGTTTTTAATTTGCTCTACCACGTTCATGGCATTCAATTCCTTCATAAGATCAATTCACTTAAATTGTGCGTTATTTCAAATACTCACATGTGTTATATATTTGATTGCCTTATACATAACTTCCAAAACGCATGTGTTTGATAGAGAGTGTGCCTAGGACTCTATGAGAAAAGTCGAGTGAAATCCAGTGAGGATTAGAGTCAAGGCGAATTACATCCGAAATGCTCATGTGAGTAGTCTTTGGTGTTTTCACATATAGTGTGGGATTCATTTCTGTGAGATGATATCATCTGAATGATTTCAGAATATTCTTCACCCAGAAATTCTAGCATGTCTAGTTTCTCGTTGGTACTCCATCTTTGGCTTTGTTTACTTATAAAGTTCTCACTAACTTTTGTTTTGTTTATCTATGTATATAGGTTACAGTAGTATAAAGTAGTTTGCATATATGTGTCTTAATTTAGTTTAGTTTAATTTAGTTACTATCTTATGTTTGCTTGAGGATGAGCAAAGGTTAGGTTTGGGGGTTTTGATCGCTCCAAATATGTATATGTTTTGAACGCCTAATTCCTCCCTTTTGTGATCGTTTTTGAGATGTTTTAAGTGTTTAATTGTGTTTATAAGTGTTTTCAGGCATTTTCCATATCCAAGGGAGCTTTTGGCCCAAGTGGGAGAATTCATGTTGAAAAAGGGAATTTTCGGAAGAAAAGGGTGTTCCACAAGTTAAACCTCGCAGATCCATGTCGCAGAAGTTCCCCATAGTGAACTACTACCTCAAGTTGCTAGATCAGCCTCGCAAAGCATAATTCCAGATTTGGACCAGAAGAGACTGCGAGAACTTTCTACGAGTTCCACCTCGTAGATCCAATTCGTAAATCTAGTTCAGAAGCACCTGCCGGTTAAATTTACGAGATCAAACCTGTAGATCAGATCTGCTAGTTAAAACTACGAGTTCTACCTTGCAAATCATAGATCTCAGACGCTACCGAGAAACCTCTGCGAGATCTTTCCAGCAGAGTGCAATCTGTGAGTTCAACCTCGCAGATATTACATGCAGAAGGCTACCACATTAGAAATCAACTTGACTTTTACTTGAGTCTTGTACCCATTATATAAACATAATATCTAGATTAACCTAAGTGTGCATTCTTAGATTTAGACTTAGAGATAAATAGATATTTGTTAGATATTTTCACTTTTGTAGAGAACAAACTAGTTCTTAGTTTTAGATAGGATCTTGTAAGGTTTTATATTTGTATTGGCTTGATTTCATTGCAAAACTCTCTTTATTTATAATGGTTAGTTGCGTAGGTGTTTTGAAACTAATAATGCACGGTGTGTATAAAACTATCTACAAAGGGGGGGGGGGGGGGGGGGGGGGGGGGTGGTGAATAGATTTTAAACTAATACTACCAATTTTCATGATTAGTCAATGTTACAAAAATACCTCAATCTAGTTAAAGCAATAAATCAAGTGTAAAGTGCGAAAATTAAATAACACTTGATTTTTATGTGGAAACCTAAACTGGGAAAAACCATGGGCTATTATGTGCGCCACACACGAACCTCAAATCCACTAACGCGCCCCGAAACGGTCTATAATAAAGTATCCCCGGCGGCGCCAACAACTTGGTCGGCGCACGTGGGACACATGATAGTTCTCTAAACTATCGTAAAATAAATGGGGCACGTATGTTTTTCCGCAAGCGCACAGATTGTTACGATCGCATAGCGGCAAGTACGGTTCGTTCCACAGGGAATGGATTCGTTAACTGTATCTAGTTCTAGTGTTTATTAAAGCATGTAAAAAGGAATGCAGTGTGGTGTGTGCGAAAATGTAAACTAGCTAACTAAGGTAGAAATGTAGCCGGGTGTCTTGGCTATCTAATTAATCTACTCCTAATTAAGTTAATCTACTCCTAAAGGCAAGACACCCTAACTACGAAAATAAAGGTGGCTGGGAGAAAAGCAAGATATATAATACATATGGGAAATTGGTTCACCAAACACACTATGCAATTTATGTGGATTGTTTATCATGTAAATCCAATTAATTCAGTAAAGGGTTCGTTCTCTTGATTAAGGAAATTACCCCGAAATCTTGATTAGGGATTTCCCGAAATCATGTACTCACTTTCCAATCGGAAAAGTGATTGTGTCTAGGGTTTAGACCCATTAAGCACAAGAACTATGAACCAAAGCTAAAGTAGCATGATTATGCACACCTAAGCTATTTCCATTCCTTAAAGCTAATTGTCAAGATTATGCAAGGAATGGTTATCCAAGCACAATCTCAACTCTTAATCACTCTAATCACTCTAAACACATACACAGGGAATCATACATCAACATACATAAACAAATGAGATATTTGATTACAACTACTCCTAATCATTTAGTTAATCTACTCCTAATCTCATTCATCATACATATCAATATATAATCATCCATACACATGAATATAACAAAAAGAGCTTAATCACTATACATCTAAGGAATGAATCAATACCAAATCAAAGCATAAGAACAATCATACATATATTAACATAAGTGTAGGTTACAATATTCCCAAATGGGTTATACATCAATAGAAATACAAAGATGAGCAAAGGGATTACCCTTGAAGACAAGCCTCCAAAGCTCTCCCTATCTATGAACATCTATGGCTTGCACACAAGCCTCATATCTCTGCATCTCTACTCTCCATGGAAGGCTTTCCATGGAGGAAAATCCCCAATGGAAGGCTTGGAGTTGCTCTCTCTCTTTTGGTGTGTAAGAGCAAAAGCTCTAATGTTTGTTGGTTGGTTGGTCACTGGTTGAAAGAGAGGCAAAAGGGATGTATATATATGGTGGCAAGTTTTGGGCATGAATGGGGTGTGAAAAGACTGAAATGCCCCTGAAAATATCATGATTTTGGCTCGGACAGGGGTAAGGCGGGTTCGTGCGGCGGGCAATGTCTAGCCGCACGAACCAGCCTTGGTCTTGGCGAGCTTGGCCGGCGGGTTATGTCCAGCCGCACGAGCTAGCGGGAATCTAGGTGGGTTTGGTTCCGCGGGCAATGTCTAGCCAGACGAACTAGCCAGAATCTTGGCGGGTTCGTGCGGCGAGACATGTCTAGCCTTCCCGAAGGTCTGAGCTAGCCTTGCTCCTCGGCGGGTTCATGCTCTCCTGCTAGACGGGTTCATTCCAGCCGCACAAACCAGCCTTGGTCTTCTTCACACAAAATTGCCCTATTTTGCCCACTTTCAGTACAAACACCTTCTATATGAGATATTTACCTGCACATAGCTAAAACACACATTATATACACAAAAGTGCTCGGAAACGAACACAAAAGATAGGAATAGGGAGAGCTAAATGTGAATATTTGGAGCGCGATCATCCACTAATTGCAATGGTGTTTACAACTTAATCCCGGTCTATAACCCACCACCACTATCCGCAGGCCTGTAAAAGTGGACCTAGTCCAATTTGCTTGCGGCCTAAGCAACCTTAGCCACAAGACTTAATTCTCACTAAAGAGATCAAACAACCTAAGTGAATATGCAAAGATATCCAAATATGTACTTAGTGCTATGTCACACTAAATACTTATATAGGATTATAAAATGACAATTAAATCAATCCTAGATATCAATAGCTAAATGACATGGCATAAAGCTTAGCTAATATAGATTAAACAATCCTAAGTTTAGCTATCACAAAATAACACTCAATCAAAACAACACAACAATCTCTATCTTGTATATAAGAATATAATCTAAGATCATACAAGTAATTCAAGAGATGCCTTGTTAAGTAAGACACTAAGATTAGATGAAATTAGTGAAGAACATACCAAAGAAAGTGTGTTGAGCAAGACCCATGCATAAAAGCATCCTAGATATGCTAGAAGATGCTAGATGAATTTTGATGCATATGAAAATGGCTTTGAGTGTTTAAAGGTGAGTTCTTGATTGATTTTCTCTCAAGTATCTCTATTTTTCTCTTTAGGGTTCTTAGAGTCAAGGAATTGAACTCAGAGAATGAGATAATGATGTATTTATAGACATCAAGAATAGGGCATGTGAAAAGATAAGTTTGCCCCTGAAACGTGCGGTCAGCAGTTTCATTATGTTGTTTTGAAACTGTCGAATTGAATCCTGAGAGAACAGGGGATCATCGGTGATTTCAATCGACGGTTTCATAACCACCGATCACAACCATAGAAATAGACCCGAGAGATTAAATCGATTAGGTCTACACGGCGGTTTTGAACGGCAGCCGTGGCCGTCAATCATAACCGTAGAAATGCTCCAGAACCTTCTGGACTCAAACGCCGATTTCATTCGGCGATCATGGCCGCTGATCAAATCGTCATTTCACCACTGTTGGTGAAACCAAAGGAGAAGCCAAGGGCATTCTCAGAAGGCGATCATTGCGCTAACCAAGCACACCATTGTGCATGCACGGACGTTTTCGAACAACATTCGGGAAACAAGTTACTAGACACACTAACACACAACCAAACATAACAACAAACTGCAAGTGTGAAATGTGACATGTGAAGAGTATGCACACAAAAGTAAAGCATACATATGCAAACATTACAAGTGAGTGTGTGCAACTAAATCTCTTCAATGAAAACTAAGCACTATAAATATACCTTTGGAGTGCTAATCATCTTGACGTACTGATGGGGCTTTTGAGCTTGATCATCATTCACCTAAGCCACCCTTACAATTTAAACCCCAATTGTGGTTTGTCCCCGAAATAAGCCAATCAAACATTGAGGAACTTATATGTTTCTTGGTTGAAAGGAGCTTTAAAGAAGAAAAACAACTTCTCATGCAAAGATCGTCTTCAAGAGGAAAAACGCTTACTTGGATGCTAAGGTATCAAGATACTTTTTCCTCTTGCAAGGCTTAAGCACACACACACACACAAAATTCATACATTTGTGTCCCTGCATCGTTGCGCTAACCGCACACACATACATTGCATTCATATGTGTCCCTGCATCGTTGTGCTACATTTGGAATAACACATTCACACACTTATTGAAGTATGCACATGCATTAATCTCATATTTACAAACAATGTAGAATTGCGTGTACTATGACTATCTCTAGGAAATTGCATACTTGATTATTGATTTCTAGGTTTAGTTTCTTGATCTAAAAACTAGAATTTCTGATTGTGATATTGAGTATTCTAATCTAGTTCTTATTGATTCACATGCTTGGATTTCTAGATAACTTTGTGATTGGGTGTTGAAAGCATAATCTAATTTTCTAATTGCATGTTCATAGAGTTTGCGTGATCTACTTTCTCTATTTGATTGTGTTTGCATCATTTGCATCACTTAGATCATTTGCTTTGCAAAAGGTGGAAAGTCTCTTGTTATTGAGTGATTCTTCAACATAGAGCAAGGAAGACTTGGCAATGAGTGTGATGCTCTAAGTAAGTCCGAGCAAGAAGTCTTGGTTACGACATGTGGTCCGGTTAACCAAGCAACTTAGTTAAGAGCAAGGGGCTCAGAATAACTAAGCAAGGAAGTCTTGGCAAGAAGCTAGGCTTCAAGTAAGCCCGAGCAAGGAAATCTCCATAGAGACTTGTGGATAGTCTAGATTAGGGAGTGGCTTTCTAGAGGCAAGCGATTTGTCTCAGTTAGAAAGTTTGTGGCAAAGTGACTCACTAGGCCCAAGGGTAGATTAGGAGTTGATAGATTGAGGAGTGTATCATGTGTTGATTGTCTTTGAATGTGTATCTTCTTTTTGTCATAGTGAATTGCTTGCCGATGGTTGTGGTATCAACCCGTGGACGTTCCTCTTAAGTGGTTTACCACGTAAAAACAATTGTGTCAAGTTTCATTTTACATTTCATTATTTCCATAACTTGCATTGATTGTATCACTTGTGTATTGAACTCTAATTGTGTTAACTAAAGCAATCCATTTGTTAGACACACCAAGTGTGCACATCATTGTTGTGTTAAAAATAAATTTGGAAGAATTTGGGCCTATACCTATTCACCCCCCATCTAGGTATATGTACACTATAATTGCTTAAGGGAATTTCATTTGGTATCAAAATGGGTAATTAGATAGATCGTTTTATAGTGTTTGTATTATGTTTTGTGAAAAATCCATTTTTATTACTATGGGTGATTCGATGCCGGAAGGTGCTTCTAGTGCTAGACCTCCACTATTGAATAGTGGTAACTACTCCTTTTGGAAAATTAGAATGAGTGCCTACATTAGATCCATTAATGAAAAAGCATGGATGAGTTTTGAGGAAGGTTATGAGTTACTTACCAAAAGGATTGAATATGGCACTATGATTGCGAAGCCTAGAGCCAAATGGACGGTTATTGATTTTGATATTGCTAAATGGCATCATCGGGCGGTGAATGCTATATTTTGAGGTGTAGATAGTACTCAATTTATCTATATTCAAAACCTTGAATCGGCAAAGGAAGTATTGGATACTTTGCAAACTACCAATGAGGGTACGTTGGCGGTTTGAAAGTTTAGAGTACAAATGCTTACTTCTCAATTTGAAAGTCTTGTTATGAATGAGGATAAGAAGTTAGAAGACTTCCAAACTAGACTCTTGAATATCACCAAAAAAGTCAAACTTTGGGAGAGCTATATCCACAAGAGAGAATTAATTGGAAGATCTTGAGATCCTTGTCTAAGAGATTTAATGCAAAGGTGACCGCAATTGAAGAAAACAAGAATGTCGATCTTATGAGGGTTGATGAGCTTCTTGGGTCTCTATAAACTTATGAGCTTGGGTTCAAGCCGAAGATTGAGGGTAAGGAAATAGCACTCAAGGTAACCAATGAGAAAAGTGAAGATGATATGGCTAGTATGGTGAGAAATTTCAAGAAATTTCTAAAGAACATATGTTATAAGAGAGAGGAAGTCAAGAAGAAGGTCACTCCAAAAGAAGTGGTAGATTGCAAGGATAAATCTAAAAAGAAGCTAATTCGATGCTATGAATGCAAAGGGATTGGGTTTATCTCTACCAAACATGCTAATGAGAAGAAAAAGTCTAAGAGAGGCTTAGCAATGGCGGCTTCTTAGAGTGATGGGACTGTGAGTGATGTAGAAAAGGAAGAGGAGTCCTCGGATGAATGGGAATATGCTAGCAATTACATTGCTCACCCAACTATATATGAAGGAAGATTTAAGGATAGTAGTGAAGACTCGTCAAGAAATGAGGAAAGTGAATACTCTTCAAGTAGTGAAGATAGTAAAGTCTCATCCGTTCATGAAGAGTTCAAAGCTTCCTTAAATCATGATTATATAAGCTTCAATGATAAGATCCTTCAACAAAAGAATGAAGAGAACAACAATTTGAAGTTGATCAATGCCAATTTGGTGGTGATAATTAAAGCTCTCGACAATGAAAATGAGTTATCATTGAAGAAGATGATCAAGCAAAGTGAAGTCATCAAGAAGCATGAAAATACCATCAAAAAGTATTTTTCAAATAAAAAGGAAAGTGCTCAAGAGATAGAAGATCTAAACAAAGACTTTACTATGAAGTTGTTTGCTATGGAGGGAGAGATTAAGCAAAAAGATAACTCTTTGACTATCATGAAGATAAAATAGTGTGAGCTTAAAGATGAAGTCAAAGCTTTCAAAGAGTCTATTAATGACATGAAAATTGGGGCCATTAAGCTTGATGAAGTGATAAAACTTGGAAAGCATCATGGAGATAAAAGTGGCTTGGGTTTTGTAGAAGAAGTTAAGAAGACTCCTACAACCAAGAATAAGTCAAAAAAGTCTAAGAAGAAGAAAGACTCAACTACTATTCCTTCCAAAGTCAAAGACAACGACAAGAAGAGCTATGGAACTTCTCAACCAAAGCATGCACACCCAAAAGGTAACTTTTCTCAATTCATTCCTGTTTGTCATTATTGTAATGTGGTTGGTCACATTAGGCCTAAATGTTATGAATATATTAGGCAATGCAAACTAGGAAATGTGAAACATGATAAAGATGTTGAAAAGTTACCTAATCATTCTCCTAAGCATGAGTTTAAGTCTAGAACTAGACATAACATCTCTAAGTTTATCCTGGTTGTCATTTTGCAATGTTGTTGGGCATATCAAACCTAAATGTTACAAGTATATTAGACAATGCAAACTAGGGAATGAAATGCATGCTAGTGAGATGAAAAGACTTCCTTTGGTTGTTTCTAAACATGTTAGGGCATTAGAGACTGTGCATGATAAACATGTTAATAAAAAAAATCAACAAGGAATGTTTGGGTTAAGAAGAATAATGTGAATACCTGTGAAATGGATAAATCTTCTTTGAAAGTGCATATTGATCATATTCATGTGAAGAAATCTACAAAGAAAATTTGGGTTGAAAAGAATGACATGCATGTTAATAATAATCATGATAAAAGAATGTTGAGAAAAAGTTGGTAAAGAAGAGTGTTAACCATGATTTTTTGAAGAGTCTTAATAAAACATTTGTGCGTGGCAATAATGATGAGTTTAATATGAGTGATATTTTCATGAATAAGATAGTTGATGATTTATCTTCTAGATTTCATATTGCCATGTGTATTGATCATGATATTGTTAACGTTGGTTCACCTAAGACCAATATGGTCAAAGGTGAGTGCTCTTATACTTGATTGAGTAGCACATATGAGAATATTTTTATTCTTGTTTGATAAGAATTCTAAGATTGATGCTTGACTAAACTATTTGTAATATGCAAGGTCTAGTATTCAAACTTGGTGTCTCTAGTGATTGCGCCAAATATGTTGTATATTTCGGCCCTAAAATCCATAACCTTTGTGTCATTTTCGTACGTTTTAGCATCGCTTATGGGCTATATATTCGTATTTGCAAGCATTTCCCCATTTTGGGTGATTAGAGCGTATTGCGAGACTTTCAGGCGAAAAGAGAACCAAGAGTTGCAAAAATAGGGAGAAATGCATCAGAGGCTACAATAGTGTGAGTCCCAACTGCACTTGACCAGCACTCGTGCCGAGACCAAAGGACCTGATTACTAAAAACAGATATAGTACGAGTCAGTGCGGGTCCCAACCGCACTCCACCTGTACTCTTGCCAAAACCCAGGAGCTGTGCAGATGAAGAATCAATAAAGTGCAGGTCCCAACTGCACTTACCCGCACTTTAAGGTGAAAATCCCCCAGTGTACGGGTACTGTGTTGGTAAGCACGGGTACGCACTACCAACGTACTACGTGCCAGATTCTGCCACATCAGCATTTTCTGACCTATTTTCGAGAATAGTATAAATATACCTCTTCGGTTTTTCAAAGACACTCTCCACGTTTTTAGACTTAGATTTTCTGAAACTTGTAACTAGATCTAGGAATTCATTTCTTCTCATTTCATAAGCTTTCTACTCAACATCCAAGGGAATATCAAGGTGGAGATGATCTTCAAGGGTTATTTCTCATCTTTTCTCTTATTTTCATTATTGTAAATGAGTAGCTAAACCCCACTAAGGGGGTCTATGGATTAGTTTGTGAATGATTGGGCTTTTTGTATATAAGATTTATTTCTTTTATATGTCTATCTTCTATTGATTTATTCAAGAGTATGAATGGATTTCATTGGATTTACTTGTCTTAGATACACTCTCTTTGCAAGCTTCCCTTGGATTCTATCTTTTTAGGCAACTAGATATACATCCTATGTAGTTGTTTATTGCTCGCATGAATAGATGGGATTCTCGTAATCTTGGCTCGATAACCGTGCTTTTCATCTAACTTCAAATGGGTGTCTGTTTCTATACATCCTAGGACGGCTCTCGTGAGAGGCTTAGAAGCCTCTTTTATACACCCTAGATTGGCTATACTAGAATCGGTTGAGCCCGAGATAGATACACGAGCTTCATTGCTAGGGTCCTAACTGAGCAACCGACACTATACACCCTAGGTTGGTTGTTTTGGAGGGACCAATCACTAGTAAGAGGCCTCTTATACACCCTAGGTTGGCCCCTTGCTAGGGATAGATAGCCAACCTATACACCTTAGGTTGGCTACATTCGTTAAAACGTGCATATTTACGAGTTTATTACATTTGCCCAAATGTTTGCTTTCTAATCCATTAACTCCCTAGTCTCCATCATATCTATCTTTCGTTACATTCATATTCCATTTTTAGTTACATTTCTAGTTTCGTTTTAAGTATATAGTATTTCACATTTCAACATCATCAACCATTTATCTTTATTGCATTAATATCACTTAAGTATCAATTAGTTTTAGCTAAATTCCGATCTCTATGGACGACCCTTGCTTGCCACTATACATGTGTTTTCAAAACCCTTATAGGCATTGCTAGGTTTACAAATAGTGTTTGACATGAGAATTTAAATACACACAAAACGACTTTGTCATCTAGTCAATACATGAACTTAATATTCTCATACTATCATTATGATAGTCAAAATTTGTTAATTAACTTTAGAGAAGTTGAATTTTGAAATCTATTTGGTGAAATTTTTTGTTAAGACTTTTAGAGAAAGTCATTTTCATGTGATTGTTTAAGTTGAAAGTATTTGGTCTGTATTTTCTTAGGATGACACACTAACAACTTGTTGTCATGGGGACAAACAAGCCAAGAAAGCTCATAAAAAGAGTAGAGACCTTTCATTAGTGAAAAAGCTTGCTAAGGTATTTCTTTACTCTAAACCTCTAAACGTTTGCTTTCTATTTCATCTTTTCAACTCTATGTGTGCATGACATCATAGCACATAGATATTAGGCATCATTTATTAGAGAACTAGTTGAACATTCTATTGTTACTCTAAAGCATATGCCTACTAAAAATCAACTTGTGGATTTGTTCACTAAGCCCTTGGACAATGAAAGGTTTAAAACTCTTCTAAGATCCATTGGCATGATTTGTTTTGATTAATGAGTATGTGTGATTGTGAGTGGCTTGATAAGCAAAAACTTTATTTCAATTGATATCAATATATTTGAGAGCTACTCACTTGAGAAGTAATGATCTTAAACAAATAACTTTTATTGTTCCTAGATCATGCGCTTGAGCCTTAAAAATCTTGTTTTTAAGAGTGCACTTGTTAGGATTCCCGTTGTTTTTAATTGGCTTATTTCGTGATCAAACCACATGTGGGGATGCTTTGTAAGGGTAGCTTAGATGTTGTTGTTATTGCTTAGGCCCTTTTGAAGACCTCACTATTGACAAGCACCAAAGGTAATATTCTAAGTGCTTACTTGTCTTGAAGAGATAGATGCACACACTCACAACTCATGCATATGTTTAATCCTTATATGTTGTGTGTCTTTTATGTGTGCCTTAATGCTCATTAACATCTCTTCTTGCATGTTAGTTTGATTGCATCTTGCATATCCAATTGCCTTGTCATGCTTAGACTTAGGATTGCATTTTTGCACTGGGCGCCCCCAAAAGCGCTGTACAGAAGCGCTGTACGAACAGCGCCCATTGAGCGCTGTTCAGACCTGATCGATTTAATCGGTCGCTGTTGGGTCGCTGTTGGGGCGCTGTACGTGGCGCTGTACAAAGCGCTGTACGTACAGCGTCACTCTGTTTCCTCGTGAAAACAGAGCAAGGGCGCTGTACAGGCGCTGTACAAGGGCGCCCTACGTACAGCGCCCAAGGCAAATAGTGGGCAAACTTATCAAAACGACCACACTTTGTTTTGGCCCCCTATATATATGCCACTTTGACTTTAGGTCAATTACAAGAGTTCATATTCAGATTCCATACTTAGGAGATTTTTCAAAGAGAAGAAAAATTCCAAAGAACTCATTTTTATTACTCAAACACTTGTTCCATGATCATCAATCATCATCTAGCATCATCTTAGATCATCTAGATGACATCTTGCATGGATTCTTCATCATACTTTGCTTGGTAAGCTTTTCACTAATATCTTACATATTTTGTGTTTCTCTTATCTAGCAATCTCAATTTAATTACTTGTATGTGATTTTATATTTGTTGAATACAAGATTGAGATTAGTATGATGTATGTTTGAGAAGTTGTATTGTGCTAGCATATTAGGTTTTTGTGCTTGATATTGATTAGCTAAACTAATTGACATGTCATTTAGTTTTGATATCTAGGATTGTTCTTAATTGCATATTAATCATCTTAGATAAGCATATAGGGTTTCCCTTGCTCTATGTTGCATTTTGGATATTTTCACATATTCACTTAGGGTTGTATTCTCTTCAAGAGAAGCTAAGTCTTGTGTGTAGCAATCGGGATTAGGTTGCTTAGATCGCAAGCAAAATCGGACTAGGTTCACTCATACCGGGATTAGGTAGGTGTGTGATTACTACCGGGATTAGGTTGTAATCGTTTGCACATTTAGTGGATTCGAGGTTCGAGTGTGGCTTACTTACATAGCCCGTGGTTTTTCCCGTGAGGGTTTCCACGTAAAAATCAAGTGTCAATTTAATTTCCGCACCATATTACACTTGCTTGTTTATTTTATCTTGAGGGTAATTTCGTAATTTTGACTAACACGAAAAATTGGGTAAAAAGCGTAAAATCTATTCACCCCCCCTCTAGATAGTTTTATACACACCGTGCATTAATTAGTTTCAATTGGTATCAGAGCGGGTTCCTAAACATACATAGGTGATCCTTGCTTTATTTTGGTGTGTTTTGCATTTTGTGTGATTTTTGATTTTTCATACATTTGCATTCATTTCATTCATTCATAAACACTATGAGTGGAAACGGTGGAAATGGTGGTGGCCACGAAGGAGCTTCTAGCACAAGGCCTCCACTTCTTACCGGTTTGAACTATTCCCAATGGAAAGGGAAGATGGAATCCTACATATGCCAAATTCATGACCGTGCATGGATGGCGGTGGAAGACGGATATGATCTCCCTATGATGACTCCCGCGGGTGGAGGACAAGATGTGTTGAAGCCTAAGGCGCAATGGAACGCGCAAGAGTTTGAGGCTTCAAAGTGGAATAGGAAGGCGATGCATGCCATTATGTGTGCCATGGATGAGAATCAGTACAAGCTTATTCAGAATACTCAAATTGCCAAAGTGGCATGGGACATCCTTCAAGTTGCACATGAGGGAACCGAGGTGGTGAAGGAGTCCAAGCTTCAAGTCCTCCAAACTCAATTTGAGTTACTTAGGATGGGAGAGGATGAATGCTTCAACGACTTCGAAATCAAATTGATGGACATAGTAAATCAAAGCCATCAACTCGGAGACCCGTATTCGGATAGGAGAGTCAAGCAAAAAATTATGAGATCTCTCCCCGATAGGTTTGAATCAAAGGTGACGGCCATAGAAGAAAATAGTGGCTACATGGATATGAAGCCAAGTGAGGTAATTGGGCGTCTCCTTGCATATGAGTCTAGGAAGGCTCCTAGCAACACTACTCCTCCTAAGAAGTCTAAAGGAATAGCTTTGAAAGCATCTAAGGATGAAAAGGAGGCAAAGCATGAATCGGATGAAGACCTTGCCTTATTTGTGAACGGTTCAACAAGGTTATGGGGTTCAAGAAGAAGAAGGGATTTGGGTCAAGAGGACAAGATTTGAAGAAAAAGAGTTCCTTCAAGAAGTTTGAGCCTAGACAAGAGAGGACCGAAAGGAAAGGGGTCCGATGCTTTGAGTGTGGTGGGATTGGTCACTTTGCCCCCGAATGTGCGAATCACAATGAGAGGAAGAAGGGTAAAGTGATGGCCGCCACATGGAGTGGGAGTAGTGATGACTCCAATGAGGAGGATGAGTCTTCAAGTGAGGAAGAGCTCATGGCTAACTTCCTAGCTTTTGCATCTTCTCACAAGAGCAAAAGTGCTAGTGAAAAGGAAGATTTGAGTCAAGAGGAAATTGACTCTAGTGAAGAAGAAAGTGACTCCTCTTCTAGTTCCAAGAAGAAGTTTGTGGAGCAAAAGGTGCTTGCTAAATACCATGCCGAGTTCAATGATTTAGCACTTAAAAGCACAAGAAAGATTGAGAGGTTGAGAGAAGAAAACCTTGAACTTTCGGCTCACAATGACCACTTAAGTGAACAAGTGGAAAGATTGAAGAGGAGAGAGGATAAGTTAATTGAGGAGTTAGACTTGTCTAAGAGAAATGAAGAAGGCTTGAAGAGGGAACTTGTAGAAGCTAAAGGGTCCTTGGCTAGGATAGATTCTAGCACCAAGAAGCTTGATCATTTACTTGGTGTTGGAAAGAGTCCAAGTGACAAGAGAGGTCTTGGGTATGAAGATGGCAAGAAAATCTCAACCTCTAACAAGACCATATTTGTCAAGAGCTTGAAGAATGAAGAAACTTCATTTGTGCAACCTCCTAAGAAAAAGTTAGAAATAGGACAAAGTTCTAATGCACAAGTGAAAATGGGGCCAAGAAGGAAATCTCAAGCTCAACCTCCTAAGGTTCCTCAAGCCAACACTCCTCCCAAATTGGCTCACAAAGGAAAGAGACCAATCATGCAACCTCAAGCTTGGAAGCAACCAAGACCGGTTCAACAACGAAGATGGATTGAACCCACACATCCACAAAGACATGGACGTACTCAAAGGCGAGGTATGATTCCCTTTTTCATTCCTATTTGTCACTTTTGTGGTTGTGATGGTCATATTAGACCAAATTGCTTTCAATATATTAAAATGTGTAGAAAACAAAGCATGATTGAAAAGAGAAAGAATAGAGCCAAGATGCATGTTTCTAGGAATGAAAATATTGATTTGCATGATCCTAGAAATAGTAGAGCACATGTACCAAAGGCCACTAAGAAAGCTAAAATTGTTGCTAAGTGGATTAGAAAGAATGAAATTGTTTGCCATGTTGCACAAATAGCCTTGAAGGCAAATTCTTCTAATTTTTGGTACTTGGATAGTGGGTGCTCTAGGCACATGACGGGAAACAAGAGTTTCTTTGAGACTCTTGTTATGGAGGAAGGTGGAAATGTCACTTTTGGTGATGGATCCAAAAGAAATGTTGTAGGGAAAGGAACCATTTCCGTTCCCGGATTACCCTCCTTATCCAATGCTTTATTTGTTGATGGCTTGAAAGCCAATTTAATTAGCATTTCACATCTTAGTGATGAAGGATATTCCGTCTTGTTCTCTAAAGATTATTGCTCTATCCTTAAACCCGATGGACAAACCTTGTTGAAGGGCATGAGATCTAGCGACAATTGCTATTGTCTTGAAGCTAGAATTGTATCTAATCATGTGTCCATGGATGAGCAAATTGAGTTGTGGCATGAAAGACTTGGCCACATGAACTTTAGGGATCTACGGACCCTTGGAAAGTTCAATTGTGTGCGTGGCCTCCCTAAGCTTGGGAAGAAAGCCAATGGTATTTGTGGACCTTGCCAACAAGGAAAGCAAACTAAAAGCATGCACAAAAAGGGTAAGTATCTCACCACCAAGGAGCCACTTGAGCTTCTCCACATGGACCTCATGGGTCCCATGCAAACCGAAAGTTTGGGTGGAAAGAGATACATTTTTGTTTGTGTTGATGATTTCTCTAGATTTACATGGACATATTTTCTTAGAGAAAAATCCGAAACTTTTGATAAGTTTAAAATGCTTTGTACTAAATTGCAAAATGAAATGAATTCTAACATTAGAAGCATTAAACGGATTAGAAGTGACCATGGGAGAGAATTTGAGAATGCCACCTTTGAAACCTTTTGTAATGGTTTAGGCATCTCCCATGAATTTTCTGCTCCTAGGACACCTCAACAAAATGGAGTTGTTGAGAGGAAGAATAGGGTCCTCCAAGAGATGGCCCGTGTGATGTTGCTTAGCAACAATGTCCCTAGGAATCTATGGGCCGAAGCCATTAACACGGCTTGCTATATAGGAAATAGAGTGTTCCTAAGGTCCGGTACTAGAAACACCTCCTATGAGTTATGGAAAGGCAAGAGGCCAAATGTTAGCTACTTCCACACTTTTGGAAGCAAATGCTACATTTTGAATGACCGTGATCAACTTGGCAAGTTTGATGCTAAGAGTGATGAGGGTATTTTTATTGGCTATGCCTTAAATAGTAGAGCCTATAGAGTTTTCAATTTAAAGACTCTAAGTGTTATGGAATCATCCAATGTCGTATTTGATGATACTAGGCTCAAGTCTAATGATCATGAGGAGGAGGTTATTTTTAGTGATGATTCTCCTTTGGAGGAGGTTGTGGTGTCGCCTAATGTTGGGACATCTAATGTCAACAATGATGGCACACAACCTATTGATAGAGTTCCTCTCTTAGACTCTAAAGAACCCGCTCCATGGGTTAGGAAACTCCATGATAAAGAAGATATCATTGGAGAGGTAAATGAGGGTGTTAGGACTAGACGCCAACTTGCTAATCTTATTAGCTATACATGTTACACCTCTCAAATTGAACCCAAAAAGGTTGAAGAAGCCTTAAATGATGAATTTTGGGTTCTTGCCATGCAAGAAGAGCTAAGCCAATTCGAAAGGAATGAGGTTTGGACTCTAGTTCCTAGGCCTAAGACCACTAATGTCATAGGCACCAAATGGATATTTAGGAACAAATCCGATGAGGATGGCAACATAGTGCGGAACAAGGCTAGACTTGTAGCACAAGGGTACTCTCAAATTGAGGGTATCGACTTTGAGGAGACTTTTGCTCCCGTTGCCCGCTTAGAGTCCATTAGGCTTCTCTTGTCCATCTCTTGTGTGCACAAGTTCAAATTACACCAAATGGACGTCAAGAGTGCCTTCCTCAATGGCTTCTTGCAAGAGGAAGTGTTTGTTGAACAACCTAAGGGGTTTGTGGATGCACACCACCCCAATCATGTCTATCGCCTCAAGAAGGCACTTTATGGGTTGAAACAAGCACCGAGGGCTTGGTATGAGCGCCTCACTCAATTTCTTGTTGACAACAACTACACAAGAGGTAGTGTTGACAAGACACTATTCATCAAGAGAGACAATGATGAGCTTTTCATAGCTCAAATATATGTTGATGATATAGTTTTTGGCTCCACCAACAACACCAAAGTCCAACAATTTGTTGATGTCATGTCTCTTGAATTTGAGATGAGTCTTGTTGGTGAGCTTAGTTACTTCCTAGGTTTGCAAATTAGGCAAATGAATGATGGGATTTTCATAACCCAAGCCAAATATGCTAAGAACCTAGTGAAGAAGTTTGGTTTAGAGAAAGCCAAACATTGTGATACACCCATGAGTACCACTTTGAAGCTAAGCAAGGATGCTAGTGGTAAAAGTGTGGAACAAACTCTATATCGTGGCATGATAGGTAGCTTGCTTTATTTGACCGCAAGTAGGCCCGATATATCTTTTAGTGTGGGTGTGTGTGCTAGGTACCAAGCGGATCCTAAGGAGTCCCACCTCTCTTCCGTGAAGAGGATCATTCGCTATGTGAATGGGACATCCAACTATGGGATTTGGTACTCATTTGACACTAATGCTAGTCTAGTTGGCTTTAGTGATGCGGATTGGGCAGGAAATTGTGATGATAGGAAGAGCACATCGGGCGGTTGCTTCTTTCTAGGCAACAACTTGGTGTCTTGGTTTTGCAAGAAGCAAAACTCGATTTCCTTGTCCACGGCCGAGGCCGAGTACATAGCCGCGGGGAGTGGATGCACACAACTCCTATGGATGAAGCAAATGCTAGTAGACTACGGATTCAACCAAGGTACTCTCACTCTCTTTTGTGATAACATGAGTGCTATTAATATTTCCAAGAATCCGGTTCAACATTCTAGAACTAAGCATATTAACATCCGCCATCACTTCATTAGAGAGCTTGTTGAAAATAAATGCATAGTACTTGAACATGTAGGTACTAATGATCAACTTGCGGACTTATTTACTAAACCCTTAGATGCTACTCGATTTAAAACTCTTAGTAGATCTATTGGGATATGTCTTGTGGAGTGATGTTCTATGATTGACCCCATATGGGGAACTCAAGCAAAGAGAGCTATTTTGCATTCTTGTATCTTGCAAAAAAAAAAAAAAAAAATTTGAAATAACTTATGCCTCTTCTTTTGATTGCTTGAGTAAGCTTGGTTGTACATATGTATATATGTTTTCATTTCTATAAGTGTGAACCTTGCTTGTTTACAATCCATGTCATATTTATGTTCAAACATGCATTTTTGGACTAGGAGATTTACATAGGAAGTATGATGTGAATGACCTATAGTTATCTCCATGACATGATGTTTCTTTAATAACATGCTAAAGATAAATGAAAAAGCATGAAATTCATACAACATGCTCTCATGAAAAGCATGAATTAATGATTGCATATTCTTAAAAATGCAAAACTTGTGTGAAAGCTTATAAGACTCAAAATGAATAAAGGATCTTGTATCCGTTCAAAGGAATTTACATTCCAAATGTCTCTCTTTCTTTATTGGTTGAACATGGCTACTATCATACGGATTTCTTATCCGGAAAAATCAAATAGGGTGCAAAGTCGCTCATGCCATGTTTCGCTTATAAAGTTGGATATAGTTGCTCTTAAAATTGAAATCAATAATCTCTATATCCTTGCTTTTCCCATGACATTGGTGAAATTGGTTTGAATTCAAATTAGAAACCTTTGTCATTTGCTTTGCCAAATACCATTGTATTTTGGACTTGAATGCTATATGTCTTGTATGCAAAGCATGTTGGATTCACACATTTTCTCAAATAAATCTCCTTGTTTCTCTCAAATTAATTGAAGTGCATAAAGTGACTTATATGTATATGCATATCTTGCATGCTTCTATCTCTCGTTGCCTTGAGTGACCCGATTGGGGACTACTCCTTTGCCTATATCATGACAAAAAGGGGGAGTAGGATATTGTAAGGGGAGTTGCAAAATAGTGAAGCTATTGTGCACTTTGGGGAGATAAAACATTGAGGGGGAGTAACCCGTTGAGGGGGAGCATTGCATACACATACATTTTCATAATGTTGAGCCTAAATTTTAAATGCAAATGCTTGTTATTGTTCTCACATGATTAATCTCACACTTTACTTGTATTGGAAATGCTAGAAACTTTATTTTCAGGGCTTGATTGTTCTTCAAGAGATTGAAGACTTGAAGTTTTTACTTTCTTATCTCTTTGTAATGTAGATAATCATTGTAGTCCCGTAGTTTCTAATTCTATGTGAGGAATCAATGTGAGTGGTGGTTTTGTCACGAAATAGCCAAAGGGGGAGATTGTTAGGATTCCCGTTGTTTTTAATTGGCTTATTTCGTGATCAAACCACATGTGGGGATGCTTTGTAAGGGTAGCTTAGATGTTGTTGTTATTGCTTAGGCCCTTTTGAAGACCTCACTATTGACAAGCACCAAAGGTAATATTCTAAGTGCTTACTTGTCTTGAAGAGATAGATGCACACACTCACAACTCATGCATATGTTTAATCCTTATATGTTGTGTGTCTTTTATGTGTGCCTTAATGCTCATTAACATCTCTTCTTGCATGTTAGTTTGATTGCATCTTGCATATCCAATTGCCTTGTCATGCTTAGACTTAGGATTGCATTTTTGCACTGGGCGCCCCCAAAAGCGCTGTACAGAAGCGCTGTACGAACAGCGCCCATTGAGCGCTGTTCAGACCTGATCGATTTAATCGGTCGCTGTTGGGTCGCTGTTGGGGCGCTGTACGTGGCGCTGTACAAAGCGCTGTACGTACAGCGTCACTCTGTTTCCTCGTGAAAACAGAGCAAGGGCGCTGTACAGGCGCTGTACAAGGGCGCCCTACGTACAGCGCCCAAGGCAAATAGTGGGCAAACTTATCAAAACGACCACACTTTGTTTTGGCCCCCTATATATATGCCACTTTGACTTTAGGTCAATTACAAGAGTTCATATTCAGATTCCATACTTAGGAGATTTTTCAAAGAGAAGAAAAATTCCAAAGAACTCATTTTTATTACTCAAACACTTGTTCCATGATCATCAATCATCATCTAGCATCATCTTAGATCATCTAGATGACATCTTGCATGGATTCTTCATCATACTTTGCTTGGTAAGCTTTTCACTAATATCTTACATATTTTGTGTTTCTCTTATCTAGCAATCTCAATTTAATTACTTGTATGTGATTTTATATTTGTTGAATACAAGATTGAGATTAGTATGATGTATGTTTGAGAAGTTGTATTGTGCTAGCATATTAGGTTTTTGTGCTTGATATTGATTAGCTAAACTAATTGACATGTCATTTAGTTTTGATATCTAGGATTGTTCTTAATTGCATATTAATCATCTTAGATAAGCATATAGGGTTTCCCTTGCTCTATGTTGCATTTTGGATATTTTCACATATTCACTTAGGGTTGTATTCTCTTCAAGAGAAGCTAAGTCTTGTGTGTAGCAATCGGGATTAGGTTGCTTAGATCGCAAGCAAAATCGGACTAGGTTCACTCATACCGGGATTAGGTAGGTGTGTGATTACTACCGGGATTAGGTTGTAATCGTTTGCACATTTAGTGGATTCGAGGTTCGAGTGTGGCTTACTTACATAGCCCGTGGTTTTTCCCGTGAGGGTTTCCACGTAAAAATCAAGTGTCAATTTAATTTCCGCACCATATTACACTTGCTTGTTTATTTTATCTTGAGGGTAATTTCGTAATTTTGACTAACACGAAAAATTGGGTAAAAAGCGTAAAATCTATTCACCCCCCCTCTAGATAGTTTTATACACACCGTGCATTAATTAGTTTCAGCACTAATGCTTCTCTTATATGTTTTAGTTTTGAGTAGTTGAGTTTGAAAATGTCTAGATTATGGATGCATCTAGAAGTTTATTGCTTAGTACATAATAGATGACCTATGGTTAGTATCCATTTTGTTTCGGCAACTACATAGAACTCAACGAGCACCTTCATGAAAAGGGCTACACACCTTGGTTGTGCAGCCGCCCAATTTAGGAAAGGGCTACACCATTGTGATGAGTGAAAGTTGTCATGAAGCGTATATATTTATATTAGAAAAATCAAAGAAGTGTTGAAAAGAATCATTAAAAAAAAAAAAAAAACTTTGATTCAAAGCCTAAAAGTAATAATAATAATAATAATAATAAGGCTTAAAGGAGTTTAGTTGAAAAGAATTGAGAATGCTTGGATTGTCAAATAGAAATGAGTTAACGAGCCATATGCACACACACGCTCACATGTTGAAATCTATTCTCTTTAAAGCGAAAACTCGGATGATAATCGGTTTGACGTAGATTGGAAACGCTTTAGATGGATAGGTGTGGATATGGTTTGCATATTGATATCTCAATTGCTCCTATTATATATGCTAGAAGCATTCACACACACACATACACACACATATTTTGCTTATAGTGCTTGAGTCATTAGCAATGTGAGAATATTTTTGAGAGATTAATGAAAATCTATATTCTCTTTTGGACTTTAAAAAGTGATGAAATATTTTCTCTTATTGCTTGAAATGTGTGAATGTGTGATTGTGTGATTCCCTTGTGAACAAGTGATCAGATCATATTTATACCTATTTGAGGTCCCCATTTCCTAGATTTTGTACTCGTTTTCGAGCATTTTTTTGTATATAATGCGTTTTGTGAGCATTGTGTAGGTTATATGCCCTAAAATAAGGTGTTGAGCATAATTGAAGAGTTTCGGAGGTTAAAGGGCTAAAATTGGAAATCTTCGTGCAGAGCATTCAACTTTCGGGGGCCGTATCTCCCTCCTCTGATCGAACTACATTTTGTGTACCTATTTCTGGAAAGCCCCATAAGTCTAATTTCCAACACTTTTTACCGATCGTGATTTTGAGTTCTCTAGAGGAAGTTATTGTTGTTTTCGTAACGGGGCGTGAAGTTGACAAAAAGAGCAACCTTAGGGGGACCTGGTTGTCGCTTTCCTCTTGGGTTTTCAACTATTTTCTCAACCATGGAGCCTCCAGGTCACCCCAAGTCACCTTTTTACCCAAAAAAATGTTAAAATTCAAGAATTTACCTCCTTGCCTTTGACCTAATTCATTCCCTTATATATCCTTTGATATTTTTAGGACCAAAACACCAACTCTCTACCCAAGAATATTCACCAAGACATCATCTCTAAACACTTCTCTTCTATCCCTCTCACGCCCAAAACACCACTCTTTCTTCCATTTTCTTCATCTCATTCACCTTCTCCACCAAATAAGGAGAGATTTTAGCTCCCATAGAAGTTCTTCCTCCATGAGAGCTCACCACACATCTCCACAACCCCCTTATCACTTCCTCCATCCATCTTAGACTAGATTGCAAGGAATTAGGAGCCAAATTCGAGCTAAGAAAGCTAGAAGCTTCTTTGGAGGGTTTGTCTTCAAAGGTTGTCTCCTTTTTACTCTTTTCTTTGCATTTCTTGTATCTTTGAGGTGTAATCCTGATTTGGGGAATATTGTAAACCTACATATATACAATATATGTATGTTTGTGCTTAAATTCAATTGGGTTTTGCTTCACTCATTGCTAATTACATGTTTTAATCTTTAATTGCAATACCCATGTGTGTGGAGGTCCAAAATTGATATGTATGCATGATTGGGGTTAAGAGTAGAGTAATTTAGAGTAGGAGTAGTGTAATTTAGTTTCCCTTGATTGTTTATATGTTGGTGGATGATTAAAATGCCATGTTTAGAGTAATTTGAGTGTTAGAGATTTTAGCTCCAAAGAGTGGGAAAGGTTTCAGTTCAGACATTTAGTTGCTAAATTGGCCTAGGTTCCAATTCTTGTGCTTAATGGGTCTTGTTATCAAGACACATTTGCTCATCCTTAGCTGGACTGGGTACTAAATTGATTTAGGGAAAATTCCCAAATCAAGAGAATGAACTTTTAACCTAAATTGAATGTCCTTAATGTATAACAACCAACTTTATATACATGTTTGTTTGGTAAACTTGTTCCCGTGTCTAGCCATCCTAGGAAGATTGATAAAACCGAATCTTTATCTAGAGTAAAGACTGCTAAATTCATCTTGTTCTTGTGTAGTTATAGGGGTATTTCATTACTTAATGCTTTCTAGGGATGTCAATGGGGCGGGTACGGGGTGGGGATACCATCCCCATTCCCCAAATCCAAATATAACTAGGATTCCCGTCCTCGCCCCATTCCCCACTTGGAGCGGGGACGGGGAATCCACATTTGGGGAGAGGGCTCCCGATACCCGCCCCACCTTGCCTCGCCCCGTTTGATTAAGACAATATTAATAATTATATACCTTATATTTTAAGCCACAATCACAAGTGTCAATTAGCCTTTAAAAATATTAAATGATTGAAGAAATAAATTAGTTAAAAAAGTAAATAAACTCTAATTCATAGTAAGAGTATCGCAAACTAAATTCCCAAACGTATAAATATTACTCCGTTCTTTTTCAATAAAAATGAAATTGAAATACAAAATCATCATAATTAAATCTGCCAAAAGAAAATAAATATTGAAAATTTAACTCCTGATACTTGTCTAAGAACAAGTGCTAATGACAAAAATGTGACCATGCATCTTCCATCTCCATATATAATTGTATCAACAAAAAAAAAAAAAAAAAAAAAAAAAAAACATTACGTTTGAATTGTTTATAAGAAAAAGGTTTCTTCCCAATTATATTTTGAAAGTAAATTGAAGAAAAAAATTGTAACATAACTATATTTCTTGTTTCTTAATCATCCATGCAACATGTTAATTGGGGTATGGGGGCGGGGACTAAAATACCATTCCCCACCCCAAAATTAATTGGGTTTTAAAATCAAATCTCATCCCCGCCCCATACCCCAATTAATATATTCCAAACCCGTCCCAAGCGGGGTGGGTCCCCGCGGGGCCCGTACCCATGGGGATTTTTGACATCCCTAATGCTTTCACTCGGTTAGCCACCTTGTGGATGATATTTATGCTGTGTGTTATACATTGTGTGGTTCACATTAACATGCTCAGCGTGATATCCTCTACATTTGACCAGTAAGTTTAGATCTCACTAGGCTGGCGTGTAGAGCTCGTGTGTGTGTCCTACAGTAGTTAATGAATCCATGCATTCTATGGATGTGATTTCTATTACTCAACCGAGAGAAGAGATCAATTAAGGGGACATAAGCATATAACATACGTGTTGTATGGGTATCTCGTATTCTTAATGCTTTCACTTGGTTGCCATCCCGTATTTGGTTAGCCTCGTGGATGAATTATTGGCTGTAGTATGGCCCACACGGTTGAGAATTACATGCCCAACAAAATAACCACTATATATGACCAAACAGTTGAGATCTCACTAGGCTAGCGTACAGGGCTCGTGTAAGTGTCCCACAGTACTTAATGAATCCATGTATTCTAGGGATGTGATTTCTATTACTCGACCGAGGGTAGAGAACAATTAAGGGGACACAAACCTATGATATACTTGCACATTTGAGGGACTAAGTGAGTCTAACACTTAATTAGAAGGATTGTTACTGTTGAATCGTTTCCCTAGTGTAACCACATTTCATGTATCTCTCCATTCCACCCTATCCTGTAAATATTAGTTTATGTAATTTATTTGTTTATTTTATTATTTACTTTTCCGCAAACGCAACACACTAGCCCTCTCGACGTGTTGTAATAATAGCTAGAACCGGTGACAGTCGGTGGATCCCACCTCTTTGCAGAACGTTACCCTCACTTGCTACTATGCTAGTCTCCATAACTTGTGCGCTAGCGAGCTCGAACTTAAATGTTCAATCTTTTGATCGACACCTCAACGACATGTTGTCAACAAGTCTACTTGTTGATAATAATATGGAGCATATGTTATCTTAAGTGGGAGAAAAGAATTCTTGCTTGATGAAGTTAAGGAACTTATGGAGAGCTTTAAAGTTATCTTTTATATGAGATAAGGGGAGTCTTATTTGTTTTTGTGAATATATCTCACCAATCTTCTTTGGAGAAGATCTCTTGTTTGGTTTGCTATTTTTCTCATAGGTACTTTGATGATCAAAGAAGGTATTCTTGAAGACTCATGAAGACATGTAGACATTTTAGTCTAGGGATCTCTTTGTAATGTGAGGGTTGAGAGAATGCAATCATCAATGAGTGAATATTGTATGGTGAGGATGAGGTTTTGCCATAGAATAGCCAAAGGGGGAGATTGTAAGGTTTTAGATTTGTATTGGTTTGATTCCATTGCAAAACTCTCTTTATTTGTAATGGTTAGTTGCTTATGTGTTTCTTGGTTGAAAGGAGCTTCAAAGAAGAAAAATAACTTCTCATGCAAAGATCATCTTCAAAAGGAAAAATGCTTACTTGGATGCTAAGGTATCAATATACTTCTTCCTCTTACAAGGCGTAAGTGCACACACACACAATTCATACATTTGTGTCCCTACATCGTTGCGCTAACCGCACACACATACATTGCATTCATATGTGTCTTTGCATCATTGTGCTACATTTGGAATAACAAATTCACACACTTGTTGAAGTATACACATGCATTAATCTCATATTGACAAACATTGTAAAATTGCATGTACTAGGACTATCTCTAGGAAATTGTATACTTGTGTGATCTTGTGTTTATTTGTTTAGGTTTTGTTGTTTTGAAATTGAATATGATCTCATTTGATTCCTTGTTGAGTTCTGGTCATTTCGGTTACTCACTCATTTGATTTCGAGTTCAAATGAGAAAGTTACGCTACTTTACGTTCTCTTACAACGCATTGTCTTCATCATCGTGTATCGAGTTGATTTCATATCCAATTGTCAAAGTTTCATAGTCTTCCTTGTGTGTAATTGAGTTACGGTTCGTAATCTGAAAGCGGATTTGAATTTGGAGTTCGGAGGCTGGAGAACGGTCGAAGAACGTGAGAGATGCACGAGAGGGGCCAAAAGAGAGGAGAGGAGGCAAAGGCCATCACCCTTCTTTCCTGTGGAGGCGCGTGGCCACCACGGGAAGAAGGCCTCTCGGCCTCCCCGTGGTGGTCATGCACCTCTACAGTGACCAAGGTTAAAGGTGGCACATTTTCCTTTTTGCCCTTCTTCTTCTCCACTTGGTTTCCCTCTCTATATAATTTGAAATCCCGAGCAGAATTTCTTACCACTTCTCATTATTTGTTTTTGTCATTATTTGTTTTTGTCATAACTCTCTCAAATCAACTCGAAATTGAGTGATTTAAAAACCAATATTGTTGGTATTGAAGAGAGGAACAAGTCCCAACCAGTTTTAGAGTCAAAATATGTCCACATAATTCGTAGTCATCTGATCTCAGTTCGTGGATCATCATTTTGTTTGGTAATCATCTTCTTTACATTTTTCTTATGATCAACTTGATGGATCTTATTATTTGATTGATGAAAAATATTTAGAATGCTTTTGATTCCAATTTTAGACTTTTTTGATTGATTTTCGAGTTATAGCTTTTTATGATTTTAACTGAACATATTTGAAAGCTAAACTTGATTCACATGAAATTGATTCTACAAATGTTTTTGTGATGAGTTTGATTGTTGATTTCTAGGTTTAGTTTCATGATCTAAGAACTAGGATTTTTGATTGTGATATTGAGTATTCTAATCTAGTTCTTATTGATTCACATGCTTGGATTTCTAGATAACTTTGTGATTGGGTGTTGAAAGCATAATCTAGTTATCTAATTGCATGTTCATAGAGTTTGTGTGATCTACTTTCTCTATTTGATTGTGTTTGCATCATTTGCATCACTTAGATCATTTGCCTTGCAAAAGGTGGAAAGTCTCTTGTTGTTAAGTGATTCTTCAACATAGAGCAAGGAAGACTTGGCAAAGAGTGTGAGGCTCTAAGTAAGTCCGAGCAAGAAGTCTTGGTTAGGACATGTGGTCCGGTTAACCAAGCAAGGAAGTCTTAGTTAAGAGCAAGGGGCTCAGATTAACTAAGTGATGATGTCTTGGCAAGAAGCTAGGCTTTAAGTAAGTCTGAGCAAGGAAATCTCCCTAGAGACTTGTGGATAGTCTAGATTATGGAGTGGCTTTCTAAAGGCAAGCAATTTGTATCAGTTAGAAAGTTTGTGGCAAAGTGACTCACTAGGCTCGAGGGTGGATTATGAGTTGATAGCTTGAGTAGTGTATCATGTGTTGATTGTTTTTTAGTGTGTATCTCATTTTTGTCATAGTGAATTGCTTGCCGGTAATTGTGGTATCAACCCGTGGACGTTTCCTCTTCGGAAGTTTACCACGTAAAAACAGTTATGTCAAGTTTCGTTTTACGTTTCATTATTTCCATAACTTGCATTGATTGTATCACTTGAGTATTGAACTCTAATTGTGTTGACTAAAGCAATCCATTTGTTAGACACACCAAGTGTGCACATCATTGTTGTGTTAAAAAAGATGTTTGGAAGAATTTGGGCATATACCTATTCCCCCCCTCACCAACCCCCAACCCCACCCCCCCCCCCCCCCCCCCCCCCCCCCCCCCCCATCTAGGTATATGTACACTATAATTGATGAAGGGAATTTCATATCTTGAAGTTCTTTTGGAGGAGATTGAAGAAGAATTTTTGTAATCAAAGTCGAGGACTTTTCATTCGAGCTTATGGGTTGTATCACTTCCTCTCTTTCTTTGTCTTTTATAGTAGATAAAATAATGTGTAGCTAAATTCCTTGCGATGTAAGGGATTGATGCTCATTTGTTGTTAACCTTGATCTAAATCAATTTGCTCTCTTTATTCATCCCATCTTGAATATGTATGTGCAATTAATGTATGACTTATACATTTAATACAAGGTTGCCTTGCAAGTTAGCATTTAATATGCACTTAAGTGGTTAAATATAAATAAATGTGCTTGAACAAACATAACTATACTCCTTCACTTTTCTTTGTAGTGTTTATTAATTGTGCATGCCTATGTCCATTAATTTCACTAGCCCTCTTGGAATTAAGTTTTCTCTTCTCATCACCCTTTAACATCTTAGGATGAGTAGAGGCTGATTATCTTTCTCAAAGACCAATTAAATTAGGGTCACATACTAGATTGATGAATAGTGCTTAAAATATATTGATGGATGATCTTGGTTAACACTTATGTTCTATCATTTTCCCTTGTGTCTCATTTGTTTTAAATATCTTTCTCATTAGCATAATTTTAGAACTTGGTAAACTTTTAAATCATTTAGTTCTCATTTTAGTCAATTCATGTTAGACAACATTAAAATCTATTTGCTTTCCCTACCACCGATTCTCGTGGGAACGATAACCCTTACTTGTGTCCACTTTACTATTTAGTGATCCGTACACTTGCGGAGGGTTGTAGACTCGCACACTCATCTTGTTTTCATTTGCGTATACCATTAGTTTAGATGTACGCCTGGAGTGTGTCAACAACATCCCAACATCTCTGATAAAATCTACCAGAAAACCCATCCGGCCGAGGAGCAAAAACAGCATCCATAGCAAAAAATGCATCATGAATATCATCTGCAGATGGAACAATAGTCAAGAAAGCTTTCTTTGCGGCAGTCACCAAGGAAGGAATCACATCATCTACAATAGATAAATCTCTCCTAACTCGAGAAACATCTGAGGAAAAGATGTCAGAATAATAACTGATGATATGATCCCTAATGGTAGGCCGGTCCTCTGAGAGAACCCAATTAATCGGGAGGACTGATATAGTGTTAATAAAAAAAAATTAGTTGAAGTAATTAACAAAAAAATATGGAAAACTGGTTTATATATATATATATATAGAAAACCAACTTAACAAACATGCACCGGAGAAAGAGATGGATGAAGAAATTACATGTATTGTCAACTCAAGACTGGTAAAATCTTGTCATCAAAAATATAGATTATAAAAATTCAGTTTAACATAAGGTAATTAATCAAAAAAATATAAAACCAACTAAACACATGCATAAAGAAAGAGATAGATGAAGAAATTACATGTCTCACCAACTAAAGTTGCATAAAATCTTGTCATAACATCTGCAACAAAAGTTATATTCCCATGAGATAGATGATAAAACGAACAAAAATTTAATCAATACTTCACATCATACCGTATAAGGAAAAAAGAAAAAGAAAAACTAAGACATGCTTTACTTTAAACCCCATAAAATTGAATATATATATTAAAAAAAAATGTGAAATGATGTAAAAAGATTATATAATGATAAGAAAAAAATGATTGTTATAGATAATTTTTTTCGCAATCTTTGCGAGAGTTTGAGATATATGTATATATATATATATATGGCTGCCCTTGGGTGCAACGTTACATGATGCAACGAAATTTTTTTGAC
The DNA here is from genome assembly GCA_030490815.1 of Acer saccharum. Lineage (NCBI taxonomy): Eukaryota > Viridiplantae > Streptophyta > Magnoliopsida > Sapindales > Sapindaceae > Acer > Acer saccharum. Next base: position 42,269,307 of record CM059866.1, read on the forward strand.
TGTGATCATGTCTTCTTTGGTACAACCATATCAGTTAATATGTGATTGTATGTTCTAACATGCGATCACAATAATTTAATTGTGTGATCACGTGCAATATATATGCGATAACATTATATATATTTATAATCAAATGTAATCATATGTGATCACATACTATTTTTCAAAATTGTATGGTGTCATGTTGCACTTAAGAATGAGCCATATATATATATATACTAGTAGAATGGGCACGTGCAATGCACGTGCCAAATTTGTAGTATTAAACCTTAAATATAATATATATGCATTTATTTATTTATATATGAATACGAACTTATTTACAACATAATTAGAATAAAAAAATTGTTAGTATTTCTAATGTTGCAATTGAACTTGGAGTTCAACATTACTATCTAAGTTTTATAAGTATTTACAAACAAAAATATGCAACCTTTATTTATATTGTAAGGATTCCCTTTAGTTGATTGGCTTATTTCGTGGGCAAACCACAAGTTGGGGTTTGGTTGTAAGGGTAGTCTAGGTGATTAGTTGAAGATCAAAGACCCTTTCCAAGACCTCAAGAGGACAAGCACCAAAGGTATATATCTTGTGCTTACTTTGCCTTGAAGAGATATAGTTGCACACACACACAACATGCATAACTCTTATTCTTGAATGTTGTGTTTATATTTTGTGTGCATTGTGCTTTATTGATTATTCAATATCTCTTCTTGCATTAAATTGATTGCATCTTGTTCTATGATAATGTCATGAAATGTTAGGCATTAGGATGCATTCAATACCCACACTTGCACTTCATGATTAGTCTTAAGTGTGGTGTAATTCGTTTCCGTTTGTGTGATCGGAAACGTCCGCGCTTGCACGATGGTGTGCATGTCTTAGCGCGATGGTTGACCACTTGAGAAGGTCTCATTCTTCTCTTGGATAAGTGGTAGTTTTGGTTTGGTTGATTGGAGTAAGGTGTCTAGTTTTAAAAGATTGGATTTCAATGTTTAAGTGTTTTCAAAACTGACCTTTGCATGGTCTTGTGACCATAACTTTTTACACAAAGTTTCAAAATGAGTTTTGAAAATTTCTGTACAAACTAGACACCCATACCTTTCCAACGGTATATTATTCGTAATATTTCATGACCGTTTGGATTGGTTTTAAAATCTCCAAAGTTACAACCAAAACAGGGCAACTCTGTTGTTGGTCACTCAATTGACCATAACTTTTTCTACAGATATCAAAATGTCATTTTGTAAAACCGAGTAGAACGTAAACATCCATACCTTTCCAACGATATATTATATGAAAGGTTTCGATGTCGTTTGGTCATGTTTCGAAGTGCTCGAATGTTGAGTCGCTGCACTGACGCGAGTACCGCGAAAATGCCCATACTTTTTCCATTTCTTCCAAAACGATGTAGTTTCATTTGGGCATTATAAATACATATCTTTCTCATCATTTTGAGAGGAGAGCCACAAAATCAAACCCTAGAGAGAGAGGCTCCTTATTCTTGAGAGAGAAAGAGAAACTTGAGAGAAAAAGCTTAAAGATTACATCTTTATCTCTCTAAACCCATTCCCACATGCACAAATCATCATCTAGGCATCATCTAGGTTCATCTAGCATGTGCTAATGCATGGGTCTTCTTCAACACACATGGTATGATTTGTTGAACACTTTTATCTTACATAATTAGTGTTTCTACTTATCAATTTTATCTCATTTATTACTTGTATGTGTTTAGATTAATTTCTACATACATGATTGAGATTATGTGTTGATTGGGTTATTTATGTTAGCTAGGTTTTCATGCCTATTTTATATCTAGCTAATTAATCTCATTATATGATTGAGATTATTTTTGATAGCTTAATTGATTAGGTCATTATTGCCTAAAAGCTATGCCATAAACATTCTTGTGTGATTTATTTATAACTAGGTTGATAGATTGTTTTTTAATCAACTAGTTAATCTTTTGAATGTTTGTGGATTTTTTGTGATAGCTTTGTATCTAGGATTGGTTATCCTTTACTTAGCTAAAGTTGTATGCCATGACATATAGCTATTTTCATATCTAGGATTGATTTTATTGTCATCATATAATCCTAGGTAAGCATCTAGAGTACCCTAGCTCTATATTGCATTTTTGGATATCATTGCATATTCACATAGGGTTGTGCATCTCTTTTGAGAGATTTAAGTCTTGTGTGATTGACCGGGGATTAGGTCGGACACCGGGAATAGGTGGTCACATAAGCAATTGGACTAGAGCCACTTTTAAAGGCCCGCGTGGTAGAAGTGGGGGGTTATTGACCGGAGTGTTAGACGAGGTCTACATAGGTTGTAAACTCCATTTCAATTAGTGGATTTCGAGGTCCGAGTGTGGCGCACTAAACAGCCCGTGGTTTTTCCCAGTGGTTGGGTTTTCCACGTAAACATCAAGTGTCATTTATTATTTCCGCATCTTATTACACTTGTATGTATTGTTGACTTGCTAGGGGTATTTTCGTAAAATTGACATGCACGCAAAAATTGGGTAAAAATTAGATAAAATCTATTCACCCCCCCTCTAGCTTTATATTAAACACGCCTCCAGAACTTTCAATTGGTATCAGAGCGGGTTCCTAGATATACTTAGGTGATCCTTTGCTCATTGTTGGTGTGTTTTGCATTTTGTATGTTTGTTTGATTTCTTCATACATTTTGCATTCTTCTCTTTTGCATTCATTCAACGCAAACACTATGAGTGATTTTGTGAGAGAAGAAATTGACTCCGATGAGGAGATGTCCCTCTAAGGTGAGAGAGGAGACGAAGATGAAAGGGCGTTGCTCACATCACCAAAGAGCTTCAAGCCCAAGCCTTCCTCAATCTTGGTCTAACCAACCAAGAAGGCTAACTTCCCTCAACCTACGATCCTAAAAAGGAAGTGCTCAATCATGTAAGCTCAACTGAGCAAGCAACATTGTCTTGGTCATCAACAAAGGAGGAGAGATCCTATCCAACTACCAAGACAACCACAACGACAAGGGAAAGCACCTTTGCATGCTCAAGGGAATGGTATAATTCCTAACCTTATCTCCTCTTGTCATTTGTGTGGTATTGATGGTCATGTTAGACCAAGTTGCTTGCATTACATTAAAATATGTAGATTTTAATGCATGATTGAAAAGAAAAAGGCTAGAGCTAAGATGCATGATCCTTTGACATCTATAACTCTAGAACCTATGACCACTAGAAATGTAATTGAGACATCTATGTGGATTAAAAATGATGAACCCGCTTGCTACGAGACTAACAAGTCTCAAATAGGTTCAACTAAGTCCAAAGGACTTGGTAGGTCCATAGGACCTCATACCCTTCTTTGAAGAGGTATGGAAAATTGACCCCATATGGGGAACTTGAGCAAAGAGAGCTATTTTGCATTCTTGTCACTTGCAAAAAATTTGAAATATCTTATGCTTCTCTTTTTGTTGCTTGAGTAAGCTTGGTTACACTATGTATATATATTTTCTATTCAATAAGTGTGATCAATGCTTGTATTGCAATCTATGTCATATTTATGTTCAAACATGCATTTTTGGACTAGGAGATATATACATAGGATAAAATTTGAATGACCTATAATGATCTCCATGACATGTTGATTGTTAAATGACATGCTAAATGCTAATCTTAAAAAGCATGTTTTGATGATTGCATTTCTTAACTGCAAAAAATGTGTGAAAAAGCTTATGAGACTCAAATGAAAAAGGATCTTGTATCCATTCAAGGATTTTACATTCCAAATGTCTCTCTTTCTTTATTGGTTGAACATGTCTACTATCATACGGATATCTTATCCGGAAAAATCAAGTAGGGTGCAAAGTCGCTCATGACATGTTTGGCTTATAAAGTTGGATATAGTTGTTCCTAAATTAAAATCAATGAAAACCTATATCCTTGCTTCTCTCATGACATTGGTGAAATTGGTTTGAATTCATATTAAAAACCTTTGTCATTTGCTTTGCCAAATACCATGGTATTTTGGACTTAAATGCTACATGTCTTGTATGCAAAGCAATTATTTGATTCACACATTTTTCCTTAAATAAATCTCATTGTTTCTCTCCAATTAATTGAGATTGCATAAAGTGACTTATATTGATTATGCAAATATCTAGAATGCTACTATCTCTCTTTGCCTTGAGTGACCCGGTTGAGGGACTACTCCTTTGTCTATATCATGACAAAAAGGGGGAGTAGGTTGTGGTAAGGGGAGTTGCAAATTGTAGTAGCAATTGTGCAGGTTGGGGAGAATACTAATTGAGGGGGAGTAACCCTTTGAGGGGGAGCATTTGCACATTACATACATTGCATGATGTTGTGCTTAAATTCTTAAATGCAAATGCTTGTTTTATCTCACTTGATTCATCTCACCTTTTCTTGTATTGGAAAGTATAGAAACTTTGTTTTTCAGGGATTGATTATTCTACAAGAGATTGAAGACTTCAAGATTATTTTATCTTATCTCTTTCTATTGTAGAATATCATTATAGACCCGTAGTTTCTATTTTGTTGTGAGGAATCATTGTGAGTGGTGGTTTTGTCACGAAATAGCCAAAGGGGGAGATTGTAAGGATTCCCTTTAGTTGATTGGCTTATTTCGTGGGCAAACCACAAGTTGGGGTTTGGTTGTAAGGGTAGTCTAGGTGATTAGTTGAAGATCAAAGACCCTTTCCAAGACCTCAAGAGGACAAGCACCAAAGGTATATATCTTGTGCTTACTTTGCCTTGAAGAGATATAGTTGCACACACACACAACATGCATAACTCTTATTCTTGAATGTTGTGTTTATATTTTGTGTGCATTGTGCTTTATTGATTATTCAATATCTCTTCTTGCATTAAATTGATTGCATCTTGTTCTATGATAATGTCATGAAATGTTAGGCATTAGGATGCATTCAATACCCACACTTGCACTTCATGATTAGTCTTAAGTGTGGTGTAATTCGTTTCCGTTTGTGTGATCGGAAACATCCACGCTTGCACGATGGTGTGCATGTCTTAGCGCGATGGTTGACCACTTGAGAAGGTCTCATTCTTCTCTTGGATAAGTGGTAGTTTTGGTTTGGTTGATTGGAGTAAGGTGTCTAGTTTTAAAAGATTGGATTTCAATGTTTTAAGTGTTTTCAAAACTGACCTTTGCATGGTCTTGTGACCATAACTTTTTACAAAAAGTTTCAAAATGAGTTTTGAAAATTTCTGTACAAACTAGACACCCATACCTTTCCAACGGTATATTATTCGTAATATTTCATGACCATTTGGATTGGTTTTAAAATCTCCAAAGTTACAACCAAAACAGGGCAACTCTGTTGTTGTCCGTTTCTGACCTTTGGTCACTCAATTGACCATAACTTTTTCTACAGATATCAAAATGTCATTTTGTAAAAACGAGTAGAAAGTAAACATCCATACCTTTCCAACGATATATTATATGAAAGGTTTCGATGTCGTTTGGTCATGTTTCGAAGCGCTCGAATGTTGAGTCGCTGCACTGACGCGAGTACCGCGAAAATGCCCATACTTTTTCCATTTCTTCCAAAACGATGTAGTTTCATTTGGGCATTATAAATACATATCTTTCTCATCATTTTGAGAGGAGAGCCACAAAATCAAACCCTAGAGAGAGAGGCTCCTTATTCTTGAGAGAGAAAGAGAAACTTGAGAGAAAAAGCTTAAAGATTACATCTTTATCTCTCTAAACCCATTCCCACATGCACAAATCATCATCTAGGCATCATCTAGGTTCATCTAGCATGTGCTAATGCATGGGTCTTCTTCAACACACATGGTATGATTTGTTGAACACTTTTATCTTACATAATTAGTGTTTCTACTTATCAATTTTATCTCATTTATTACTTGTATGTGTTTAGATTAATTTCTACATACATGATTGAGATTATGTGTTGATTGGGTTATTTATGTTAGCTAGGTTTTCATGCCTATTTTATATCTAGCTAATTAATCTCATTATATGATTGAGATTATTTTTGATAGCTTAATTGATTAGGTCATTATTGCCTAAAAGCTATGCCATAAACATTCTTGTGTGATTTATTTATAACTAGGTTGATAGATTGTTTTTTTAATCAACTAGTTAATCTTTTGAATGTTTGTGGGTTTTTTGTGATAGCTTTGTATCTAGGATTGGTTATCCTTTACTTAGCTAAAGTTGTATGCCATGACATATAGCTATTTTCATATCTAGGATTGATTTTATTGTCATCATATAATCCTAGGTAAGCATCTAGAGTACCCTAGCTCTATATTGCATTTTTGGATATCATTGCATATTCACATAGGGTTGTGCATCTCTTTTGAGAGATTTAAGTCTTGTGTGATTGACCGGGGATTAGGTCGGACATCGGGAATAGGTGGTCACATAAGCAATTGGACTAGAGCCACTTTTAAAGGCCCGCGTGGTAGAAGTGGGGGGTTATTGACCGGAGTGTTAGACGAGGTCTACATAGGTTGTAAACTCCATTTCAATTAGTGGATTTCGAGGTCCGAGTGTGGCGCACTAAACAGCCCGTGGTTTTTCCCAGTGGTTGGGTTTTCCACGTAAACATCAAGTGTCATTTATTATTTCCGCATCTTATTACACTTGTATGTATTGTTGACTTGCTAGGGGTATTTTCGTAAAATTGACATGCACGCAAAAATTGGGTAAAAATTAGATAAAATCTATTCACCCCCCCTCTAGCTTTATATTAAACACGCCTCCAGAACTTTCATATATGTTGCACCAATCCATCTTTCACAAGTATAAAATATATGAGGGCTTACAGGTTCAACATCCAATTTATGAGCTCGTCCCTTATGCTTTGCCAGCAATTTAGTCTATATTCTGCCACGTTACAGAATTTGAGCATGGCAAACCTAGAAGTGGGGAAAAGATTATTCACAAAACAGAAGCAACAAACGCACAATTTTATACCATAAATTTTGATATAGAAACAAAGAGGATGGACATCCTTTTTAATGCTATAAATAACAAAGGAAGATGGTACAGCAATATAAATAAGCAGAAAAGTCATGAATGACTTATTCACACCATGAAAACAATGTCCATTTACTTGAAGATATATATAATACAACTCTTCACCTCCTAAAATTTCTCTTTATGATATTGAAAGAATGTCTAGTCTGTATAATGAATGGTCAAAGCTTGCTTCACAAAATCAATCAATGGCTAGTAAACAGAAACAGAAGCTTTTCACTTGATTCTAATTGTAAATAAAGCACTTTGCTTCCAATCAAAGAAATTACCTATCCATCTGTAGCAAAGGTAACAATACTGCAATCATCGGTGTATGGCATGATCTTTGCTTGGAACACATTATTACTATGACCAGAATGGAACAAAAGTTTTACATTCCCAGTTTGCCAATCCCACAATATTTACCCTCCTGTCATTGGAGCCTGATACCAGAATGTCACCATCCAAATTGAAACTTATTGTGTTAGTGTGTTCACACAACCTCTGTGTTTATCAAGCTTCTTGTAAACATCAAGTCGAAGAACCAAATCCTAAAACATAATAAAATAAAACAATAATATAAGTAAAAGCTTCATACAAAGATGTAATCATCAAAGAATAGTCAATTTCATTCATTCACCACATATTACAAAAACAACCATTCATACAAAAAGGACGTAATAACCAACACACTCAAAAATTCAAAAAAGGAATCTAAAATCCAACACACATTAGCCAACACCAAAATGCATCCATGCCAAAAAAAGATGATAACTTTAAAGCCATCTGGGTTTTTAAGCTTCGCAGGTACATCAGTAAATCGATTGCTTGATTGATAATAACAATGATCACAACAAATTTTGTTCAATAATTTTTTTTTTTTTTTTGTTCTACCTGAATTACACAGTATACAAATTTACACCAACTAATTCCACTAAAAACAACACAGATATATCATATATCATCATAGAATCATCGATCAACAACGAATAAACATATAATTTTACTCTTATCTCTAATATATATATAGGCAATCTTTTCTTTTAAACTAAAAAGGGGATAGGAACAGGAATATGACCTGGGATGCGGCTCGCCAGAGTGCGAAATTCCGAGTGGAGAGGTGGCCGAGTTCGCGCAGCCAAACATCCACCAATGGCTGGTCAATGCTACTTCTAGCTCTCTTGTACTTGTTCATTGAATCGAACCAAAAAACCAAATCTGATGTTGTGTGTCGCTGAATTGCAGGTGTGTGGGCTGAATTGGAAAAGGACACAGAAGATGAGAAAGAGCATATGATAAAAAAGTAGAATTCGAATCATAGGAGAGAGAGATTCACATTTGAGAAATAAAGAGAAAGGGAAAAAATAAAAAAGGATACAGAGGGAAATTGGGCAATTCATCACACCATGAATTTCTGGGAGGGGCAAAATTTGTAGTATTGAATCTTAAATATCATATATATATATATATATATATACATTTTTTTATATATAAATACAAACTTATTTACAACATATTTACAATCAAAAATTGTTACTACTCCTAATGTTGCAATTGAATTTGGAGTTCAACATTACTACCTAAACTTTAGAAGTATTTACAAACAAAAATATGCAACATTAGATGTACTTGTTTTCAGCATGTCGAACTACCTGTACCTTATTTCTTTTCCAATCTCTCTCTCTCTCTCTCTCTAGATATATATATATATATATATCTCCATGTTGGTGAATCTCTTCACCCACAGTAAGCAGGCTTAGCAGCAGCCAAGGAAGCATACATGTACGATTGACCCAGCGAGAGGAAAGGCATAGAATATCCAAGACTTAAATTGCTTGGGTGAACAATGTTTCTTCCAATGGCTGTTTGAAATTGATGAAAGCCTGATGAATAGTTAAGAAAACACTTAAAGTATAAAGATGATCAGAAGAGAACAGGGATAAACAAAGTTATATCAGCCTTGCAATAGCTAAAAACTCTATATCTGGCATAAACTGGCCAGTGACGTGATAAGGATACTCCCTTTGATAATAGGTAGTAAGTATGGATCCAGCAGTACATGAAACAAAATAAAGGAAAGCAGTAAGTGACAAAGGTATCAAGAAAGGGAGAAATGAGAATGTAATAATGAAAATAACTTGGGAATCTGACCTTATTATCTATGGCCACTTCCAACATATAGTTGTTCCAGAGAAATCTAGGTTCTGCCTGTTGCAAACAATAGCAGGATAAGCAGAACGTCTTGTTTGTTGATAACTAAAATCATAGGAAAACATTGAAAACTTGACCATATACAACATGAAAAACTGACATTGTTTATACATTATTATATAAAGACCAGTGGAAGAAAATCAACTTTGATTTTACAAGCTAACAATGTCATTATATAAAAAGCAAATAGAAAATCAATGGGCCAGATAAGAATATCGATCACTCTAAATGTAAAGGCTTACTTGTCTCCAAAGGGGAAGCAATTTTGATTCATCACCTAAATCGTGCAACTGTTGTGTACTGTAGCATACATGAAACAACAATCAGACAAAGATACCTAAAAATTGAGCCATTATAATAAGATTCAAGAAAGACACCGTTAGCTAATAACACTACAACAGAGGAAACGGATAAATCCCGTTACATGCGAGAAAACAAATCACCTCAGCATAGCATGCATGATACAACAATCAGACAAAGATAACTAATAATAGAGCCATTATAATAAAATTAAAGAAAGTCACAGTTAGCTAATTACACTACAACAGAGGAAACGGATAAACCCCATTACATGCGGGAAAACAAATCACCTCAGCGTAAATTGGTATCGTATGAGAAATAGAGACCGCAAGTCTGCTCCGCAACATTTAACAGCCGAGAAAACTCGCTCCCCACCTTTTTCTGCAAACGTTGGTACAGCAATTCAAAGTTCAAGCAAACTAAACACGCAAAAGCAACCGTGAAGCAGCAGCATCAGCAGCAAATTTACCTGTTCCGCGGAGGATTTACTAAGAGAATGATCACATGGAAAAACTTTCAAAGATGAAACCTTGTAGATCGGATGCCCCCCAATACGTTCCAACACAATCACGCTCAGCTATCACTATCAAATACGACCCTAAAAACACACAATCAAAATAGAACAATAACACATCAAACACAATCTCAAACTACAAAACCACACAATCAAATCAGATAACCACAAATTCAAAGAACTTTTGCTTTTTTTAATTACATCACAGTAGTCCTTTTCAATACTCGACAAAAGAATAAAAATCAACAATTCAGAGTTCAACAACACATGAAGTTCAATTTTTGGCTTACCGGCCACAAGCTTGAGCATCCCAACCACGCCGAAAATGGACCAGATTGAAGCAAACCGAGAATCCAAACAGAGGTGTTGATATCGCGAGATAGGAGTGTCGGGTTTACAAGGAATTTTGACACAATAGATATAAATGGAAAGAAAAAAAATTGAAGAGTCATCGAGTCGTAGGAGAGAGAGATTCACATTTGATAAACATAGGAGAGAGGATTCACGTCTGAGAAACAGAAGAAAGGGGAAAAACAAAAGAGGGGACACAGAGGGAAATAAGATAAATGGTCACACCATGAATTAACCTTTAGAAAAAATAAGACGCTTTTATATATATAGGATATATATTATATTTTGTTGAAAAATTGAAACTAAAAAAAGGGGAAGTGGGATAGAAGGGGAAGGAGATGAAAAGGAAGAGGTAAGGAGATGGAAAAATGTTTATTAATTGAAATTAACATCTTATTAAATGGTAGGAGTTTAATCTCAAAAATAAAATAAAATAATATGATATTAAAGTGAAAGAGTTCAATGGAAAAATGCATTAAATAAGATATTAATAACACTTGAAATTAATCTATTATTAAATGGTAGGAGTTTCATCTCAAAATAAAAATAAAAAGAAAAGAAAAATAATTTTGAAAAAAAAAAATGAGAGATTCCAAATTTCCAATGGACAAAAGCATTAAATATATAATTTACACTTGAAATTAACATCTTATTAAATGTGGGAATTTCATCTCAAAATAAAAAATGGTAAGAAAAAACCAAAAAAAAAAATAATAATAATAAGAGATTTCAATGGACACAAAAGCATTAAATAAGAATATAATTAACATCTTATTAAATGGTGGGAGTTTCATTTTATTTTATTAAATATGATATATAATTTTATGACACGCCTCTTAAAAAAAAATTAAGATGATACATGCCAGGTTAAAAGAAGATATTATTTTATTATTATTATTTAAGAATTTTTATTTTAATATTAATATTTGATATGATTATATGGTATAATAATTTGATATGCATAAAAAATATAGATGGAAAAATAAGAAAAAAAAATTAATAACAGTATTATAAAAATAAAAATAACATGATTATATATAAAGTTATAACCTATAATTTTAAAATTATTTTAATTAATTAAGATGAATGTCAGCTTTTAGTTAAAAAATGCTATTATTATATTATTATATATGATATATGATACTACGGCCACCACATGCATAGGTTAACACGAATTTATAGCTGAATTCAAACAAAAACAAATCTTTATAATTGAATTTATATCGGTATTTCTCTTAAGCTAAACTATTAGAATAGGAATACCGGGACCTTTTGAGATCTAATATTACATGTGGGGACCAGATATCTACACCCATAATGGGAGATAATTACTCCCACAATCCGGGAAGAAAACTTTTCACACATGTTTGTTAAATGCGTATGATGGGATTTGAATCCCTCGCCCAGGGGCGTACCAAGGAAATATTTTCTGCCCGGGCTAAATTATATGTATAAATGTCTTTTTTTTCCTCATTACACGCTAACATTACAAAGACAACTTATTATCTATCAATAGTTGGATTTATCTGTGTAAGTTCCTCATTTTTTATTGGCTTATTTCGTTGACAAACCACAATTGGGGTTTAATTTTGTAAGAGTAGATTAGGGCTTCATTATTCGTGATCAAACTTAAATGGAATTTAAGCCCTTCAAGCTCAAGTGCTCATTGAAGGTATATCGCTTGTGCTTAACCATTTGAAGAGACTAACTGCACACACACACTTTCATATTGCATTTCTATGATTGCATTTGTTTTTCTCTTAATTGTGTGCACTTATGTTTTATCTTCACACTCTTGCATTTTCACATGTTGTATATTCTTGTGTGGGTTACATGCTTGGTGCTTATTCATGTTTATATATATTCTCATGCATCTATTTACTCACTTCACACTTGCACAAATTTCATATAGTTTAGGTGTGTTTGAGAGCCCGAGATAAGAGATTTTGTCTCTTACCGCGATACAGGTTGCTCCCCAGGCACCTGCCTATACCGTGGCTCCCACAACGGTAGAAACCAATGAGTTTCACGCATAGGGTGCCGCGGTTGGTGACCTCGCCTCCACGACGGTCCCAACCGAAAGTTTCCAAGAGCCTCCACACCGTGTGTACCGCGATGGGGACACTTTGTCCGTACCGCGGCACACACTGCGGTTTTGACGGGTTTTTGAGTTTCTTCTTCAAAACAACATCTATTTGGCTAGGGCTTCATATATATATGCCTTATTCTTTCTTTGGCCGAATTATAGCTTAGAAATTCACATCTTTGAAAGATTAAGAGTGTCTTGCAATCTTTATTGATAAAAACCTAAATACCCATCATTCATTCATGAATCCAACATCATCTAGTATCATCTAGGTTATGTTCTTGCATGGGTCATCATCAACACACATGACTTTGGTAAGTAGAACACCATTCTCATTCATCTTAGTGTTCTTGCTTAACAAGAAATCTCTGTTATGACTTGTTTTTGTGTTGTTTGTGGGTTGTTGTATTGTGATAGCTATTGCATCTAGGGTTGCATTTATTTTATATAGCTAAGTTTCATATATAACATGTAGCAACATGATATCTATGATTGTTTGACATGTTCATCCATGATTAGATAAGCATTAAATATGTTGACTTAGCATTTATGCATTTAATATTCACTTAGGTTGTGTTCTTTTCTTTGAGAGTTAAGCCTTGTGACTAAGTGGTTTAGTGCACAAGCAATTTGGTCTAGGATCACTATTAAAGGCTCGTTGGGTAGAGTGGAAGGGTTAGTGACCAAGTATGGTTTGATTTGAGGTCAACCTAGTTTGTAATCTTTCATTCAAGTAGTGGATTTGAGGACCGTGTGTGGCTAACACAATAGCCCATGAGTTTTGCCCAGTTTGAGGGTTTCTCACATAAAACCTATTCACAACCACCACCCACCCCCACCCCCCCCCAAATTAACTTGATTAATTTGGGTGATTTTTTGAATATTGACTAATCAAGAAAAAGTTGACAATTAACTTGATCAAACAAGTAATTTAGACACATATTATATAGTTTCAATCTACTTTTGTTTAGTCAATATTTTCTAATGTTTAATTAATGGCTCACAAACTCTCACACTGAATTTATTAAATTCGGTGTGCAATGCAAAGAAAACTCTCGTGATTTTCCATTTCTCCTCATCAATGCACATTGATATAATAAAGTCAGTACAAGATATACGAGTCATTGATTAAGAATAACAAAATTTTTATATGATTCTTGATGATATTATTTGTTTAATTTTTTAATAATAAGATGACACCAATAATGGACCACTCAATAATATAAAATACATTGTAAAATTTATGCATAAACAATTCTTTAAATTTTTAGTTCAAGAAAAATTAGTGGAAATGGAAGAAAATGGCCTTTCTTAAGTTTCAAAGAGCAAAAATGTCCACTTTTGAAAAAAATTGCATTTGTGTTCTTTTTTGAGTTGGTTTTACCAAATTACCCTCAATTTATTTATTTCACAAATTACCAAGTTGCCCTCCTTTATTCCCTCAACCCTAACACATTACCAAACTGCCCTCCCTTCTACATTAACTATTAACTGTTATTCCTTCCCAACAATAAATAAATCTACAGATTTTAAAATCAGAACCAGAGAAGAAGAAGAAGGGACGGTCCCGTCGTTGTTTGTTGACAAAGAAGGGGCTTGGGGAAAAAGAAAAGAAGAAAAAGAATAAGAAGAAGACTCCCTCGTTGGTCGTTGTCGTCTTTCGACTGAAAGAAGAAGAGGCCCATAAGAAGAACGAGAAGAAAACGAAGAAGAAGAAGACTCGTTGCATCGACTGAGAAAAGAAGAAGCCTAGAAGAAGAACGAGAAAGAAGAAGAAGAAGAAGAAGAAGAAGAATGAGGCGACTCGGAGACGCAACTCGACAAAGAAAAACAAAGGTGATTGAGAGACAACGAAGAACAGAGGTAGGGATTTTGGTTTGTTTTTCTTTTCATTTTTTTTTTTTTTTTGTTTTTGATTTTTTTGGTTTGCATTTGATGTTGTATCTGTTTGGCTCTGTTTGTGGGTTTGTTTTTATTATGTTTGTATGTTTAGGGTTATGTTTCTAGGTTTGTTTGTTTTTATTACCATTTTTGAAGACTTGGGTGAACTCCTATGGCTAGGCTATTTGGTTTTTGTTATGGGTTGTTGTACACAAAGTTAGCTAATGTTTATGGCTAGTTGATGTGGCCATTTTTGTACAACAAAACAATGTATTTATGTGATCATTTGAAACCATGTTTAACCACTTAGGAATCCTCTTCGGATGTAAAACTTAGTAAAATGGTAAGCAAAGATTCGTTCCACAGGGAATTAGAGTAATACGTTGGATTGATTAACTAATATAGAATGCAATAAAGTAAATCATAGTAAGTTTGGATAGTGTATGGTTTGAGAAACCATCAAACATGCATGTAAAGTAAAAGTAACAAAATGTGATCGGAAAAATAGAATGCTCAACAATCTTTGATAAGAATAATGAGATGTAAACAATTAAGAGAAATACCAAGGAAATGATGGAGTTGCAAGTGGATTATGGGCAATGCTTTTCAAGCTACTTTAATGAACCAATCTCATACTTGTTAATCATTTATATTTTTAGATGTGCAGTAAAACCTCTATAAAATAATATTGTTGGGACCGGGAAAAATTATTATTTTAGAGGGGTTATTTATTTATCGATAAATGAATAATTTATTAATTTATCGATAAATGAATATTTATTAATTTAAACAGAGTTTTATGTTTTTACTACTTTTTTTTTTATTTAAGTTTTATGTTTTTACTTGTACATGTAGTATACATATTTTCAATCAAGATACATATGTACATAGAAGTTAATAAGTACTTACATATGTATATACATAAACATTAATAAGTACATGTATACAATGTCAAAAAATTAATGTACATTCATAAAAGTAGATACATTAAAATTAATAAGTACATGCTAACATACATACAATACCAAAATTAAATGTACGTACATAAAAATTAACAAGTACATGCATAAAAGTTAATAGGAACATACGTACAGTACAATGAATGTGACTTTAAAATTTAATAACTTAGAAAATAAAATGTTTTAAGATATTTAATGTACATAAAACATAACCTCTATAAATAGTCATAAGTTTTATTCTTATATTCTAAATCATTACAATTTCCATATCTTGTTCTTCCATGGCGTCTCATTTGAAAGGAGTGAAAAAATCTACATTGACCGATGAGATGAGAAGAGCATTGTGTGAGTATAAAAATGATCATCCCTCTTCTAGTCAAAAAGATTTGCAACAATGGGTTCAACAAAATTTTCATCTCTCCATCAACCAATCAACAATATCAAACACTCTCAAAAGGTCAGCAGAATATTTGTCAAATGAGATGAAAAATAGCAATGTAAAGAGGCACAAATCAGCAAAATATCCTGAGTTAGAAATTTTTTTGTATGAGTGGTTTCTCCAATATCAAGAGAAAGTGAACATGACTGGAGAAATGATCCAGACTAAAGCAAAAGAGTTTTTGCAGAAAATGTCTGGTGAAACTAATCCAGAATTTAACTTCTCAAGTGGTTGGCTAGACCGCTTCAAGGCAAGACATGGAATTAAGTCTTATCGGCGCTTTCGTGAAAGTGGTTCAGTTGTCATGGAGAACATTGAAATTGCTTTACCTAGAATACGAGCTAAACTAGACCAATTCCATTGGAAGGATATCTACAATATGGATGAAACCGGGTTATTTTTTCGTTTGGAAGCAGACCATTCGCTTGCCACTAAGCAATTGGAAGGACGCAAGAAAGACAAGGAGAGAATTACTATTGCTGTTTGTTGCAATGGCGATGGTTCAGACAAAGTACCTCTTTGGATTATTGGTAAGAATGCTAATCCTAGATGTTTTAAACATGTGAATATGAGCAATCTTAATTGTCATTATCGAGCAAACAAGAGAGCATGGATGACTGGTTTACTTTTTCAAGAATTTGTTTGTTGGTTTGACAAAAGAATGAATGGTAGAAAGGTTCTTTTGATAGTGGACAATTGCCCAGCCCATCCAAAGGTTATCGAAGGTTTGACAAATGTTGAACTATTTTTCTTGCCTCCTAATACAACATCAAAGATTTAACCATGCGATGCTGGGATTATTCGAGCACTAAAAATTCATTATCGATGTCGTTTCTACTCTAGCATCTTAAAGGGCTACAAGGTAGGAGAAACAAATCCCGAAAAAATTAACATCTTGAATGCTATGAAATTTATTATTGCAGCTTGGAACATTGATGTGAAGACAACAACCATTGCAAATTGTTTTTGACATTGCAAGATCCGTTTAGATGAAGATATGGCTTCTGAACCACAAGTTGGTGAAGATGAAGGCATCGATAGATTACGTGAAGCCATTTCTAGTCTACAGTATAGAAATGTGATGGATGTTGATCACATTTTGAATTATCCTAGTGAAAATGATATAGTGATGGAATCATCAACTGATGAAGAAATTATTCAAGGGGTAATGAATACGCCTACCGATGATCATGATCCAGATGATAGCAGTGTTTTACCAAGTGTTTCTTCAAAAGAGGCCTTTCGAGCAGTAGTAACATTAAATAACCTCTTGCTACAAAATGAAAATAATATACCAAATATGGTGTATGATTTGCAAAAAATTAAGGATCGGATTGAGTTCGGTTTTGGTACAAAGAAAAGACAAACGACTTTAGATGCATATTTTAAGAAAGATTTGAATTGAGAAAATAGAAGTTGTTAAGTTTTTTTTTTTTTTTTTTTTTTTTGAAAGGAAGTTGTTAAGTTAAAAGTTTAGTGATATGTATTATGAATTTTATGTGTTATATTTTTTTTAATATATTTAATCAATTATTAATTTATATATTCGTTGGGACCTGAAGGACTTCAAAAAAATATATTATCTTATGCATTTAGCGAGGTTATTAATTTAGTACACAGGCCCGAGTCGGAACCAGAAGATTTTATTATTTAAGCGTGGTTATTAATTTATCGAACATTCATTTATCGAGGTTTTACTGTGTTTAGGTCGTCACTATGAACCCTAAACAACTTCCCACCAAATGCCTAACCGATTAAGGAGAGGGGGTCAAGGTGGGATTGGTTTGTTACAAATCAAGGCTTAGATTATTGTGGTTGATATACCCTCCAATAATCTATCATATTCACTATGTTCCTAATCAATCAAGGGTGTCAATCCAAGATTGATTACATAACAATTTATCCTAAACAAGAGTATAATCAACTAGTAGGTATACAATGACAATCATATAATGAACAGGATCTAGTTATCAAATGAATAGATCGCAAATAGAGATTCAAATACAATATAGCTTAAGCAAAACCCAAATCCAAATGTTCCTCACATCTATCCCCTAGAATAGGGGTATAGTTACACATAGTTACAATCAAATATCAAATAAGTAATAGATTAGGAAATCACCCTTGGGCCTTCTTTTGTAGTGTTTAATTCTTCTTTCCTTTTGTAAGGATTCCCATTGTTTTTAATTGGCTTATTTCGTGATCAAACCATAAATGGGGATCCTTTGTAAGGGTAGTTTAGATGTTGTTATAAGTGCTTTAGGCCCTTTGAAGACCTCATTATTGACAAGCACCAAAGGTAATATTCTAAGTGCTTACTTGTCTTGAAGAGATAGTTGCACACACTCACAACTCATGCATATGTTTAATCTTTGTATGTTGTGTTTCTTTTTGTTGTGCATAAATGCTTATGTACATCTCTTCTTGCTTGATTTTATGATTGCATCTTGTGTTTATAACATCATAGCATTTAGGCTTTTAGGATGCATATTGGTTGACTTTTGTTCCCCTTGCATGATTGCTTGTGGGGACAAAATTGTAGGCTGTGCGCTGGTCCACCAGCGCCGGTCGACCAGCGCCGCTCACCGGCGTAAAACGCCCAGTGGAGCGCCGCTGGTCGTGCGCTGGTGTGGACCAGCGCCGGCCACCAGCGCCAATCGCCCAGGTGTGCGCCGCTGGACTGGCGCTGGTGGCAGCACCTGTCGTCCAGCGCTCAAGCCAAAATTGGCTTGTGCGCTGGTCCTGCGCTGGTCCACCAGCGCACAGAGCATTTTTCTGGTGAAATTTCAAAACGACCTCACTTCACTTATGGCCTCTATATATATGCTAACTTGATTTTAGGTCACTTACAAGAGTTCTTATTCATGCTTCATACTTAGGATATTTTTCAAGAGAAGAAAAATACACAAAGAACTCATTTTTAATTACTCAAACACAATTTCATGATCATCAATCATCATCTAGCATCATCTTAGATCATCTAGATGTCATCTTGCATGGAATCTTCATCATACTTTGCTTGGTAAGCTTTTCACTAATATCTTACATATTTTGTGTTTAATTTATCTAGCAATCTCAATTAATTACTTGATTGTTACTTTGTATGCTTTGGATACAAAATTGAGATTAGTATGATGTATGTTTGAGAAGTTGTATTGTGCTAGCATATTAGGTTTTGTGCTTGATATTGATTAGCTTAACTATTTGACATGTCATTTAGTTTTGATATCTAGGATTGTTCTTAATTGCATATTAATTATCTTAGATAAGCATATAGGGTTTCCCTTGCTCTATGTTGCATTTTGGATATTTTCACATATTCACTTAGGGTTGTATTCTCTTCAAGAGAAGGTAAGTCTTGTGTGTAGCAATCGGGATTAGGTTGCTTAGATCACAAGCAAATTGGACTAGGTTCACTCATACCGGGATTAGGTAGGTGTGTGATTACTTCCGGGATTAGGTTGTAATCGTTTGCACATTTAGTGGATTCGAGGTTCGAGTGTGGCTTACTTACATAGCCCGTGGTTTTTCCCGTGAGGGTTTCCACGTAAAAATCAAGCGTTGATTTAATTTCCGCACCATATTACACTTGCTTGTTTATATTATCTTGAGGGTAAATTCGTAATTTTGACTATCACGAAAAATTGGGTAAAAAGCGTAAAATCTATTCACCCCCCCTCTAGATAGGTTTATACACACCGTGCTATAATTAGTTTCAATTGGTATCAGAGCGGGTTCCTAGACATACATAGGTGATCCTTGCTTATTTTGGTGTGTTTTGCATTTTGTGTGATTTTTGATCATTCATACATTTGCATTCATTTCATTCATTCATATACACTATGAGTGGAGACGGTGGAAATGGTGGTGGCCACGAAAGAGCTTCTAGCACAAGGCCTCCACTTCTTACCGGATTGAACTATTCCCAATGGAAAGGGAAGATGGAATCCTACATATGCCAAATTCATGACCGTGCATGGATGGCGGTGGAAGACGGATATGATCTCCCTATGATGACTCCCGCGGGTGGAGGACAAGATGTTTTGAAGCCTAAGGTGCAATGGAACGCGCAAGAGTTTGAGGCTTCAAAGTGGAATAGGAAGGCGATGCATGCCATTATGTGTGCCATGGATAAGAATTAGTACAAGCTTATTCAGAATACTCAGATTGCCAAAGTGGCATGGGACATCCTTCAAGTTGCACATGAGGGAACCGAGGTGGTGAAGGAGTCCAAGCTTCAAGTCCTCCAAACTCAATTTGAGTTACTTAGGATGGGAGAGGATGAATGCTTCAACGACTTCGAAATCAAATTGATGGACATAGTAAATCAAAGCCATCAACTCGGAGACCCGTATTCGGATAGGAGAGTCAAGCAAAAAATTATGAGATCTCTCCCCGATAGGTTTGAATCAAAGGTGACGGCCATAGAAGAAAATAGTGGCTACATGGATATGAAGCCAAGTGAGGTAATTGGGCGTCTCATTGCATATGAGTCTAGGAAGGCTCCTAGCACCACTACTCCTCCTAAGAAGTCTAAAGGAATAGCTTTGAAAGCATCTAAGGATGCAAAGGAGGCAAAGCATGAATCGGATGAAGACCTTGCCTTATTTGTGAAAAGGTTCAACAAGGTTATGGGGTTCAAGAAGAAGAAGGGATTTGGGTCAAGAGGACAAGATTTGAAGAAAAAGAATTCCTTCAAGAAGTTTGAGCCTAGACAAGAGAGGACCGAAAGGAAAGGGGTCCGATGCTTTGAGTGTGGTGGGATTGGTCACTTTGCACTCGAATGTGCTAATCACAATGAAAGGAAGAAGGGTAAAGTGATGGCCGCCACATGGAGTGGGAGTAGTGATGACTCCAATGAGGAAGATGAGTCTTCTAGTGAAGAAGAGCTCATGGCTAACTTCCTAGCTTTTGCCTCTTCTCACAAGAGCAAAAGTGCTAGTGAAAAAGAGGAGATGAGTCAAGAGGAAATTGACTCTAGTGAAGAAGAAAGTGACTCCTCTTCTAGTTCCAAAAAGAAGTTTGTGGAGCAAAAGGTGCTTGCTAAATATCATGCCGAGTTCAATGATTTAGCACTCAAAAGCACAAGAAAGATTGACAGGTTGAGAGAAGAAAACCTTGAACTTTCGGCTCACAATGACCACTTAAGTGAACAAGTGGAAAGATTGAAGAGGAGAGAGGATAAGTTAATTGAGGAGTTAGACTTATCCAAGAGAAGTGAAAAAGGCTTGAAGAGGGAACTTGTTGAGGTTAAAGGGTCCTTGGCTAGGATAAATTCTAGCACCAAGAAGCTTGATCATTTACTTGGTGTTGGAAAGAGTCCAAGTGACAAGAGAGGTCTTGGGTATGAAGATGGCAAGAAAGTCTCAACCTCTAACAAGACAGTGTTTGTCAAGAGCTTGAAGAACGAGGAAATTTCATTTGTGCAACCTCCTAGAAAAAAGTTAGAAGTAGGACAATGTTCTAATGCACAAGTGAAAATGGGGCCAAGAAGGAAATCTCAAGCTCAACCTCCTAAGGTTCCTCAAGCCAACACTCCTCCCAAATTGGCTCACAAAGGAAAGAGACCAATCATGCAACCTCAAGCTTGGAAGCAACCAAGACCGGTTCAACAACGAAGATGGATTGAACCCACTTATCCACAAAGACATGGACGTGCTCAAAGGCGAGGTATGATTCCTTTTTTCATCTCTATTTGTCACTTTTGTGGTTGTGATGGTCATATTAGACCAAATTGCTTTCAATATATTAAAATGTGTAGAAAACAAAGCATGATTGAAAAGAGAAAGAATAGAGCCAAGATGCATGTTTCTAGGAATGAAAATATTGATTTGCATGATCCTAGAAATAATAGAGCACATGTACCAAAGACCACTAAGAAAGCTAAAATTGTTGCTAAGTGGATTAGAAAGAATGAAAATGTTTGCCATGTTGCACAAATAGCCTTGAAGGCAAATTCTTCTAATTTTTGGTATTTGGATAGTGGGTGCTCTAGGCACATGACGGGAAACAAGAGTTTCTTCGAGACTCTTATTATAGAGGAAGGTGGAAATGTCACTTTTGGTGATGGATCCAAAAGAAATGTTGTAGGGAAAGGAACCATTTCCGTTCCCGGATTACCCTCCTTATCCAATGCTTTATTTGTTGATGGCTTGAAAGCCAATTTAATAAGCATTTCACATCTTAGTGATGAAGGATATTCCGTCTTGTTTTCTAAAGACTATTGCTCTATCCTAAAACCCGATGGACAAACCTTGTTGAAGGGCATGAGATCTAGCGACAATTGTTATTGTCTTGAAGCTAGAATTGTATCTAATCATGTGTCCATGGATGAGCAAATTGAGTTGTGGCATGAAAGACTTGGCCACATGAACTTTAGGGATCTACGGACCCTTGGAAAGTTCAATTGTGTGCGTGGCCTCCCTAAGCTTGGGAAGAAAGCCAATGGTATTTGTGGACCTTGCCAACAAGGAAAGCAAACTAAAAGCATGCACAAAAAGGGTAAGTATCTCACCACCAAGGAGCCACTTGAGCTTCTCCACATGGACCTCATGGGTCCCATGCAAACCGAAAGTTTGGGTGGAAAGAGATACATTTTTGTTTGTGTTGATGATTTCTCTAGGTTCACATGGACATATTTTCTTAGAGAAAAATCCGAAACTTTTGATAAGTTTAAAATGCTTTGTAATAAAATTCAAAATGAAATGAACTCTAATATTAAAAGCATAAAACGGATTAGAAGTGACCATGGGAGAGAATTTGAGAATGCCACCTTTGAAACCTTTTGTAATGGTTTAGGCATCTCCCATGAATTTTCTGCTCCTAGGACACCTCAACAAAATGGAGTTGTTGAGAGGAAAAATAGGGTCCTCCAAGAGATGACCCGTGTGATGTTGCTTAGCAACAATGTCCCTAGGAACCTATGGGCCGAAGCCATTAATACGGCTTGCTATATAGGAAATAGAGTGTTCCTAAGGCCCGGTACTAGAAACACCTCCTATGAGTTATGGAAAGGCAAGAGGCCAAATGTTAGCTACTTTCACACTTTTGGAAGCAAATGCTACATTTTGAATGACCGTGATCAACTTGGCAAATTTGATGCTAAGAGTGATGAGGGTATTTTTATTGGCTATGCCTTAAATAGTAGAGCCTATAGAGTTTTCAATTTAAAGACTCTAAGTGTTATGGAATCATCCAATGTCGTATTTGATGATACTAGGCTCAAGTCTAATGATCATGAGGAGGAGGTTATTTTTAGTGATGGTTCTCCTTTGGAGTAGGTTGTGGTGTCACCTAATGTTGGGACATCTAATGTCAACAATAATGACACACAACTTATTGATAGAGTTCCTCTCTTGGACTCTAAAGAACCCGCTCCATGGGTTAGGAAACTCCATGATAAAGAAGATATCATTGGAGAGGTAAATGAGGGTGTTAGGACTAGACATCAACTTGCTAATCTTATTAGCTATACATGCTACACCTCTCAAATTGAACCCAAAAAGGTTGAAGAAGCCTTAAATGATGAATTTTGGGTTCTTGCCATGCAAGAAGAGCTAAACCAATTCGAAAGGAATGAGGTTTGGACTCTAGTTCCTAGGCCTAAGACCACTAATGTCATAGGCACTAAATGGATATTTAGGAACAAATCCGATGAGGATGGCAACATAGTGCGAAACAAGGCTAGACTTGTAGCACAAGGGTACTCTCAAATTGAGGGTATCGACTTTGAGGAGACTTTTGCTCCCGTTGCCCGCTTAGAGTCCATTAGGCTTCTCTTGTCCATCTCTTATGTGCACAAGTTCAAATTGCACCAAATGGACGTCAAGAGTGCCTTCTGTAGGAAAAAATACCGTAGTACACGCAGCGGAAGCGAGATTAAAATAGAGTTTAGTATAGTTTAAAATTTTTCCATAATTTGAACCTTAACCCTATAATTAATTAACATATAATACTAAAGATATCATACCTTTGTCGCGTGATCCGATTGACATTGCGTCGATGGTAATCCGCAAGATCTTCCAATCCAATCACGAACGTGAATCACCTAGGAGCGTGGTCTCCCTTCTCTTTGAATTGTGTACCTGAGGATGGATTAACAAAACCTTTTCTTTTTCGTTAGTCACAACAAATTCCAAGAGGCTACAAAGAATGTTCCGGTCACTTTTGAATTCACAATCGTTAGATCGAAACTCGCGTGAACCTTATTCGAAATTGTGCACAAAACCTTTTGATATGAAAGTTACTAGTGCACTATCGAAATAAGAACAAACTTTTCTCTCTATTCCTCTTGGCCGAAAATCACACTAGTCTAAGAGTTGGATTCTATTTTTCTCTAGCAAAAGAAAAAAACTCTCAAGCCTTGCATTAGGGTTAGCCAATTCTATATAAAGAATATATATATACTGGCCGCAAATCACTTGCCAATATATATATCTATCTACCGCCAAATACTTTGCTAAATATATTATATATATCTAGTGACTAAACCTTGCACAATATACTATATCTATTTTGTGCGATGACTTTGCAAAGTATATTATATATGTAGTGCACCGAATCAAAATTTTAATTATATAATCCATATATATACACATGCATATATAATATATAATTTACCTTAATTCAACTTGCATACCTATTACATATATATGCGTGCTTTATAAATATATATATATATTTCCGGCTCATTGCCATATATATATTATAGTGTATATCTAATATATATTCTGCCGCATGCATATATGTATATATATTTCCGCATGCATTCATGCATATATCTTCTATATATTCCACATGCATATATATTATATACAATCCTTAATCCAACTCTTTAGTGTATTTGTGACTATATAAAAGACTTCCTTATTTGACTAGATAAATAAATCCCTTATTTATCTACTTACCAAATAAAGTCTTTTATATTTATTATACTACCACAATAGTATACTACTAAGAAACATATTTCCTAGTCAGAAAAAGATTTTGATATTTAATTAAATAATTAATTAATCAATTAATTAATTTCCATTTAATCAAATAATAAAAATAAAACAATATAATATCATATATATATATCTTGGCCATGTGCCATATATATTAATATATCTATATATTGTTTTTCTATTTTATTAAATCCATTGGACCTTAATAAAAGGCCCACATGTGAACTAGACTCATTCTTACTAAAAGAAACAAGCCCACATACCTTTCATTAATATATTAATATAATTGATCAGCCCATTAAATAAATAATGTGCAAATTATATTCTTAATATATTAAAAACAATTCTAGATGGACCCATAAATTGGTCCGGTAGAATTTATCAAGTGATCCATGCAAGTCCGTGTGGATTGGGGATCTTGGCGGGCTATCTAAATTTAAGCTTCAATAGACATAACCTAATCACAATCAACAAATGATTCATTTAGGTCCGATCTATTAATTTTAACTCATTCCACTAAAGAGCTAAAATTGAACTCTTAAATAAAGATAGAATAAGTAAATATTTCTCATTCGTACCCTAGACAATCTTATAGGAGATGGTGTATCCTCGTGAAGAATATCAGTAATCGCCAAAAGCTCATAGACTGCCTATAGCTCTTCAAGTTACCATATTTCCTCATATGACCACATTTGAACTTGGATATTTTGACTTGTCCAGAAGCCATGTTTCAATAGACACTATTGAAAACTTAACGTTAAGATTTAATATCCAATACCTCAAAACATCCATATGATGATATTCTACTCTCATTTAATAAATGGAGCCACGATGTCCATATCTATTAATGAAGTCCTCTATCGATTAACAAATGAATACCACCAAACTATCGAGGATAGACTATGCTATATGATCGTACTCATTGACAACTCAAATGATAACACTTGCAACCATAAGTCCATCATTTATCTCAGGATTAAGATAGACTCTCCGATTGTCCTGATAATGAAAAGACTTTTATCTACTGACGGTTCTAGATAAAGTATTTCATTGTGATCCAGTTCAATGCACCTAGTGCACTAGATCTTTTACTCAAAGCCACTTTGATGATTTTAGACTCATCATAACACATTTGATCCCACTCAAATGCCAGTAAAAGAATCTACAACTTTAACAAGATAAAGGTGCCCAACCTTTAACTTAAGTTGTGAACATTATTCAAGACTAACTAAAGAATTGTGTCTACCTCATACATATCCAGATGTACGAACAATTCTTCTTTTCTCATAGTCTTTTGACCTTATGATTATTTACTTTTGACAATTATAATAATTAAACTATAAATGCTATAAGATTTGTTAAACTAGAAATCACATTATTAATATGAATAGATTGTCAAAAACACTATTACACTCTTGCTATTGAGCATAATCCTAACAATCTCCCACTTGCGCTATAGCAAATGTGTCATATCTCTCATTCCCATGTACCCCTATATACAATTTCCCTTAAAAGATGATACTTCCTTTCAATGTGTTTTCCTCTCTTATGACTTCTTGGTTCTTTCAAATTAGCCACTGTTCCACTGTTGTCACAGTAGATAGTGATCTGCTTATTCGCACTAGGAACCACTTCCAAGTCAATCAAGAATTGGCGGAGCCAAACAGCCTCTTTGGTAGCCTTGCATGCAGCAACATACTCAGCTTCCATGGTGGAATCATCAATACAAGATTGCTTGATACTCCTCCATATGACTGCTCCTACTCCAAAAATAAACACAGCCCCCGATGTGGATTTTCTGGAGTCAGAATCTGATTGGAAATCAGAATCTGTATACCCAACGGGAATCAATTCCCCTCCAGAGTATACAAGCATATTATCTCACGTTCTCTTGAGATACTTGAAAATATGCTTGACTGCCGTCCAGTGATCAGGACCAGGTTTCGATTGAAACCTGCTAACTATGCCATCAGCAAAACAAATATCTGGTCTAGTGCAGAGCATTGCAAACATGAGACTTCCAACTGCCGAGGCATATCGAACTCTACTCATGAATTGCTCTTCATGCTCATTCTTAGGAATTTGTTCCTTAGAAAGCTTGATTCCATGTCTGAAAGGTAACATACCTTTCTTGGAATCCTGCATGGAAAACCTAGACAAGATCTTGTCTATATATGAAGCTTGGGATAATGCAATCGTTTTATTCTTTCTATCCCTTATTACTTGGATACCTAGAATAAAACTTGCTTCTCCTAAGTCCTTCATATCAAATTGTTTTGCTAACCATTCTTTTACTGATGTCAATACACCTACATCGTTTCCAATGAGTAGTATATCATCAACATAAAAAATCAGGAAAACCAACTTGTCGCCCTTAATCCTTTTGTATACACAAGGTTCGTCAGGATTCTGAATAAATCCAAAACCTTTAACAGCTTGATCGAACCTTATGTTCTAGGATCTGGATGCTTGCTTTAATCCATATATGGATTTCTGCAACTTGCATACCTTTTCCATTTGGCCCTTTTCAATGAATCCTTCTGGTTGCATCATGTAGATGCTTTCGTCAAGACTTCCATTAAGGAAAGCTGTCTTGACGTCCATTTACCAAATCTCTAGATCTAAAGATGCTGCAATGGATAAGAGTATCCTAATAGATTTAAGCATGGCCACAGGAGAGAAGGTTTCCTCGTAATCGATACCTTCTTTCTGTGTATACCCTTTATCTACCAATCTAGCTTTAAAGGTTTCCACCTTTCCATCCATACCTCTTTTCCTCTTGTATACCCACTTGCACCCAATGGGTTTTATCCTTTTAGGCAAGTCTACAAGGAACCAGACTTTGTTATTGAACATGGATTCAATCTCAGATTGCATTGCCTTTTGCCAATGGCGACTATCAACATCCTTCATTGCTTCCTTATACGTGTAGGGATCATCATCGTCCGAGAGATTCTCCACTGATTCTCCCAGACCGATGTATCTTTCGGGTTGTGTTCTAACCCTTCCACTACGACGAGGAATGGTAGGTTGTTGATTTTGTGTTGGATCGGAACTTACAATTGGGTTAGGTTGTGTAACCTCTCGTGGAATTGTATCTCCTGACATCTCATTCAAGACAATTCTACTTCTAGGCACAAAATCATTCATATAGTCCTTTTCCAGAAATTTAGCATTTGTCAAAACAAATACTTTAAGATCTGAAGGACTATAGAAATAATATCCTTTAGTTTCTTTTGGATACCCTACAAATATACATGTTTCTGAACGGGACTTCATCTTTTCTGTCTTTCCTTTTAACACATGCGTAGGACAACCAAATATCCTTAAGTGTTGTAAACTAGGCTTGCGCCCAGTCCACAACTCATGCGGTGTTTGAGGAACGGACTTAGATGGTACATCGTTTAGAATGTATATAGCAGTTTGTAAAGTATATCCCCAAAAAGAAATAGGAAGTGTTGAATAACTCAACATAGACCTAACCATATCCAAAAGAGTTCTATTTCTCCTTTCTGCTACCCCATTCTGTTGAGGTGTACCTGGTGCAGAAAACTGAGAAACTATCCCATTATCAATAAGATATTGCTGAAACTCACCAGATAGATATTCTCCACCACGATCAGATCTCAAGATTTTTATGTGTTTCTCAAGCTGATTTTCTACTTCAGCTTTGAATGCTTTGAACATGTCAAAAGTATCTGACTTATGTCGCATGAGATACACATAACCAAATCTCGAATAATCATCTGTGAAAGTGATGAAGTACTCATATCCGCCTCTAACTTGAATGCTTCATAGGACCACATACATCAGTATGCATTAATCCTAAACATTCAGTGGCTCTTGTGCCTTTGGTCCTGAACGACCTTTTGGTCATTTTACCTTCCAAACAGGATTCACAAGTTGGTAGATCATCAACCTTTAAGTCACTTAAAGGTCCATCACTAACCAATCTTTTAATCCTATTAAGGTTAATATGACCTACGCACAAATGGCATAGGTAGGTTTCATCTTATGATAATTTTACTCTTTTATGGTTAGGTTGCGTTAATTCTGTGTCTAACAAGTGAGAGATATTTCTATGTAAATAGAATAGACCATTTTCCAATGTACCTTTGTAAACAAATTTGTCATCCTTACTAATAATAAAAAAAATTTATTAAAAGTAACCGAATATTCAAATTTATTTAAACAAGAAACTGAAATTAAATTTCTCTTGAATTGAGGTACATAATAAATGTCTATCAAATCTAAATGCCTACTAGAATCTAGATTAACTCTAATATCTCCCACTGCACTAGTAGACACCAACGCTCCGTTGCTTAAACGCAAGTTGATTTCATTCTTATTCGGCCTTCTCCTTTCTTGAAACCCCCATAAGGAATAACAAACATGATTATTGGCTACTGAGTCTAAGAACCAAGAATCTGTAGATTCTGCCAGTAAACATGTTTCAAGATAATTCACATTACCTTGTTCCTTCTTATTCTGAGACTTTGGGCAATTACTTTTCCAATGTCTCTTTTCACCACAAAAGAAGCACTTCCTTTTGATCTTGGTTACTTTCGTAGTCTCCTACTTGGTAGGCCCAAGTTGCTTTTTCTTCTGTTATTCCTTGACCTTCTGACGGGCCTTAACAGTAGCAACTTTACCAACCATGTGAATTTGAGATTCATAAGTAGGAGCAGGTGGTTTAGGAGCAGACAGAATAAACTTATGTTTTTCAACTTGCAGCAACAACCCAATTTTCCTTTTCCATGTGTCATAATTATCTCCGGTTAAATTATTATCTTTTAAGATGTTCATTAGGGATGGGGTCATGATTTCTGAGTATAACAAAATTATATGAGTAAATAATCATGATAAAGCACTTTCGAATATTTATCTTGATTTAAATAAATAACTCAATCATAAAAATTCAACGGTGATCCAACACCAATAAATGTTACGCCTCCTTTGGGAGTTCGCACCATTTACTAGTTAGACTAGGTCCCACCTAATTGTTAACATAACAACCAACGTTTTCAATTTTAGCCTTGCAATTTTACTGACAAGAACTCTTGGGAGGATATCAATAAAATTACATTGAGTGTGTTACCAAGATATCGACCCTCAACTTTCTCTCACGAAAATCCCTCCTTGGGGAGTAGATCTCGTTTGAGTCCATTGTCTAGTCTATCCTTGTAAGGAAGTATGTTGCTAAATTCCATTCATGGACGCCCCTTGGTGGGATTACCAATAAATAATAAAGCTCAACTAACCTTGGAGGCCATAGGTGTTACAAAAACACCTTCTCCCACTCAATTATTTAAGGCGTGTGATTAAATCCCATAGAATGATTTACCAAGTTATCTAGATGCCAATTTTAGATACCTAAATCATTCAATGCATGTTCATACCAAAAGAGATATATGAGTGGCACTCCTATTCTATATGTCATGTTATCATACAATAACAAATATTGTAATATTTATGCAAAAAATAAATAGCAACAATTTTGGTCCATCCTAGAAAAGCAAGTAAATTACAATTGTCAGGAATACAAGATCTTCAGGTGGCCATCAACCATACGCTCATCCCTCGGCCTCCTCCCATGGGCGTGCACAGCCCACAACCCCACAAAGGGGCTGCCATGCGCAGCCCATAAGGCCACACAAGGCTGCCATGCGCAGCCCACCAAGGCTTGGGCTTGCCATGCGCAGCCCAATCCACTCCTAGGGTGCGCACGGTGCTCGTTCTCGGTTCCGGTTGCTTCATTTTTCTTCGTGTCTTCGAATCTTCAACACCCAAATACATTACGGCAATATAAAATAATAAATACTGTAGTATTAAATTTTTTATTTTTTTTTTATTCACTGCAGTACTTTTACACATAAAATACTGCACTAAAACTTAATAAAAAAAAAAACTGCTGCAGTATAAATAAAAAAATACTGCACATATTAAAAAATAAAATAAAATAAAACCTAGCAACTACCAAGAAGGAATTATGGCGATGATAGACCACCCTTCTTGTTACAATTCCATAACAAAAATACATTGAAAATCTAGGACCAAAATCGAGCAATAACAATCCACATAAAACATATATAAATCCATACATCACATGTAATTATATATGTGAATACCTAGAGTGCCATCTCTTTCTAAACATGCATAATCACAATAAAAAGAAATCGATCCACGTATATATACGTTAATTAATTAAAAGGGTTCAACCTAGGCTCTGATACCAATTGTAGGGAAAAATACCGTAGTACACGCAGCGGAAGCGAGATTAAAATAGAGTTTAGTATAGTTTAAAATTTTTCCATAATTTGAACCTTAACCCTATAATTAATTAACATATAATACTAAAGATATCATACCTTTGTCGCGTGATCCGATTGACATTGCGTCGATGGTAATCCGCAAGATCTTCCAATCCAATCACGAACGTGAATCACCTAGGAGCGTGGTCTCCCTTCTCTTTGAATTGTGTACCTGAGGATGGATTAACAAAACCTTTTCTTTTTCGTTAGTCACAACAAATTCCAAGAGGCTACAAAGAATGTTCCGGTCACTTTTGAATTCACAATCGTTAGATCGAAACTCGCGTGAACCTTATTCGAAATTGTGCACAAAACCTTTTGATATGAAAGTTACTAGTGCACTATCGAAATAAGAACAAACTTTTCTCTCTATTCCTCTTGGCCGAAAATCACACTAGTCTAAGAGTTGGATTCTATTTTTCTCTAGCAAAAGAAAAAAACTCTCAAGCCTTGCATTAGGGTTAGCCAATTCTATATAAAGAATATATATATACTGGCCGCAAATCACTTGCCAATATATATATCTATCTACCGCCAAATACTTTGCTAAATATATTATATATATCTAGTGCCTAAACCTTGCACAATATACTATATCTATTTTGTGCGATGACTTTGCAAAGTATATTATATATGTAGTGCACCGAATCAAAATTTTAATTATATAATCCATATATATACACATGCATATATAATATATAATTTACCTTAATTCAACTTGCATACCTATTACATATATATGCGTGCTTACCTATTACATATATATGCGTGCTTTATAAATATATATATATATTTCCGGCTCATTGCCATATATATATTATAGTGTATATCTAATATATATTCTGCCGCATGCATATATGTATATATATTTCCGCATGCATTCATGCATATATCTTCTATATATTCCGCATGCATATATATTATATACAATCCTTAATCCAACTCTTTAGTGTATTTGTGACTATATAAAAGACTTCCTTATTTGACTAGATAAATAAATCCCTTATTTATCTACTTACCAAATAAAGTCTTTTATATTTATTATACTACCACAATAGTATACTACTAAGAAACATATTTCCTAGTCAGAAAAAGATTTTGATATTTAATTAAATAATTAATTAATCAATTAATTAATTTCCATTTAATCAAATAATAAAAATAAAACAATATAATATCATATATATATCTTGGCCATGTGCCATATATATTAATATATCTATATATTGTTTTTCTATTTTATTAAATCCATTGGACCTTAATAAAAGGCCCACATGTGAACTAGACTCATTCTTACTAAAAGAAACAAGCCCACATGCCTTTCATTAATATATTAATATAATTGATCAGCCCATTAAATAAATAATGTGCAAATTATATTCTTAATATATTAAATACAATTCTAGATGGACCCATAAATTGGTCCGGTAGAATATATCAAGTGATCCATGCAAGTCCGTGTGGATTGGGGATCTTGGCGGGCTATCTAAATTTAAGCTTCAATAGACATAACCTAATCACAATCAACAAATGATTCATTTAGGTCCGATCTATTAATTTTAACTCATTCCACTAAAGAGCTAAAATTGAACTCTTAAATAAAGATAGAATAAGTAAATATTTCTCATTCGTACCCTAGACAATCTTATAGGAGATGGTGTATCCTCGTGAAGAATATCAGTAATCGCCAAGAGCTCATAGACCGCCTATAGCTCTTCAAGTTACCATATTTCCTCATATGACCACATTTGAACTTGGATATTTTGACTTGTCTAGAAGCCATGTTTCAATAGACACTATTGAAAACTTAACGTTAAGATTTAATATCCAATACCTCAAAATATCCATATGATGATATTCTACTCTCATTTAATAAATGGAGCCACGATGTCCATATCTATAAATGAAGTCCTCTATCGATTAACAAATGAATACCACCAAACTATCGAGGATAGACTATGCTATATGATCGTACTCATTGACAACTCAAATGATAACACTTGCAACCATAAGTCCATCATTTATCTCAGGATTAAGATAGACTCTCCGATTGTCCTGATAATGAAAAGACTTTTATCTACTGACGGTTCTAGATAAAGTATTTCATTGTGATCCAGTTCAATGCACCTAGTGCACTAGATCTTTTACTCAAAGCCACTTTGATGATTTTAGACTCATCATAACACATTTGATCCCACTCAAATGCCAGTAAAAGAATCTACAACTTTAACAAGATAAAGGTGCCCAACCTTTAACTTAAGTTGTGAACATTATTCAAGACTAACTAAAGAATTGTGTCTACCTCATACATATCCAGATGTACGAACAATTCTTCTTTTCTCATAGTCTTTTGACCTTATGATTATTTACTTTTGACAATTATAATAATTAAACTATAAATGCTATAAGATTTGTTAAACCAGAAATCACATTATTAATATGAATAGATTGTCAAAAACACTATTACACTCTTGCTATTGAGCATAATCCTAACACCTTTCTCAATGGCTTCTTGCAAGAGGAAGTGTTTGTTGAACAACCTAAGGGGTTTGTGGATGCACACCACCCCAATCATGTTTATCGCCTCAAGAAGGCACTTTATGGGTTGAAACAAGCACCGAGGGCTTGGTATGAGCGCCTCACTCAATTGCTTGTTGACAACAACTACACAAGAGGTAATGTTGACAAGACACTATTCATCAAGAGAGACAATGATGAGCTTTTCATAGCTCAAATATATGTTGATGATATAGTTTTGGCTCCACCAACAACACCAAAGTCCAACAATTTGTTGATGTCATATGTCATGAATTTGAGATGAGTCTTGTTGGTGAGCTTAGTTACTTCCTAGGTTTGCAAATTAGGCAACTAGATGATGGGATTTTCATATCCCAAGCCAAATATGCCAAAAACCTAGTGAAGAAGTTTGGTCTTGAAAAAGCCAAACATTGTGACACTCCTATGAGCACCACTTTGAAGCTAAGCAAGGATGCTAGTGGAAAAAGTGTAGACCAAACCTTATATCGTGGCATGATAGGGAGCTTGCTCTATTTGACCGCAAGTAGGCCCGATATATCATTTAGTGTAGGAGTTTGTGCTAGGTACCAATCCGATCCCAAGGAGTCCCATCTCTCTTCGGTTAAGAGAGTCATTCGATCTGTGAATGGGACTTCTAATTATGGGATTTGGTACTCATTTGACACTAATCCTAGTCTTGTAGGATATAGTGATGCGGATTGGGCAGGAAATTGTGATGATAGGAAGAGCACATCGGGCGGTTGCTTCTTTCTAGGCAACAACTTGGTGTCTTGGTTTTGCAAGAAGCAAAACTCAATTTCCTTGTCCACGGCCGAGGCCGAGTACATAGTCGCGGGGAGTGGATGCACTCAACTTATATGGATGAAGCAAATGCTAGTAGACTACGGATTCAACCAAGGTACTCTCACTCTCTTTTGTGATAACATGAGTGCTATTAATATTTCCAAGAATCCAGTTCAACATTCTAGAACTAAGCATATTGACATCCGCCATCACTTCATTAGAGAGCTTGTTGAAAATAAATGCATAGTACTTGAACATGTAGGTACTAATGATCAACTTGCGGACCTATTTACTAAACCCTTAGATGCTACTCGATTTAAAACTCTTAGTAGATCTATTGTGATATGTCTTGTGGAGTGATGTTCTATGATTGACCCCATATGGGGAACTCAAGCAAAGAGAGCTATTTTGCATTCTTGTAACTTGCAAAAAAAATTTGAAATAACTTATGCCTCTTCTTTTGATTGCTTGAGTAAGCTTGGTTGTACATATGTATATATGTTTTTCAATTCTATAGGTGTGAACCTTGCTTGTTTACAATCCATGTCATATTTATGTTCAAACATGCATTTTTGGACTAGGAGATTTACATAGGAAGTATGATGTGAATGACCTATAGTTATCTCTATGACATGATGTTTCTTAAATAACATGCTAATGCTAGATGAAAAAGCATGAAATTCATACAACATGCTCACATGAAAAGCATGAATTGATGATTGCATATTCTTAAAAATGCAAAACTTATGTGAAAGCTTATGAGACTCAAAATGAATAAAGGATCTTGTATCCGTTCAAAGGAATTTACATTCCAAATGTCTCTCTTTCTTTATTAGTTGAACATGGTTACTATCATACGAATATCTTATCCGGAAAAATCAAATAGGGTGCAAAGTCGCTCATGCCATGTTTCGCTTATAAAGTTGGATATAGTTATTCTTAAATTGAAATCTATAATCTCTATATCCTTGCTTTTCCTATGACATTGGTGAAATTGGTTTGAATTCTATTTAGAAACCTTTGTCATTTGCTTTGCCAAATACCATTGTATTTTGGACTTGAATGCTATATGTCTTGTATGCAAAGCATGTTGGATTCATACATTTTCTCAAATAAATCTCCTTGTTTCTCTCAAATTAATTGAAGTGCATAAAGTGACTTATATGTATATGCATATCTTGCATGCTTCTATCTCTCGTTGCTATGAGTGACCCGGTTGGGGACTACTCCTTTGCCTATATCATGACAAAAAGGGGGAGTAGGATATGGTAAGGGGAGTTGCAAAATATAGAAGCTTTTGTGCATTTTGGGGAGAACATACATTGAGGGGGAGTAACCCTTTGAGGGGAGCATTGCATTTATCATACATTGCATACATTTGGTAATGTTGTGCCTAAATTCTAAAAATGCAAATGCTTGGTATTGTTCTCACATGATTAATCTCACACTTTTCTTGTATTGGAAGTGTTAGAAACTCTTTTCAGGGATCGATCATTCTACAAGAGGATTGAAGACTTCAAGTTGCATTCTCTTATCTCTTTGTAATGTAGAATATTATTGTAATCCCGTAGTTTCTATTTTTTGTGAGGAATCAATGTGAGTGATGGTTTTGTCACGAAATAGCCAAAGGGGGAGATTGTAAGGATTCCCGTTGTTTTTAATTGGCTTATTTCGTGATCAAACCATAAATGGGGATCCTTTGTAAGGGTAGTTTAGATGTTGTTATAAGTGCTTTAGGCCCTTTGAAGACCTCATTATTGACAAGCACCAAAGGTAATATTCTAAGTGCTTACTTGTCTTGAAGAGATAGTTGCACACACTCACAACTCATGCATATGTTTAATCTTTGTATGTTGTGTTTCTTTTTGTTGTGCATAAATGCTTATGTACATCTCTTCTTGCTTGATTTTATGATTGCATCTTGTGTTTATAACAACATAGCATTTAGGCTTTTAGGATGCATATTGGTTGACTTTTGTTCCCCTTGCATGATTGCTTGTGGGGACAAAATTGTAGGCTGTGCGCTGGTCCACCAGCGCCGGTCGACCAGCGCCGCTCACCGGCGCAAAACGCCCAGTGGAGCGCCGCTGGTGTGGACCAGCGCCGGCCACCAGCGCCAATCGCCCAGGTGTGCGCCGCTGGACTGGCGCTGGTGGCAGCGCCTGTCGTCCAGCGCTCAAGCCAAAATTGGCTTGTGCGCTGGTCCTGCGCTAGTCCACCAGCGCACAGAGCATTTTTCTGGCGAAATTTCAAAACGACCTCACTTCACTTATGGCCTCTATATATATGCTAACTTGATTTTAGGTCACTTACAAGAGTTCTTATTCATGCTTCATACTTAGGATATTTTTCAAGAGAAGAAAAATACACAAAGAACTCATTTTTAATTACTCAAACACAATTTCATGATCATCAATCATCATCTAGCATCATCTTAGATCATCTAGATGTCATCTTGCATGGAATCTTCATCATACTTTGCTTGGTAAGCTTTTCACTAATATCTTACATATTTTGTGTTTAATTTATCTAGCAATCTCAATTAATTACTTGATTGTTACTTTGTATGCTTTGGATACAAAATTGAGATTAGTATGATGTATGTTTGAGAAGTTGTATTGTGCTAGCATATTAGGTTTTGTGCTTGATATTGATTAGCTTAACTATTTGACATGTCATTTAGTTTTGATATCTAGGATTGTTCTTAATTGCATATTAATCATCTTAGATAAGCATATAGGGTTTCCCTTGCTCTATGTTGCATTTTGGATATTTTCACATATTCACTTAGGGTTGTATTCTCTTCAAGAGAAGGTAAGTCTTGTGTGTAGCAATCGGGATTAGGTTGCTTAGATCACAAGCAAATTGGACTAGGTTCACTCATACCGGGATTAGGTAGGTGTGTGATTACTTCCGGGATTAGGTTGTAATCGTTTGCACATTTAGTGGATTCGAGGTTCGAGTGTGGCTTACTTACATAGCCCGTGGTTTTTCCCGTGAGGGTTTCCACGTAAAAATCAAGTGTTGATTTAATTTCCGCACCATATTACACTTGCTTGTTTATATTATCTTGAGGGTAAATTCGTAATTTTGACTAACACGAAAAATTGGGTAAAAAGCGTAAAATCTATTCACCCCCCCTCTAGATAGGTTTATACACACCGTGCTATAATTAGTTTCACCTTTGATGCTCCTAGTGCAAAGAATGGTAGATGAGGATGTGTCTAGATGGGTGGGTGTCTAATGGAAAGTGAAAAAGGAAAGGAGATGTAAAGAATAGGAAGAGAGGAATGGTTGGTTGAAGTAATCAAGATTTGGTGTTGAGTTTTTGGATGAAAAAGGTAGTACAAGATTGGAAATGGAGGAAGTTGAATGTGTGAAGTATGGAGGAGAGAATGCTAGTCCAAATCTCTGTATTTCGTGCTTAGAACCTCCCTTCAACTTGGAGAAAAAGAATACTTATAGTGGCTCTCGGATTTGTATTGTTAACTGCCAGAAATGCTGATGTGGCAGGTGTCGCGGTTGCATTTTCATGGTTTTAGAGACAGTGACGCCACCACGACAGACGGTTACACATTTTTAGATTTGGTTGTCACGGTTGATTCTCATCTTTTTTGCGGTTGTGACGACATCGACATTGGAAAGACGACAAAGAGATCTGAGATCCTGAGAGTGGTCGTTGTTTGGTCACATGACGACACAAACAGCGACACAAAGACCTGATTGATTTCTTGGGTTTCATCTTCTGCATCGCGGTTGTGGCTCAAGAGCGACACTCCACTGCGACGCCATACTTGATTGATTTTCAGGATTTCAACTTCCTGTTGCGGTTTGTTGCCACAGCGACAGTACCGCGACAACTCCTTGGCTTGAGTCTTCATTGCTTCATGCCTTTTGTTGTGGTGTGCCCAAAGGCGACACCATCAAGGGCGACAAAGCCCTGTTTTCACACTTTATTGCACTTTTTGTACCAAATCCATCTCCTTCTTCACAAATGCCCTTATGGCACAAATAAACCTGAAACACTTGATTAACATAGTTAAAACACGGGAAACACTACAAGAAAATAATGTATTTGTTGACAGTTAAAAACTGTCAATAAAACCTTTAATGATAGTTTTTATAAGTGTCAAGGAAGCTAGTGTCAAGAAATGTTATGACAGTTTTTTTTTTTATTTTTTTTATTTTTATTTTTTTTATGACAGTTATAAACTGTCAAGAAAGGTTTAATAATATTTAAATAAAAACTGTCGTCTATATTTAATTATAATATTTAAATAAAAAACATTTTTTATTTTTATAAACCATATACCCACCACCGGTCACCGGCAGCCGTCCGACCACCTACCTCCAGCCGGCCACCAGCCGGTCACCACCGCCGGTCGACCGGCCGCCGGCCGAACACCACTGCCGCTGACCTGACCACCCCCCGACCGCCGGCCACTATAGCCGTCGACCGGTCACCACCGTCGGCGGCCGTCAGACCACCCACCTCCAGCCACCACCCCCGCAGACCCTCCGACCACCCACCTCCAGCGCTGACCATCGACCGCCGACGGTGGTCAGACCACCCACCTCCGGCCAGCCAGCCACCAACCGCTGGCCACCCATGCCCACTAATAATAATGCCAATTAATTGTCATTATCATGTATTAAACTTGAGACCCAAGTCCAATGTTGCAAAATTTTACCACTTCACTACAGCAGTTGATGTGTTATCATTGGGACAATATTCATATATAACTCATAAGAATAAATCCTTATTACATAAATTTAAATTTATTCAACTAATCAAAATTCTATTTTCTACGACAAACATATATTAAAAAATATTTATTGAAACTTTTAATAAAATTATATTTTTTAAAACATATATAGTCGAGTTATTAATCGATATTCTATGGTCACGTTTTGTTACACGGTAGAATGGGAATAGGAATGGGAATGGGAATGAGAATGGAAAGGAAAGGAAAACTAAGTTTTTTATTTTGTTGGAACTTTAGAATTAGTCTCTGAATCAATATTATTTTGTTTGGTTAACAATAGAATGGAATGGAGTTAACTGTATTTTGACCAAAATACCCCTAATTATGAATGTATAATAACAGATATATTATGGATAATAATAATAATAAAATATAAAAGTATATTATACATATAATTATATGTTATTTAATATAATAGTATATATAATATATATTATTATAATAATAATATATATATTATATAATATAATATATATATTAATATATTAATATTATATCTAATATATGTAATAATATATAATAATATAATATATAATATATGTAATAATATATAATATATGTAATAATATACTATATATTATATATAATAACATAATATATAAATATATTATATTATATTTGTTTATATATCATTATATATATTATAATAATATAATATATAATAATAATATATATAATAAAAATATATATTTATATATCA
Source organism: Acer saccharum (assembly GCA_030490815.1). Taxonomy (NCBI): domain Eukaryota; kingdom Viridiplantae; phylum Streptophyta; class Magnoliopsida; order Sapindales; family Sapindaceae; genus Acer; species Acer saccharum. The sequence goes on from CM059866.1 coordinate 42,309,113, forward strand.
TTAATATAATATATAATAATAATATATTATTTTTGGAAAGGAGCTGAGGGCATTTTTGTAATGGAGTTGGGGCATATGAGGGTATTTATGGAATATAAATTTTAGTTTGGAATGTAATGGCTTTCCATTGGTTTTTGGATGGAATGCCCATTCCACCAAAATTGTGGAATCCTCATTCCAATGGAATCACCATTCCATTGCATTTTAACAAACCAAACGAATGGAATGGCTTTCTTTCCATTCCATCTAACCAAACATGGCCTATAAGAGACTCGTGACATCAATTGTAATAGACATGATTTGGAATACAACTCTCACTACATGAGAGATATTTCTTAACATGCACTTTGCAATTTAATGAACAAATGTAAGACTCAGATTACTAATTTATATGGGTAATTGGATTATTAATGCGTCTCTTAGTATGAAACAAGATGGTGCAAAATAAATAAACAATTTTTAAAAAATTATTTTTTTTGAATTTTTTAAAAGTAAATGATTTAAAAGTAAATTTATTAAATTTAAAATTTTACTTATCCAATATCGGTTTGCCCAAAAACCTAAATCTTACTGTAAAATAAATCCATATCGTGATTTTAATTGGTGTTGAAAATAGGAAGTAAAAGTTTAAAAAAATTATTAAAGATAAATAAAAAAAACTATATATTATGAATGTTTTATAATATATATATACTATATTATATATTATATATTATATATTATTATATTAAATAATATATATTATATATTTATTAAATAATATATATTTATAATATTTATATAATATATATTATAATATTATATTAAATAATATATATTATATATTTATTAAATAATATATATTATATTTTTATATTATATAAATATATTATTATATATATTGTTTAACCACGGAATGGAATTGAGTGAAATGCATTTTGACCAAAATACCCCTAATTATAAAAAATTCATAATATATAATATAAAATACATATATATTATATATAATACATATATATTATATATAATACATATATATATATATATATATAATATAATATATATGCATATATAAATATATATAATATATATATATAATTTATAATATACATATTATACAATATATATAATAATATATTTATATAATATAAATATATAATATATAATACAAAAATATATTATATTATATATTATTACATATATAATATAATATATATATATTATATATAATAATATAATATAATATATATATTATATATAATAATATAATATATAAAAATTGTATTTCTTGACAGTTAAAAACTGTCAAGAAAAACGTCTTCCTTGATAGTTTTTTCTTAACAATTTTTAACTGTCAAGAACAAAAAATTGTCAAGAAAAATGGTCTTTCTTGACAGTTAAAAACTGTCAACAAAGGTTGTTTTTCTTGTAGTGAAAATGCCCAAGAATCAAGCATAAAGATAAGGAAATAAGGACCAAAATCATACCAATTTTGGTTCGATCATCAACCTAGGTTGTAAACATTCATTCAAATAGTGGACTTAAGGACTGTGTGTGGCTAGATGGATAGCCCATGAGTTTTGTCCAGTTTGAGGGTTTCTCACGTAAATCAATCATTGTGTTTTTATTGTTATCCAAACTTCTAAATAGTCAATTGATTGCTTATTATGTTTGGGTGAGTTGATAACAATGACTAATCGAAAATTGGTAATTACAATCGATTAAAACCTATTCACGCGCCCACCCCCACCCCCCCTCTAGGTTAGTTTAGTCTCACTTTGTGGATTTTCAAAATGCTATGGAACATACATGTGGACTGCTTACTAAAATTTGTATTATTTTGTTAGATAGACTTTTGGATATGATTTTTGGCATTGTGTGCATTTAATTTCCAAATCAAGCCCAAACACATGACTCCAAGAAAGGATTGCAAACACAAACACAAACCACTCACTCCATAAACATGACCAACAACCATACACCATAAACACAACCATACCGTAGTTGTTGATCATGTGTAGTGTACAAACATAGAAAGGCAAATTATAAAGCTGTAAAGTAAGTAATAACGTGTACTTAGGCATATTATGAAATCGTGCAAAAATAGGGTTTAAAATAAATAAATAATTAATGTGTTAAAAATTAAGCACTTAAAACCCTTGTTCTTTATGTAAAAATGTCACTCAAAATACGAGTGATGACTTAGCACAAGAAAATTGAAAGTTGTAGCCTAGACGCTTGAATTAAAAGTTGTTTGAGTCATAGAGTTAGGAATTGTAATGTTTCAACGTACAACACTTAGCATGATCAATGATTTTCAAATAAACCCCATACCCTCCATACATCACAATAACACCCATCACCCATTGCAATTAAGAGGAGTCCTAATTGATCCTTAAGAAGTCTATCTTAGGAATTCGAATCAATGCATGTTCTTTCGACGTTTGTCAGGTCGATAAATGTTGATAATTGAGACCCCTAATTCCTATGTTTTATGTTATGTTCTTGAGTATAATTGAACGTTTAAATACAAGATTGTGTAGAAGATAGCTCTTGGAGTGAGTTTGATGACAAAAAGGTGATTTCTAGTGAAGTTTGGAGAAATGCCTCTGTAGTACATCCAACTTATGAAGACCATATCTCCCTCCTCAAATCGAATCAGGTTGAGATCTGCATGTTTTCGGAAAGCCCTAGAAGTCTAGTTTCCGGTGCACTTTATGGTTCATCGATCCAAGTTTTCTAGAGGAAGTTATGGCCGATTTAGTAACCGAAGGTCAGAGCTATAAAAGCCTACCGCGAGTCCGCGACCAATACCGCTGTTCGTGCACAATTGCATACGGGGTGGCCTGGGCAGTGGTAAAGAGCATAAGAACTCCACGGTTCAGACCGTGGCTGACCCCCGGAGCGACCCAGGGAGCGGTGTTACCTATTCTTGGCGGATTTCAACTTCGAATTAGTCCAAAATTGTCCCAAAGCTTTCCAAATCAAATCCTAATAACTTTAGAAGATCAAGACATGTTTGGGAAACTTCCTAAACTCAAATTAGAAGTCAATCATCAAAAGAGGAAATCCAAGTTAGGAAAGGAATATCATTCCTTGTTTAAATCGTCTTCCTACTTGGTGTGTGTTTCCTACATCAAAGCAAATTGGGAATCTACAAGGAGAATCACCTATAAATGCCAAGAGCTTTCTACAAGAGAAGTGTGGAGAGTTGAAGATTGAAGATTGAAGACTCTATCAACATTCTCTTTCTTCTACCTTTCTTTAGTTTAGATGTTTATTTTTCTAGTTTTTATTTCTTGCTAATTTCTTTGTTAGTTAGGGCTAACTTGAAGCCTTAGACATGAATTCAATTCCATAGACAAGTTTTGTTTAATGAAGTATTATTTTCCATGCATGATGGTTTCAATTTCTCCATAAGAATTGTTTTTCTATTATATTTGTTTCTTTGATTGGCCATCTTAGGAGCATGATTTTAGGATCTATGTTGTAGGATAGAGTTCGAATACTTGACGAACATATTCTTGCATGCAACAATTAATTGGAATAAGACCTAATTAAGGGAAATTGATTCATGAATAATCTAGAATAAATACCATGTTTTAGGGTTCACGTGATATTCATATTCTCTTGTTCACTTGCAAGGTTTTTATTATTTTTGTTTGCCTATTTGGCAACCAACAACGTTCTTGGTATTTTGACTTTTTCATGAGATCCACCTTCAGAAATGTGCTTCAAATGAAAATATTCTTATGTGATCACATTTACATATATTCAAATTCGCATATGTTGATAGAGAGTGAGTCTAGGATTCTAAGAGAAAAATCGACTGAAATCCAGTGAGGATTAGAGTCAAGGTGAATTGTATCTGAAATTCCCTCAAGCAATATAGTGTAATATATACCTAGATGGGGGGGAATAGGTATAGGCTCAAATTCTTCCGATATATAAAAAATATGCGGAATAGAACAATTAAAAGCACACTTGATGAATCTTAACAATTGAATTGATTTAATCAACACATGTGAAAATCAATATACAAGTAATGCAATCTATACAAACATATGGAAGATAAAGAAACATAAAAACGAAACTTGACATAAGTATTTTTACGTGGTAAAACCTCAGAGAGGAAACATCCACGGGTTGATACCACAACCACCGGCAAAGCAATCTACTATATGAAAAGGACTTACACACTCAAGCTATCAACTCATGATATCTGCTCAAGCTATCAACTCCTAATCTACCCTCGGGCTAGTGAATCACCAAGCCTACTTCCTATCCGAGATGTATCCTACACCTCTAGAAAGCAACTTCCTATCCAAGACGCTCACGTCTCTAGGAAGATTTCTTGCTTGCCTATCCAGATCCTCCCGACCCTAGACAAGTCTCCCTTGCTTGATTATCCGAGTCCTCTGAAACTAAATATAGCACGGTGTGTATAAACCTATCTAGAGGGGGGCTGAATAGATTTTACGCTTTTTACCCAATTTTTCGTGTTAGTCAAAATTACGAATTTACCCTCAAGATAATATAAACAAGCAAGTGTAATATGGTGCGGAAATTAAATCAACACTTGATTTTTACGTGGAAACCCTCACGGGAAAAACCACGGGCTATGTAAGTAAGCCACACTCGAACCTCGAATCCACTAAATGTGCAAACGATTACAACCTAATCCCGGAAGTAATCACACACCTACCTAATCCCGGTATGAATGAACCTAGTCCAATTTGCTTGTGATCTAAGCAACCTAATCCCGATTGCTACACACAAGACTTACCTTCTCTTGAAGAGAATACAACCCTAAGTGAATATGTGAAAATATCCAAAATGCAACATAGAGCAAGGGAAACCCTATATGCTTATCTAAGATGATTAATTTGCAATTAAGAACAATCCTAGATATCAAAACTAAATGACATGTCAATTAGTTAAGCTAATCAATATCAAGCACAAAACCTAATATGCTAGCACAATACAACTTCTCAACATACATCATACTAATCTCAATTTTGTATCTAAAGCATACAAAATAACAATCAAGTAATTAATTGAGATTGCTAGATAAATTAAACACAAAATATGTAAGATATTAGTGAAAAGCTTACCAAGCAAAGTATGATGAAGAATCCATGCTAGATGACATCTAGATGATCTAAGATGATGCTAGATGATGATTGATGATCATGAAAAAGTGTTTGAGTGAATAAAAATGAGTTCTTGGAATTTTTCTTCTCTTTGAAAAATATCCTAAGTATGAAATCTGATATGAACTCTCTTGTCTGACCTAAAGTCAAAGTGTTATATATATAGGGGCCATAAGTGAAGTGTGGTCATTTTGGAAAAACGCACTAAAAATATTGCTGTGGCTCGCCTGCCGCGGTCGCTCAACCGCGGCACTGTAGCCACGGCACAGCAAGGACGTTGCTGTCGCTCGACTGCCGCTGTCCCAAACCGCGGCGGGCGTCACAGCACAAAGCTTGATTTTCAAGCGACTCAAAACATGACCAAACGACATCAAAACCTTTCATATAATATACCGTTGGAAAGGTATGGAAGTCTACTTTCTACTCCAATTAACAAAACATGATTTGGATAACTGTAGAAAAAGTTATGGTCATTTGAGTGACCAAAGGTCAGATTCGGATAACAGCTGTGATGCCCTGTTTTAGTGGTCACTTTGGAAATTTCAAAACCAATCCAAACGGTCATGAAATATTACGAATAATATACCATTGGAAAGGTATGAGAGTCTAGTTTGTCCAGAATTTTACAAAACTCAATTTCAATCTTTTCATAAAATGTTATGGTCACAAGACCATACAAAGGTCAGTTTTGAAAACACTTAAAACCTTGAAATCCAATCTTTTGAAACTAGACACTTACTCCAAATAACCAAACCAAATCTAACACTTATCCAAGAGAAGAATGAGACCTTCTCAAGTGGTCAACCATCACACTAAGACATGCACACCATCGTGCAAGCGCGGACGTTTCCGATCACACAAACGGAAACGAATTACACCACACTTAAGACTAACATACATGAAGTGCACGTGTGGGTATTGAATGCATCATAATGCCTATCATGTCATGGCATTTCATAGAACAAGATGCAATCAATTAAATGCAAGAAGAGATATTGAATAATCAATAAAGCACAATGCACACAAAATATAAACACAACATTCAAGAATAAGAGTTATGCATGTTGTGTGTGTGTGCAACTATATCTCTTCAAGGCAAAGTAAGCACTAGATATACCTTTGGTGCTTGTCCTCTTGAGGTCTTGGAAAGGGTCTTTGATCTTCAACAAATCACTTAGACTACCCTTACAACCAAACCCCAACTTGTGGTTTGCCCACGAAATAAGCCAATCAACAAAACGGGAATCCTTACATCCTCCCGACTCTAATCAAGACTTCCTTGCTCTATCCACAAAGCTTCACTCACTTTGCTAGAGACTTCAACCTAATGCAAGACTATGATCTACGTGATGCAAATGATGCAAACACAATCAAATTAAGCTAGATGATCAATCAAGCTAAATGTACATGTTCAATGATAATCTAGAATAAGCTTTCAACACACAATCATAAAATTATCTAGAAATCAAGACATGTAAATCAATAAGAACAAGGTATGATTATTCAATATATCACACTAAAAACCTAGTTCTTAGATCACGAAATTAAACCTAGAAAATAACATGAGGCACATCATATATACTTTTTCTAGAATCAATTTCAAACAAAATCAAGTTTAGCATATATATGTTCAAGAGAAATCACAAAGCTAAAACTCAATTGACAAATGATCAAACACACCTAGCATATGATCTAACATCCTTCTCAACATATTTCATCAATCAAATAGTAAGAATCAAAGAGATGATCAAAGATGAAATGAAAAAGAAGAAGTTGAACAAAACAACCTTGACCACGTACTGAAGATCAGTCTACTGGGAAGAATGGCGAAGACAGCTGCCTCTGGAAATGCTTGGGGTTTGTAGCTCTTATCAAGACCAACAATTTTGGCTTTTGAATCAATCGATTTCAAGTTCGTATGAGAAAGTTATGATCAAAATACTAAAACTAAAAACTGAAGAAAATCTGCAGAATTTCGTGAAAAGTTCTTCAAGTTCTTCAACGCCTGTGGAGGGAAGGAGAAGTGTTTAAAAAGAAGAGAGAGAAGAGATTTTTGGGCCAATCAGTAAGGGCCACGTCACCCACCCCGTGGGGGGGGGCGTGGGCCTCATGGGGCCAAAGAGGGTCTCTAGTCGTGGGGCCCACAGCCTCCCTCACGGCGTGGCCCACGTGGCCTCTTGGCCACTCTCACCTCTCTCACGCACTCTCACGTTCTTTAGCCATAACTTGGGCATCCGAACTCTAATTTCAAATCTGTTTTTGGATTATGAATTGTGACTCCCTCACGCATGACAACGACTATACAACTTTGAAAAATGGTTGAGAAATCATCTCGGAAAACGACGATGAAGTCAACTCAACGAATGAGAACGAAAAGTAGCGTAGCTACATCGTTTGGACTCGAAACCTTATGAATGAGTAACCGAAATGATCGGAACTCAATAAGGCATCAAATAAGAACATGTTCAAGTCCAAAACACAAAATACACAAACAAATAAACACATATTCACACAAGCATGCTATATCAAAGAGATAGTCACCAAGCATGCAATTCTACAATGTTTGTCTATACAAGATCAATGCATGAGCATACTATGAGTTGTGTGAATGTGTTATACCAAATGTTTGAACCACTATGCAGGGACACACATGTATGAATTGTGTGTGTGTGCGCTTATGCCTTGCAAGAGGAAAAAGTATCTCGATACCGTAGCATCCAAATAAGCACATTTCCTCTTGAAGACGAACTTTGCATGCGATGTTGCTTTCCTTCTTTGAAGCTTGATCTAATCTCGAAACACCTAAGCAACTAAGCAATACAAACAAAAAGTGTTTTGCAATGGAATCAAGCCAACACAAATCTAAGATCTTATATCACAAAGCAAAAACTTTTCAAAAATTTTGGTTTTCGTAACATGTTTGAAGTTTGTAGTATTGTTTGTTTATTTTCTTTTTTAGTTTTAGTTGTTTTGCTCGAGAACGAGTAAAGGTTAGGTTTAGGGGTTTTGATTACTCTAAATATGTATATATTTGAGCGCTTCTTTTCCTAAACTTTGTGTCCGTTACTCGAGCGTTTATGTCATTTAATTGCATCTTTGAGTCCTTTTTAGGTATTTTGAGGTTTCAAGGATAAATTAGTACTTAATGAAGAATTTTGGAAAAAAAAGAAGAGAATTTTGTAGCAAATCTGCGAGAAGGATCTCGTAGATTGAAGTCGCAAAACCATAGTAGCAGAATCTAAGACTTGGATATGCTAAATGAAGTTGCAGATTTTGCAGATCAGAAGCAGAGGATCCTACGATTTAAGGTTGTGAGTTGGAAGTAGTAGAAGGAAGTCGCAGTTCAAACTAGACATTTCTGTGAAGTCTTTTTTACGAGTTCTACCAAGTAGTTCAGCATCAGAGAACACTGCGACATAAAACTGCGAGAAAGAACTCGCATATTAAAGTCGCAGTTTAGCCACGTATAAGGATTCTATGAGTTCCAACCAGCAGAAAAAAGTAGCAAATCATGAGCAGAGAGATCTGCGACTTCAAACTACAAGATCAAAGTCGCAAATCTTGGTAGTAGATCTCGTTCCACGTCAGCTTGCAAGCGGTTCTCATCCAAAAAATTTCCCCACTATATAAACACATTTTTCTTTTGCTGAAAGTGTGCTAGTAACTTTAGGAACCTTATAAACCCCTTTTCACAGTCATTTTACTTTTGAAAACACTTTAGATTAAACACTTTATTTTTCTTTATAAGTTTTAGTTTGAGTCACTCTTAGAATTTTCTAGATAAGTTTGAAAGCTACTTTTGGACATAAAGGAAGGATTTGTTGAGCAAGGCTAGAGAGAAGCATCCAAGAACCACAATGAGCTTTCTTTATCTTTTTCTTTCCTTTCCTTGTAATTTCATTGTAATGAGTAGCTAATCTCACATGTTGGGGGATTAGTGTTTGTATATATGTGAACACCCTTTTTGTAATCACCTAATCTATCTAGTTTTCCATCCATTGAGTTTGCACTTATGCTAAATATTTCTTCATGAGTAATGTTGAATTGAAATTCTATTTGATATGCAAGCATGATATTTTAGTGCATGAAGAGTTAAACCTTTTATATAGTTGAAAAAACTTGTTTAGGTTTGTCTTGAAGCTTTAAAGAAGAAAATCATTTTAACCATCCTATCTCTAGGTTTGTTTAATTTGATTGAAGAGGCTTTTATGTGATTAACGAGTAAACTTGCCTTATTTCTTAGTAATGGATTTAATTGGATTTAGATTAGGTTAGTAACAGTATGCTTCATTAACTCCCCAATGTCTTTTATTATTGAATTACTAAATTCGTTCATTAAATCGTTTAAGTCAAATTACTTGATTCTACTAGATAATTATAGACTAGTTGGTTATAACTTATCATATCCTTTAGATTAATTCTTAGTTGAATTAGAATAGTTTGTAGTAAGAAAGATTGGGCTAAATTCGTTTAGAATCCACTTCCTCGTGGGAATGATAACCCTTACTTGAGTCCACTTTACTATTCAGCAATCCGTATACTTGTAGAGGGTTGTAGATTCGCATGCTCCATATATTTCATTTGCGTAATATTATATAGAGGTACACCCGAAGTGTGTCAGTCAAGACCCATTAAGCACAAGATCATTAAACCAAAGCTGTCCTATCAAGGTTATGCATAAAACAAGCGTTTCCCATTCAATTAAGCTAATAATCAAGATCATGCTCGGAATGGTCATCCAAGCACAACCCTAACTCTCATTCACTCAAATAATTCTAAACACAACAATTCTGAATTATCTATCAACATACAAACACAAATGAGATATTTGATTAATCTACTCCTACAACATTAAGTTATTCTACTCCTAATCTCATCCATAGATAGACATTAATATCTAACCCATTATACACATGAATATCACAATAAGAGATATAAAACATAAACATATCAATGTATGGAACAAAACCCAAATCAAATCAAAGAACAATACATCCATATATTAGCACAAGTGTTGATTTACAAATATTCCCACATGGGGTTACACATCAAAGATAACAAGAAATACAAGAAAGTGAGATAAAAGAGAAAACCCCATGAAGAAGATCTCATCAACGAAATTCCTCTCCTTTTTGTTGTATGGCTTGGTTTTGGTCAAGAGACCACTCATTTCTCCTTGCAATCTACTCTTAGATGTGTGTAAGATGTGTAGAAATGGTGGTGGAGAGGCATCTGTAAGGACCTCCATTTTATGATTGGCTTATTTCATAGCAAATCACATTGGGGATGATTTTGTAATGGGTAGCTTAAGTTCTCGATGGCAAGCTTCCAAACATCTCTGTGACTTCAATAGTAAGAGCTAAAGGTAAATCACTTGACTTGCCTCTTGAAGAGAATAGTTGCACACACACACTTACATGCATTTTTATTGTTATGTATTTATTCCTTATTGATTGTGTGTACATTCGTTTCACAATCACACTTGCACTTCTTTCTTAGACTTAAGTGTGATTTTGTGTGGTGTAATTCGTTTCCCGATGTTTGATGGGAAACGTTTTCGCATGCACGATGGTGTGCTTGTTTTAGCGCGATGAGAGACCACTAGAGATGGCCCCAATGCGCGGGTCTTTGTGCGCGGGTCTTTACCCGCACACCACCAGCGTACTGCACTCGTGTTGTTTTTTCAGATCCTGATGCATCGGTGACTACGTTGATCTCTACCCGTACAGTGTTCTCGGGTTTCTTATCATGTGCCCAATACACGGGTCTTTACCCGCACATCAAACCCACGCAGTGTCACTTAGTTTCACTAACAGCGTAGTTTCACTTAGAGTTCCTTTATATATCCTTTCATCTTTTCCATTCGTTTTTTAAGAGCTTAAAAGTTGATTTTTAAAGAGAGGAATATTTCCGTAAGAGAGAGAAGCTCCAAGAGTTTTTCCTTAACTCTCCAAACCTAAAACCTATCATCTTCATGAATCATTGAGCATCTTTAGGCATGGGTCTTCATCATTAAGTTGATCACTTGGTAAGTTGAACAAAAACCCTATCTTTGTTATTTGTTCATACTTTCCAATATTGTGTTTTTATTGCATTTATTAGTTAATTAAATGCTTGGATTCTCTTTATTGCATATCTATATTAGTTTCCTTGTATGATTGGGTTTGTATTGTGATAGCTTGCATTTAGGACATTATTGCCCTCTAGCAAAGTCTTTATGTTTTGCATTTAGACATTGTTAATTAGGACTCATTGATTTTATTTCTTGATTGCATTTATTGTCTTTGCTATATTTAATGATAACTCTTGTTGACTGGCTTTTGTTTGATGACTAGGTTTTATATTTTCATATCATTATCTAGTTAGGTCTTTATGAGCACTCATATAGGCATTTTGATATCTAGGATTGCTTTTATTGCCATCATATATTCCTAGATAAGCATTTAGTATAGCCTAACATTATTTGCATATTAGAATATTATTACATATTCACATAGGTTGCTTATCTCTTCATTGAGAGCCAAGTCTTGTGACTACGGTGGTGTAGTGCACAAGCATTGGTCTAGAATCACTATAAAAGGCCCGTAGGGTAGTAGTGGTGGGTTAGTGACTAAGAATGGTGTGACTAGAGGTTAACCTAAGTTGTAAACATCATTACATATAGTGGATTTAAGGACCATGTGTGGCTAGAAGGATAGCTCGTGAGTTTTACCTAGTTGGTGGGTTTCTCACGTAAATCAATTGACGTGTTATTTATTGTTTTCTTCACTTTAATTACGTTGATTGTATTTGTTTGTAGTGGGTTAATTTTTGTAATATTGACTCATCCGAAAAATTGGTAACTAATTGGATTAACAACCCATTCATCCCCCCCTCCCCCCCAGATTGTATTAGACACATAGTATATATTTTCAGCATCCATGGAGGAAAAACCTCCATGAATGCCTTTGAAGCTCCTCTCTCTCTTCTTGAGATGAAAATCCAAGAGAATTGGTCTCTTGGAGCTTGTTGGAATGTTGGTGTATTTCTCACTAAGAGAAAAGAGGCAAATGGGTGTATTTATAGGCTGGGCAAGTTTAGGGCACGAAATGGGGGTAAAAAGACCAAAATGCCCGTGAAATTTGTGTGATTTCAGATTTGACAAGGCGAGTGCAACCTTTCAGCGTGGGTTCAAACCCACGGTACAAACCCGGGGTGAACTCTACTCTCTGATGTAGATTTTTGGTGTGGCTTCATTCCCGAGGTGACCTTTGGAGATTTGGCGCGGCTTCATAAGTGCAGGTTCATACCCGTGGTACGAACCCACGGTGGTCTTCTAGACTTGAGCGTGGCTTCATCAATGTGGGTTCATACCCGCGGTACGAACTCGCGGTGATCTTTTGGACTTGAGCACGACTTCATCAGTGCCTTTAGTGTGGTTTCATTCCCGCGATGACAAACCTGCATGACATCACTGGAATTGAGCTTGGCTTCATCAGTGCGGGTGCATTCTCGCGGTGGTCTTCCAATGTATATTTTGCCCTGTTTTACCTACATTCGGTACAAACACCATCTTTGAGGGACATTTGCCTTTACTTGGCTACAACACAAGTTATATACATAAAAACGCTTAAAAACGAATACAAAAGACAGAAAAAAGGGAGCTCTAAATGTGAACATTTTTAGAGCGATCAGTGTGACTGTGACTGGAGAGTTGATGCTTGATCCTCCACGAGATTTGGGGGTCCGTACTTGGTATGAGCTCTATATGGAAAAACCAAGGGATGAAGGAGCAGGTCCAAGTTAGCCGAAGAAGAAAAAGCGAGCCAGAGTTGTAGAGGCTGAGATAGATGCAAAGTTAGAGCTATAGGGTATGGAGGCAGACATTAAGAGAGAGGCAGATGCTGAGGATGATATGGCTGAGGAGGATAATGAGAAACTTAGGCCTTTGGAGAGCATCTTAGCAACAATCAAGCTTTCAAGAGAGGACCAAATGGATGCGATTGCAGAGCATACTAATGACGTTAAGGAGGCCAAGGTAGATGTACTGAAGGAGAGGGTAGAAATGGAAAGAAGGCTAATGGCGAAGATTGATGAGGTAGATATAGGATGGAGGCATGGTTTTAGGATAGAGGCACGATTTTACAGAAATGAGGAAGGAGCTTGGCCTTATCCCATATTCCAGGAAAAAGAAAGCACCTCCAGTTCCCCCAGTTGGCAGTCCATTGAACTTAGAAGAGACTACTGCGATGCGCATTGTCATATAAAGATCTTTAAAGGAGGCAGCATATAGAGAGGCAGCAGAGAGGGATCCGAAGGGCAAAGATAAGGTTCTCGGTTCCATGCAGCAACATTTCACCACCTAACCTGTTTTTCTTTTATGCTTGTTTTATATTTTAGTTTGCTAGTTCTATTTGTTGAACTTTGTTTCTTTTGTTGCATGATTTGACTTATTTTCATTCTAATTTATATTGCTGCTTAGATTAAGGGTGTGAGCTGTATTGTGATAGCCTTAGGTTGATGTTTGTCTTGCCTATATTTTGGAGAATTTTTGCTTGAGACCGGAATTTTAGAATTTGCTTGCATGACCTTTTGAGCCTATGTTTAGTTTTATATATGGTTGTTGTGTGTGGTCAAGGTATTTGTTTGTGATTTTCCTTTCTTTTTGATGTTTTAAAGTGTTGGGAGTCGTTTTTGTTAGTCGTCTTTTTTGTTCAATTTCTTGTTTGTGTTTGTGAGGTTGGCACGCTTCCATGCCGAGTTCTCATTGTCAACATTAGGGACAATGCTAGATTTAGGTTTGGGGGTGTGGCCGCCATTGTCAAGTATAATTGTAAAAAAAAAAAAAAAAAAAAAAAATGTTTTAGATTTTCAAAGTCGTTTTGTCATTTTTTTTTTTTTTTTTTTTTTTTGCAAAAGGGACATGTTGAACATATTTTGTTTGGTGAGATGTTTTTGTGTGTGTGCCTTTGAGAAGTGTTTGTATGTATTAGTTTCTGAGTCTAGTCTAGAGTGCACTGCGCAAAGTGCGGTTAGTCCCTTTCTCTTAATGCCCTTGTGGATGAGGCATCATACTTGAATGTGAGGGGTTAATAGTGGAGACTACCCATAAGAGTTAGAGCCTTTTAGCGTTTTATTTTGAGGGTATTTTCATTTCCACTCTTTAAACACACACTTCTAAACACATCTATGCTTAATTGGAAAGTCTCATTACACTACATATCATCGTTTGTCATAGAACATTCATTAATAATGGACTGCTTGCTGAAATTTTTATTTCCTTGATAGATGGACCCCTAGAAACGATTGTAGGCAATGTGTTCTAACCACTTAAATATGGCCTAAACACCTTCCCATCCCATACGTGTGTGCTCCCAAGCCAATTTTGATGCCAAACACATTAAAACCTTTCATTTCATCTCCCATATCATCTCTAACCCTCGTAACCTAAATAGTAGACCGCTCTTCAACTAATTTATTTTGTTAAGGTTTAGGACTTATATGTAAATGTTAAGCTCTAATTTATGTATGGCATGTACCTAAGCAAGAGTGTATGAAATTGTGCAAAGAAAGGACTAGTATTAAAATAATAATAATAATAATTAATTAATAAAAATATAAGTCGAGCCTTGATGTAATTTGTAAGCACTACGCAAGCTATAAGAGTAGTGATCTAAGCACAATAGAGCAAATTGTTGTTGGGATTTATGCCATAAAGCTTGTAATTTGTAAATGTTATAAATTCAATAATAAAAGAAGCAGTTATTTTATTCAAATAAATTGACTCATAAGTTTATATTATATATGCAAACATCCAAGATTGCTAGATGTAATCTCAAACTGAGCATATGAATGTCATATACAGAGGAATTCAGTTTGAGACATGAAATATAAAGAGTCCGTAGAAAGCAAATAAAGCTGGGTACTTTATTTGTGGTTAATCTATAGCTGCGGTCCATTCCGTATTGTATGGTGGTCTTATCCTAGACTACTTATATGGTGTTATGAGAATGGAGGCACCTTATATGATGTGATCATATTGGATTGGGCCACGATCTATATAAATCTATCACTAAGATCCGTTAGTTGAAAAGATTCATACATATCGACAAATGATGGTTGTATATGGCTGATCTAAATCCTGAGTGTCTTACCAACTCCTTTAGGTTAGATCGTGGTTTTTGATTTACCATGGGTGAGATCAGAATAGCATTCTTGGTCAATATCTCCGTATCTTGGAACCATAGTTTGGCATGTGGCTGGGAAGGAATGCACACAATAATTGAATACACTCCTTCTTGCGAGAAATAGATAAGTAGTTCCCTTAAGGGTTGATTCGGGACTTGAACGATTAAGAGCACTCTCCTTCTTCCATAAAGGAATGAAGGATATAACCATTCAAGAGAATCAATGGTACTTAAAGGAAAATATATAATTAGAGAGGTATAATAGACTTTATAACATAGCTCTAATTATGAACTACTTTGTGGAGGATCATACCATATGTAATAGCTATATCGATGGACACTGATAATTTGATTGTGTAAAACATCTACAGTTACGAGAGTACAACCTTCTAATTATGAACTACTTATGGAGGATCATACCGTATGCAATAGTTATATCGATGGACACTAATAATTTGGTTGTGTAAAACATCTACAGTTACGAGAGTACAACCTTAGGTTTTTAGTGAAATAACTCCGAGATTAATAATTGTGAAATGTTAATTAAAGAGTTTAATTAATTTTTATAAGTATTATTGGAGCTCAAAACTATGGGTTTATTAGGTCCCCTTGCTAGCCCTTTACGATTGATAGTAAAAAGACTCACGAAGAATTAGATGGTCCAATTAATTGTGTTACGAAAGTAACTTAAATATATTTTGGGAATTAATTAAATGATGTGATTATTTAATTAATATATTATTTGATGGATGAATTAAATATTATTAAATAATATGATTATTTAATTGACATATTAATAATTAAGAAATAGTAATTGTTATATGGAGGTTTTAAGTTTGAACCTTGACAAGAGCAAAATAATAAAATAATAAGTGATTATTTTTATTTACTCTAAATAGGTCAAATGTTCAAACCCTAGTGGTGACTGAATTAAAAAAGGATTTAGAATCATATTTTAACTTGGATTACTAAACCCTAGGATCCTAGCATATAAGATATACTTATAGGGAAAAATAGACAATCCAAACCCTAAAGAGAAAAGAGAAGGGTGCGGCCACATAAGAAAGAAAAGAAAAGTTTTTTTTTTCCTCCCATTGTTGACCGAATTCATCAAAGGAAACAAGGTGTTAACTTCCAGTTCACTTAGGCCTCCATTCAACTGCTCCTAGAATCCATGACGTGCCCACACACAGTTGCTAGATCGCAGAACATAGCTCGAAAGGCTTAGTGGTGAAGGATAGAAAAGAAAACGAAGGAGTGTTCTTCAAAGGTATGAAAACAAATCTCTTCCTCATATTCATGTATACAAAAAGGTCCTAATAAGACGATAAATTTTTTGAAACCTATCATTCTTAAATCTCTTGATTTTTATCCCTATTTTCTGCTGCGCGACTTACGATTGTAACGTGGATGCCAAATGTTAAGTTAAATGTTGTAATAAAGCTGATCATCGCAATTTAGAATGTAATGCCTTAGCGGAATCAATTGGTTATGAATTCCCCATTTTCCCATTTATTCATTACCCAATCACCCAAGGCCCCGCTACAACCAACAGAAAGACCTACTTGATCTTAGGGAAATTCTAAATATGGAATGTTAGTTGAAGCTTACTCTTTCCACGTTCATGACATTCGGTTCCATCCATGAGACATAACTACAGAAATGTGCATTTATGAATTTCGACAAGTGATTATGAAGACATAGATATTATCATTGAAAAAGAATGATGATGATGATGAAGCAAATAGGCTTATAGTGGATATAAATTTCAGGTCACAATTTGAACAAACGCACTCCAATCAATCTGTATAGGAAGTAAAGAAAAGCTCCATGGAGAGAGGCCTATATTCTCTACTCATCAGCTAAACAGTCCCTTAAGGAGAGAGGCCTCCACTGCTCCACATGCCTCTATGGAAGACTCTAAATGATAATAATAACAACATTAAATTAGCCTTGCCCCAACCCTTAATTATATAATCATGAATTTTAATTCCCATTTTGTTGTCATTTTGGATATACATGAGTTTGTGTGTAGTAGCGAAGTCTTTTATTGATTTTCTAACAATTATACGATACGATAGTATTCTTAACAAGACCCGTGCATCAAAAGGGTTGACAAACTAGTTAATATAAAAAATAATACATAATTGTAAAAAAAGTTCAAAAAGTTTAACAAATTATAAACATTAAACATAAGTTCCGAACACAAACAAAAATAAAATCAATTAAGAGTTTGAAATATAAATATAATCATTTGTCATAATAAAATACAATAGCACTCAAAATTTGATACATGTTCATCGATAGAAGACAAATAAATTAGTCCAATATAAATACATGTTCATCTATAGAAGACAAATAAATTAGTCCAATATAAATTAAGCTTTATATTTTGTTGGATCTGACGGATTGACGGATTTCTATACGGAAATCTAAGATCCGATCCAATAGATTTTAGAATTTATAATCTAATTTGATTCAATCATGTCCTCAAATCTAATCCAATCCAATGGATTTGATTCGATCTAATGAATTTTATTGGATCGAATTGGATCGGATGGGATGATGCACAACCCGACAAAGCTAGATCAATATTTTTAAAACGGCTGCTGATTGAATTGATGTGATGAGATGAGATGATCGAACGGTTGGGATTTGTTTGTGATAAAATGGTTGTGGGGCCAAGTGGAGTGATGAGCATCCACATCAGCCAAACTAAAAACGTTTCTTTTGTGGGCGATCAGGTATTCAGGTGGTCCCACAACGAAACAGAATTTTTTTTTTTTTTTTTTTTTTAAAAGATAAGAAAGCCTCGGTCTTATCTTACATCTTCATATCCCCATTCTACCCTTCACCTTACCTTTAAATTACAATTTTACAACAGTTAAATAATAATAATAATAATAATAATAATAATCATAAAACTTTTGATTTCTATCAACCATTGAATAAGAATCAAACTCTTGTCACTATAAACTATTTCTATAAGGTGCCCTTATTTACACTCATATTTTATTAAAAAATTTAATTATAAAAATATTCCAAAAACAAATTGATAATAAGAAGAGGTTGCTATAATTAAAAAAAAAAAAAAAAAAAACTATGTATATCCATCTTATTTTCAATTATATCAAAAATTTTAAAAGAAAAAAAAAAAGAGGTATGATAAATCCTAATCAAACCGTAATTCTATTTTAAGTATCAAAATTGTTAGGGATTTGAACCGATTAATGCGGAAATGTCATGTCTAATATTCGCCTATAACTCAGAGCAATTAACATCCATAGAAGAAAAATAAGATGAGAGAGAATAAACAATCACACAACACAAGATATACGTGGAAAACCCTAAATCAGGGAAAAAACCATGGGCCGTCAGGATGACAGAGAAAGTTCCACTGTATGATAAATTGTTACAACCATATACTTCAGAATTCTCTCTCACACCTTAACCCCAAACTATAGAGCCTCACTAAGTCCCCAAGCTCACAACCAAGCTTTACATCATGACTCAGCTCATAACGCTCATAAGATCCTCACCAAGAACCCCCCAATATCCCCTAGGTCTCCCTTGAATATCACCCACGGATCTCTAACTTGATCCACAGATATTCCCCGGATCCCTCCACAGATATTCCCTGAGGTCTCCCCCGAATCTCACCCATTCTCTCTGATGTTTACATCGTGTTCTTTTTGCTCCACACAAAATGACCTAATTACAAGGTCTATTTATATTAGTTACAAGGAGTTTAAGACAAAAAGAAAATCCTGCTCCTAAACGTACAATACTTACTTGTTTTACATAAATACTATTTCCTTTTATGACAAGTCTTCTTGTAAAGAGTATTCATTTTCCTTCAAGCACAAGAACTTCCAAAGAGAACACTTTCCTTTTCCGCTGAAGATTTCTTGTTCCACGCATGTTTAAGATTGACTAAGGTTCGGGTCATATGCTGGCCAGCTACACCCTATACCGTTATAGTCACTGGAAATTACATCGCTCATAAAACTGCGATCCATATGCTGAAACAATCCTGACCGCTGTCACTACCGCCGTCAAAGGCACAACGCTTTCCATAGTGCTAACTTCTGGAACAAGGACTGCTGTCATCATCGCTTTCAAAACCACACAACGCCATACCGCTATGGGAACTGCTGTCAAAGCCACAGTACAACCCACAGTGGTTTGCTTCATCTTTCGTTCTCCTGGTCTTCAAACCTCTCTCAAACACCATATCCAACTTCCAAATGTATCCCACGTCTCCAGGAAGTTCCACATCAGTTGAGTCTCGTTTGGTTAACATTGGGTTCATTCGAGAATACGAACCAAAACCTAACAATTCTCCCATTTGGCTTGAATTCTTAAAACTTTGTCCACAACCACGATTCTCCATACCGAGAATCAATATACTCCACCACAAAGTATAACCACTTAGGAACGAACCATCCTAAGATTTTTTTTTTGTTCGTTGTTCCAGCACCATGTTGAAATAACCTGTTGAAATTGTGGTGCACCTCCTCACGTCAGATTACCAAGGAGTTCGTCAACCATTGACATCCTTGTTCACCATACACTTTGCATCACTTTCTGACCAATGTCTTGAGCACAATTATGGACCACTAGCAGCAACATATCTTCTTCCATGGCCAGTGGGGAAAACTGCCAAAAGGATAAACATATCTTTACATCACTCAACCCTGTTAAAGACCTTTTGTCCTTGCATTACATACCTAGTGAAAGACTTACTACTAGAACCGGGAGTGCTTTACCGAATAAGCCCCACACCACATTAGAGACTAAGAGTGTAAATTTTTTTATTTATTTTTATATACAATCAGCGCCTTGTGTCACCTAGATTTGATCTCCATGACTTGTACCTACCACCACAAGTCAAATTCTCCTACATCAATATTCTTCTTTTCATCAAACCCTACGAGTTCGAAATCGCTTTCAAGACGTATCTCCTTTGCTAAATGTAAATGTCGCGCAGCGGAACAAAGAAAGATTGATAGTTAGGTTTTAAAATTTTTATCATCTTTGGACCCTTTTGTATACACAAACATGAGAAATGATTTGTTTTCATACCTTTGAAGATCTTGATCGTTAGGTTTTAAAAATTTATCATCTTTGGACCCTTTTGTATACACAAACATGAGAAAGGATTTGTTTTCATTCCTTTGAAGATCTCTCCTTCGTTTTCCATTCGATCCTTCACCACTAAGCCTTCCGAGCTATGTCCCACGATCTAGCAACTGTGTGTATGGGCACGTCACGGATTCCGGGAGTACTTGAATGGAGGCTTTAGAGATTCGGAAGACAACCCTTTGTCCCATTGTTGAGTTCGGCCAACCTATGAGCAAAAGAAAAAAAAATTCTTTTCTTTTTTCTTTCCTTGTTGCCGCACCTCTTATCTCTCTATTAGGTTTTGGTTATCTTGTTTTTCCTAATAAGTATATCTTATATACCATGATCCTAGGATTTAGTTTAACCAAGTCAAAATAGGATTATAAATCTTTTTTTAATTCGGTTACCACTAGGTGTTGAACCTTTGACCCCTTCAAAATAAATAAAAATAATTTCTTATTATTTATTTTTTTGCTCTTGTCAAGGTTCGAACCTGAAACCTCCAAATAACAATTAATAATTCTTAACTATTAATATGTCAATTAAATAATCAGATTATTTAATTATATTTAATTAATCAATTAAAAAATTTATTAATTAAATAATCATATAATTTAATTAATTCCCAAAATATAGTCAAGTTACTTTCGTAACATAATTAATTGGACCATCCAATTCTCCGTGAGCCTTGTTACTATTAATCGTAAAGGGCTAACAAGGGGACCTAATTGACCCACAATTTTGAGTTCCAATAATACTTAGAAAAAATAATTAAACTCATTAATTAATATGTTACGATTATTAACCTCGGAGTTATTCTACTGAAAACCTAAGGTTGCACTCTCGTAACTGCAGATGTTTTATACAAACTAAAATATTAGTATTCATCGATATAACTATTAAATATGGTATGATCCTCAACAAGTAGTTCATAATTAGAGCTAGGTCATAAAGTCCGTTATACTTCTCTAATTATATCTTTTCCTTTAAGTACCATTGATTCTCTAATGAACAATTATATCCTTCGTTCCTTTATGGAATAAGGAGAGTGCTCTTAATTATTCAAGTCCCGAATCAACCCTTAAGGGAACCACTCATCTATTTCTCGCAAGAAGGAATGGATTCCTCTATTGTGTACATACCTTCCCAGTCACAAGCCAAACTGTGATTCCAAGATACGAAGTTATTGATCGGGAATGTTACTCCAATCTCACCCATGGTATGTCAAAAACCACAATGTAACTTGAAGGAGTTAGTAAGACACTCAGAATTTAGATCATCCATATACAACCATCATTTGTTGATATATGTGAATCTTTTCAACTAACAGATCTTAGTGATAGATTCATATAGATTGTGGCCCAGTCCTATATGATCACATCATATAAGGTGCCTCCATTCTCATATCACCATATGAGACCACCGTACTTTACGGAATGGACCGCATATGTAGATTAACCACAAATAAATTTGTTCTCTACGAACTCTTTAGATTGCATGTCTCAAAATGAATACCTATGTATATGACATTCATATACTCAATTTGAGTTACATCTAGCAATCTTTGATGTTAGCACTTATGATATAAGCGTATGAGTCATATTTATTGAATGAAAAAAACTACTTCTTTTATTAATGGATTTATAACATTTATAAATTACAAGCTTTAGGGCATAAATCCCAACACTAAACCCATACTAGGCAACCATGATCATTATCCCAATTCCACCAAGTCCTCCATATGATCTCCCGTAAAGACTTGAAATCGCCATCGCCAAACCATATGGCTCTGATACCAATTGTTGGGGATTTGAACCGATGAATGTTGAAATGTCATGCCTAATATTCGCCTATAACTCATAGCAATTAATATACATAGTAGAAAAATAAAATGAGAGAGAATAAACAATCATACAACACAAGATATATGTGGAAAACCCTAAATCAGGGAAAAACCACAGGTCGTCAGGACAACAGAGAAAGTTCCACTATATGATAAATTGTTACAACCATATACTTCATGATTCTCTCTCACACCTCAACCCCAAACCATAGAGCCTCACTAAGTCTCTAAGCTCACAATCGAGCTTTACATCATGATTTTCAGTTCACAACGCTCACAAGATCCTCATCAAGAACCCCCTCTAATATCCCCTAAGTCTCCCCTGATTATCACCCACGGATCTCTAACTTGATCCACTAATATTCCTCGGATCCCTCCACAAATATTCCCTGGGGTCTCCCCGGGATCTCACTCACTTTCTCTGATGTTTATATGCTGTTCCTTTTGCTCCACACAAAATAACCTAATTACAATGTCTATCTATACTAGTTAAAGGGAGTTTAAGATAAAAAGAAAATCATACTCCTAAATGTACAAGGCTTACTTGTTTCACATAAATATTATTTCCTTTTATGACAAGTCTTCCTGTAAAGAGTATTCTTTTTCCTTTCAAGCACAAGAACTTCCCAAAAGAACATTTTCCTTTTCCGCCAAAGATTTCCTGTTCCATGCATGCTTATGATTGACTAAGGTTCGGGTCATATGCTGGTCAATTGCACCCTATACCATTACAATCACTGAAAAGTACATCGCTCATAAAACTGTGATCTGAAACAAATTAATGCACGGTGTGTATAAAACTATCTAGAGGGGGGGTGAATAGATTTTACGCTTTTTACCCAATTTTCGTTTTTAGTCAAATTTACGAAAATGCCCCAAACTAGACAATATAATAATCAAGTGTAATATGGTGCGGAAATATAAACGACACTTAATTTTTACGTGGAAACCCTCACGGGAAAAACCACGGGCTGGTAAGTGCGCCACACTCGAACCTCGAATCCACTAATTGTGATAACGTATACAACCTAATCCAGGTTTGACGGCCTAATCCCGGCCAATATCCCGCTACCACTACCCGCAGGCCTGTAAAAGTGGACCTAGTCCAATTTGCTCATGTGACCACCTAATCCCGGTGTCCGACCTAATCCCGGTCTATCACACAAGACTTACAATCTCCTAAGAGATCAAACAACCCTATGTGAATATGCAATGATATCCAAATATTGCAATAAGAGCTAGGGTACTCTAAATGCTTACCTAGGATTATAAGATGACAATATAATCAATCCTAGATATCACATGTAGCTATATGACATGGCATATAACTTTAGCTAAGTAAAGGATAACCAATCCTAGATACAAAGCTATCACAAACAACACTCAATCAATACATCACAAATAATCTCTTTTCTTGTATTTAGCATATGATCTAAAACATACAAGTAATTTAAAAGAGATGGCTTGGTATTTAAATACTAAAATAAGATGAAATTAATCAAAATCTTACCAAGCAAGTTGTGATGATGCAAACCCATACATGGATGCACTCTATATAGACATAGGAGATGCAATATGAAATTTGATGCAAAACGGGTTTGATTTGAGTGGTTAAAGGTGAATTCTTGATTTGATTTTCTCTCAAAATCTAACTTTGAAGTTTAGGGTTCTTAAGAGTCAAGAACTTGTTCAGATAATGAGAAAGTGTGATATTTATAGACATCAAGAATAGGGCAAGTGAAAAGACAATTTTGCCCCTGAATCACACTATCGCGGTTGCTCTGTGGCTCGACTGCCGCGGTTGCAAAAACCGCGGCACTGAAACCGCGGCGGGCGTCACAGCACAAAGCTTGATTTTCAAGCGACTCAAAACATGACCAAACGACATCGAAACCTTTCATATAATATACCGTTGGAAAGGTATGGAAGTCTACTTTCTACTCCAATTAACAAAACATGATTTGGATAACTGTAGAAAAAGTTATGGTCATTTGAGTGACCAAAGGTCAGATTCGGATAACAGCTGTGATGCCCTGTTTTAGTGGTCACTTTGGAAATTTCAAAACCAATCCAAACGGTCATGAAATATTACGAATAATATACCGTTGGAAAGGTATGGGTGTCTAGTTTGTACATAAATTTTCAAAACTCATTTTGAAACTTTGTGTAAAAAGCTGTGGTCACACGACCATGCAAAGGTCAGTTTTGAAAACACTTAAACATTGAAATCCAATCTTTTGAAACTAGACACCTTACTCCAATCAACCAAACCAAAACTACCACTTATCCAAGAGAAGAATGAGACCTTCTCAAGTGGTCAACCATCGCGCTAAGACATGCACACCATCGTGCAAGCGCGGACGTTTCCGATTACACAAACGGAAACGAATTACACCACACTTAAGACTAATCATGAAGTGCAAGTGTGGATATTGAATGCATCCTAATGCCTATCATGACATGGCATTTCATAGAACAAGATGCAATCAATTAAATGCAAGAAGAGATATTGAATAAATCAATAAAGCACAATGCACACAAAATATAAACACAACATTCAAGAATAAAAGTTATGCATGTTGTGTGTGTGTGCAACTATATCTCTTCAAGACAATGTAAGCACTAGATATATACCTTTGGTGCTTGTCCTCTTGAGGTCTTGGAAAGGGTCTTGATCTTCAACTAATCACCTAGACTACCCTTACAACCAAACCCCAACTTGTGGTTTGACCACGAAATAAGTCAATCAATAAAAGGGAATCCTTACATGATCCATACGCTGAAATGATCCCGACCGCTGTCACTGCCGCTTTCAAAGCCATAGGGCTTTCCACAACGCTAACTTCTGGAACAAAGCCATAAGGCTTTCCATAGAGCTAACTTCTGGAACAAGGACCGATGTCAAAACCACACAGCGTAAAGCACAGCACCATACTGCTATGGGAACTACTGTCAAAGCCATAGCGCAACCCACAGCAGTTTGCTTCATTTTTCCGTTCTTCTTGTCTTCAAACCTCTCTCGAACACCATATCCAACTTCCAAACGTATCCCATATCTCCAAGAAGTTCCACATCAGTTGAGTCTGGTTTGGTTAACATTGGGTTCATTCGAGAATACGAGCCAAAACCTAACAAAAATTTATCATGAAATACATTATTACCATATAACAAAGTAATGAAAAGGAAATTTCAAGAAGACTCAAATCTTACAAAAGTATGTATTTCTTTAAAATTTATTTTGTATTTTATTTTGTTTTTCTTTTATGTCTACTTATAAACCATATCATGTCTAATTTTAAACAAATGAAGATGAGGCGTAAATTGATAATTATTCATGAGATTTTTTTTCTTTTTCTTCTTTGAGAAAAAAATCAATTATATTTATTTGCTTTTATTACCAATGTTTTTTTTTTTTTTTTTTTTTTTTTGTTGAAATATTACAATAATATGGGGTTTTGGGGAAGGAGGAGACTCAAACCGACAAACTTATGGCATACCGCTGAGCTAACCTCATTTTGCCTACCAATGATGTCTTCTTAATAAGTAAAAAGTTGGAACAATGATTGATTTTTTTTTTTTTTTTTTTGTTATTTGTTGTAACTATGTTTAAAAATAAAATTACCATATATATTCAAACGTGCATAATGTTTGTAAAAAGTACCATTTGTTGTACCTTCAATTTTATTTATTTTATTTTATTTGTAATGATTAAAATTATTTCTATATAATTATTGATCATATTTTTGTTTGATCAATATTACAGTAAAGGGATGCTATCTACCTTTCTTATTTGCCTTTCCCACTCATTACTTGACACGTATATACTTTTTTTATTGAATAAAAAGATCTCACTTTTTGCTACAAAGTTTGTTCACGACTTTACCCCTTATTAATGAAATGATAGAAGCAACCATCAGGGGTAAAGACGTAAACAAGTTTTGCAGCAAAAAGTGAGAGCTTTTTATTCAATAAAAAAGTGTATACCTGTCAAGCAATGAGTGAGGAAGGCAAATGGGAAAGGTACATAGCATTCCCTATATATATGTATATATATATATATATATATATATATCTATTATATCAGAAATTCTATTATCAGTTCGAACTGACAAAAGTTATATCAGTTCCTTACATATGGGCCACTGGATTTAAATACTTTGACTTGGCTGTATGCACTTGTCAGTCAAAGTATTTAATTCCAGTGGCCCATATACAAGAAACTGATATAACTTTTGTCAGTTTGAACTGATAATAAAAAGACGGTATATTATATATATATACGGAAATTATCATATCAGTGCGCACTGATAGAATTATATAAGGATATTGAATGTGAGCCACTCGTTTTACATACTTTGACTTGGTATGTATGCACTTGTCAAATCACTGTTATAAATGAGTGGCTCACATTCAATATCCTGATAAAGTTATATCAGGATGCACTGATAGGAACGGGACCACATATATATATATATATATATATATATAGGAAAATAAAAGTAAAGTAAAAGAAAGTCAAATACGGCAAACAAAAAATCATCTAACTAAGACAATGGCATTTCCGTAATTCATTCAATAAAATAAGGTAAAAAACTAGATTTCATCAAATACAAAAATCCACGTGTCCTTTAACACAGAGTTCCTTTTCACTGTCGTCTCCTTCAAAAACCCGACCCGCTTCTCACTCTCTTCCATATAATATTACTCTCCGTGATCTCCCTCGTCGACGTGAACAGTCTCTTTTGAGATAGAAGCAGAGAAACTATCGTTTCGAAGAGAGAGAGAGAGAGTTAGGTACAAAACCGTCGTCGTCTTGTAACTGTAGTAGTTTTTGCAGAAAATGGACGAAAATTCCGCTATCATAGAGCAAATTCTCAGAGAAGATGAGCTCCAAAACAACACCGCCGCCAACCGGATCGACGACACCTGGAAAACGGTGTCGTACCGGAAAAAATCCTCGAAACCGTCGCAGCAAGAGAATTCGATCGCCGATCGCCGCCCCAACCGCGGTTGCACGGCCGGCGATGTGTTCCGGTCGATCGAGCAGCATTCCGAGGACAGGCGCCGCCGGATTTTTGAGGCTCAGACATCTAGCGCCTCCGCCGCCGCGGACGGTTTCGACGGATCGAAGAGGCATTCCGATGAGGATGACGATAGTGATGCGGAAGGTCCCGTTGCCGCCGATACGGAGGTCAAGAAAGTAAAACAGAAGAAGCCGAAGAAGCCGAAGGTCACGGTGGCGGAGGCGGCGGCGAAAATCGACGCCGGTGATCTCGGTGCTTTTCTTGTTGACATAACTGTGAGTGACATTGTCATTTTTTTAATATTAAAATTTTAAATTCTGTGAATTTATATGTTCTTTGCATGGCCTGGTAATAATGTGATTTTTGTTGTTTGATAGACTTCATATGAGAAACAGCAGGACATACAATTGATGCGATTCGCTGATTACTTCGGTCGCGCATTTGCTGGTGTTAGTTCGTCCCAATTCCCTTGGTTGAAGACATTCAGGGAGTCCTCTGTCTCCAAGATGGTTGATGTGAGTATAAAATGTGAATGATTTATGTTGAATATTTGAATCCGAATATGTCAATTTTTTTGCATGCATATAGAGCTTTATGTTAATTGATGAATGATGATCCTTTTGACTTGTTTTTTTCACCATAAGTTTACTGTTTTATTTGTTGCCTGATTTGTAGATTTATAGTAATCTAGAAAATGTGATCTTATTAATGTTGCTGCTGAGCAGATCCCAATTTCACACATCTCGGAAGAAGTTTATAAGACATCAGTTGACTGGCTTGGCCAGAGATCGTTTGATGCACTTGGGTCCTTTGTGTTGTGGTCATTGGAGAGCATTTTCACTGACCTCACAAGTCATCAAGGAGCTGTCAAGGGCTCCAAAAAGGCTGTTCAGCTAGCACCGTCAAAGTCTCTGGTAACTTTGATTGCTCTCTGATTTTGTCTTTTGTCTTTGTTTTTTTGTTTTTTTTGTTTTTTTTCCTGTATGTGTACCTAATGTTCCTTTACTTCATCGATGATGTGTTTGTTTGTTGCATTTAACGAAACAAAGGCCAAAAATGTAAAGTCTATAATCTGTATCAGGTTTGATGATGTGTTTGTTAGTTGCATTTAACGGAACAAAGGCTGAAAATGTAAAGTCTATTATCTGTATCAGGTTTCAATATTTAGACTTCTTAAGATTGTAGGAGACTAGTTAACAAACCACTTCCTTCTTTTAAAGGCTTTTGTTTTAACTTTGATTATTGGTCAGCATGATTTACAGTAGTTCATCATACTACTGTTGGCAGGACAGATGATGACTATTGATTTTATCTCTGATTAGAATATATATGCAATCATTGATTTGGAAGAATTCATAATTAAAATGATAGGATAGTCCATGGAAGGCCATAAATTATATGAATATTTATAAAATTGTCTGATTTTCATATTTTGTTCCATTAAGATTTTCTTTGTTTATGGTGTTTAATTGTAATATGCAAAACCTTACAGAAATAAATTCTGGGATATGGTCGGTACTAAACATAAGTGTGCTTTTCTCTGGTTGATCCATTAGTTGTTATTAATGGTTTTCTTCATGGTGATAGAACATATTTGACTAAAAGACAAATTCAAATTATAAAGTACTGCAAAAAGTTCATGTGTTTGAATTTACATGACAAGCCTTTATTAAATCCAACCTTGCATGTGAATTGGTGTGTTAGAATTTAAGCCTCCATTCTCGTTACACAATGTCGTGGACTGAGCAGCACATTTGTCCTCTTTTTCCTCTTGCCCTCTTCTACTAGGTATTTTACTTCCTTCAGAGAGAAATTGAACTTAAACATGAGCCTTTTTCTGGTCTACACTTTCTTGAGACTCAGAACCTATTCTAATAAAAAACTCTTACGGAATTGGAACCTTAAACTATTGGAAGGGTCCATGGAAGCCCTTGATAAATGGTGCCTCGGTCTCTTTTAATGATTTTTGTCGATAGGACAATAATTTTATAAGCTCTACACCTAAAAGCTAGAAAATTTTGCCCTCTTTTCTTTTATTCTGCCAATCTTCAGTATCCACAAATGTATATTTCCTTAAAACCTAGAAAATTTTATTGAAATGCCATTCCAGTTTTCACAGCTGCATAAAAAGGGACATATCTGTTGGTCAGTTGAATAATTAATAGATAATTATTACAATGTTGGAACTCCAGGTGGCTATATTTGTTGTTGTAGCCATGATACTGCGACGGAAGCCTGATGTCATGATCAGTTTATTGCCTATAATGAAGGAAAATCCAAGATATCAAGGACAAGATAAGCTTCCAGTCACCATCTGGATAATTACTCAGGTGAATTTAGATAACATTGATAAGTTAATTTTAATGTAATTTTTTTTTTGGAGTATGAATTAAACCAGGATTTGAATTTCTGTTCATCTAGGCTTCCCAAGGAGATTTGGCTGTGGGGTTGCACATGTGGGTGCATGTTCTCTTGCCAATGCTGAGTGGCAAATCAAGTTGTAATCCACAAGCCAGAGACATGATTTTACAGTTGGTGGAGAGGTTGGAGACCATTGAAACTCATTCTTTAATCCATATTTCATACCTTTATTTACTTTCTTTTTTATTTTTGGTGTGTGTGTTTGTGTGGCTCTAAGGCATTTCAAATTGCAAATCACAGAATTATATTCTGCTTCTTTCTGACTTTTTTCTTACTTGGGATGACTTCAGAATTTTATCCTCACCAAAAGCACGTACAATTTTAATAAATGGTGCTGTTAGAAAAGGGGAACGCGTAGTGCCACCATCAGCTCTTGAGCTTTTGATGAGAGTCACCTATCCTGCGCCATCTGTTCGAGTTAAGGTTGGTTTTCTATTTTGGAGTATTCGTAGTAAATGGAATTCAACATGTACAGGAATTTGAAGGTTTTGATGCATTCATAATGTATGTTTTGTTTAGGCAACAGAGAGGTTTGAAGTTGTATATCCAACATTAAAGGAGGTTTCTCTCGCTGGTTCCCCCGGAAGCAAAGCAGTGAAACAAGTTGCACAGCAAATGTTGAACTTAGCAGTCAAAGCAGCCGGGGAGGGTAATGATAACTAATAAGAACTCAAATAGACTGCTTTTGAGTGACAGGCTACCCTGCTCCCAGTTGCTTGAAAGTATAAACATATTTGTTCCATCGTTTTTTTACCTAAGTTGGCGTGTCATGCCTTTTGCAGGTGTTCCTGACCTATCAAGGGAAGCAAGTGACATTTTTATTTGGTGTTTGAATCAAAATCTTGAATGTTACAAGCAATGGGTAAGCATTTTTTGATTATTGCATAATCATTTTTCATTTGGGACATCATCTTCCTTTCTTGCATCGTCAATTTTTTGTTGTTTTCTTCTAAATGTATTTGGAAATTGTAACAGGACATGCTCTATCTGGACAATCTTGAAGCAAGTGTTGTTGTTCTAAGAAAGTTGTCTGAGGAATGTAAGGAGTATTCTGATAAACATCCAATGTGTGATGCTTTGAGAGAAACTTTAAAGAGTTTCAGGCAAAAGGTATTATGTTTCAAACATATAAGACTAGAAATTTAAATTTAAAGACATAAAGACTTGTGAAAAAAAAAGAGTTCTTTTTTATTATCTGAATTGATTGATACAATCTTATCATTAAGTGCTTTAAACTTGGTTTATTATTGATTCAACATTACCTATTTATGTTTTCCGAAAAACGCGTACCGCTATTTTTTTTTTTTCTCATCTTAATATTTCTTTGATTATTTGAAATTCGTTGTGAACAGTTGAAACTTCGGCAACTATAATCTTTTATCATAGTGTATTTAATCTGAATTTGACTTTCCACATGAACTGCTGATTATGCTGATCATGCCTAAGTGAAGTTAATACTTTGTTGCTAACTTGTTCCATCTTGGTCTTCATATAGAATGAGAATGAACTGGTGCAGACAGAGAATGCTGCTCGCTCTGCATTATTGAAGGATGCAGACAAGTCTTGCAAGGTGGTCTTGGGACAATTGTCACGGAGCCATGGATGCTTGAAAGGCTTCTTTTTTGTCTCCGTTGCACTGGCTGTGGCTGCCACTGTCGTGTCCCAAAACCCCGAGTCTTTGGACATGAAGAAACTGATAGAAATGTTTAGTTCACCTTAAAACCTTCAAACATAATCCAAGGAAAGTTCAGCAGCAGCAACTGCCAGAACCCATCTGAAAGGACATCCCGAGAACCGTTGTTGAAGTGAGAGACCCCCTTACTGAAATGGGCATGATAGAGGGTAGATTTCTTGCTTAAACCCTTCTTAGTTTTTTTTTAAGGAACTAGAAATAGGATCCCCAGCAACAGACCAGCTTGAGTGGGCGGTGCCAGTTCAGAGAGAGTGCTAAGTGTTTGGTGTTCGTTTTGAGTAAGTTTTATGACTTGCTTATCATATCCAAATGACTAATGTAATAGTGTTGTTTTTTTTTTTTTTTTTTTTTCCTCTTTTTGAGTTTCAAATTGCTATATAGAGATGGAAAATGGTGGAAAGAATGTGCATCAAGTAACTTTTTAATTTTTGTGTTTCCTTACTAACTTCAGTGCTGTACTACAGTTGACGCTGTTTGGATAGAAGATTTTATTTGTATATATATGAAAAATAATAAATACTGTGATTTCAGAATTTCATGAACCCCCGTTAAGGGATTTCTTTTTTCTATCTCAAGGGGTTTTCGAACTGTTCACTTTGCAATCTCTTAATCTTCTTTTTTCCTTAATGGTAACGATGGGGAATTTTGTAGATGTTTTATTTAGATATTAGTAGTTATTATATTGTGTTTATCTTGAGAATTTTAAGAGATTATTTTATGTTTGTTTTATCTTTATCTGGAGTTAGGTATTTATCTCTTCCATATTGTTAGCCATAAACATAGTCTTTCGTGATCAAACTTAATAAATGAATTGAATGATTAGTGTTTTCCAATCTTATGTTTCTTCTTAGTTTCGCCTCTTTCTGTTCATTCTCTCATTCTAAACCCTAATTCTCTCTAGTTTCTCTAATTCTGGATCTAGTCTTTCTATTTCTATGGTTAGTCTTAAATCAGTTTGGTATTAGAGTCAATTCTCTTTCCATACAAATAGATCATTTTCACAACTCTAACCACCAAATACGGCCACTACATACAAGACAATTCAAAATCAGAAATCCCAAATTCTCCATGCGTCGTCGTCCACGCTCCATATTTGGCCACCGCATGTGACCAACACCGACGGCACCAGCAGAACTAGAAACAACTGGTCAACATTTTTGACCTCTAGACCTGTCTTCATCGTCGTAGAACTACTCTTAAAGACAAACAGCCACTGACCTTTATCGTCGCCACTGTATGACAACACGTGGAGCCTCATCGTCATTACCAGACAACTCTTCAGCTGTTGATCCTCCTATCTTAAAGACCACCTCACGGTCGACGGGTTGCACACGGGACTTCATGACCAAGATCTTCTTGGTGATTTTAGACACTTGGAGGGGCTGTTAGGAATTTTTCTGAGATTGTTGTGTTAAATTAATAATCTTTAGAGGCTTTTGACCGTTTCTCATAATCTTGGGACTCAGCAATTGTGCAAACTGGAGGACTTTTTAAAAATTATCCCTAGTTGAAAATTTCATTTAAACCTAGATTTCCATATGCTTTATGCTTCATGCTGCCTTCCCTCTAATCCATCATCAAGCAATACATTACATCAGCTATGGCAGAATATTCAGATTACTGTGGCTTTGATTCTTATAAGGGGTGGGCACCCAAACCGCCAGAACGATTAGGTTAAGCAAATTAATTTAAGCAAAGAAAAAAAAACAATTGGGTTATTTTTTAGTAACCCTATTAGTTTGGGTTGGTTTGTGGGTTGTGTTTTATCAACCCATATAACCCAACCCAAACTATTACATACTTAAATAAATAAATAAATATATGTATATGTATATATATTAATTAAATTATTATATAAAAAAATTAAAGTTAACCTAATTTTATATTTTATTTATTTCCAAGGTTACCGTTTTCCTAGTTCTAAGTTTCCCTCTATTTATTCTTATAGCTATTTCATCTCATCGGAAGTTGTTGGCACTAAACAAATTTATTGAGGATAAATAACTATTTTTTTATTGTTTCGTACAAAAACGCATTAAGCGATACAATAGTTTTTTATTTTATTTTATTTTATTTATATATTTTTTATAAGTTTTATGCATTTTACACTTGAGTTTTTTTTTTTTTTTTAGATAAAAAAAAAAAAAAACTATTATTGTTATGCAGTCTGGTTAAATTTAGTATTATTGTTTATCTTATTGATAATGACTTAATGAGTTTAACTACTTATATTGATATTATTATATTTGTTCAAATTAAAAAAAAAAATGTAATTATTTTCTTAAAAAGCCAATACAAACCGAACCAAATCGATTTTTATTGGTTCGGTTCGGTTTGGTTTTACCTAATAATTGGTTTGGATTGGGTTTTAAAAAATAAACTGATTAAATAATGGTTTGGTTTGGGTATCGTCATACCCAACCCACACTTACCCCTACTTCTAATTATGAATATATCCATCCCTACTATCACATAGATGAGTCGAACTGAGTTCTCCTAGTTACAATACATTATGTGATTTATCCTATTACCGGGGAAGTTCTACGTCAAGTATTTTCTCCTTATTGATTAGTGTAGAGGATTGTCATATTTTAGAAATCAACTTCTACTAAAGCCTTTATCCGGTTTCAATTATCCTAGAGTACTTTTTAGCAAGAAGTTCTCTTTAGGGTTGATGTATTTAGGGGTGGGCACGGTGCCTAAAACCGAACTGAACCAAAAATATTTCGGTTTTCAAAAATCGAAACCGGTTTAAACCGATTAAGAGTAAGTAACCGAACTGAACTGAACTGATTTTGATCGGTTCGATTCGGTTCGACTCAATTCGGTTTTAGGCCTAATGGGTCTAATAGGCTTAATGGGTTTATTTTATTTTATTTGTTTTTTAATTTATTGAACTTTTACATGCTAATTTTGAGCCAATAATTACTGATTTTTACTTTGGGGCTGCTCAGTTTCATTACTTTTTATAGTCCAAAATCAAAAAGCCCAAAATAAAAACTAACATTTTTTTTTTACAAAAATATCAAACCTAATTACTCCTTCCATTATAAACCCAGATATCATGAAACACCAAACCCATATATAATCTCATTTTTTTTTTTTCCTTTGTTTTCCTTCTTTAAAATCGGACTTCATTTTTCATTCTTTCTTTTTCTCTCCTCATGTCAAGGAGGAAACAACTCTCTCCATTTATTATTGACTAATTTCTATCCACAAAATCACTCTGATTTGTGGTTTTTTGGTTGGAGATCCACTTTTTGTTTGTGAGATGAGCTGTAGGGATGCAATCATACAAGATTTGTGTCATGTCCCAATTGATGCTGAAGTTGAAAGGTGTTTGATGAAATTAAAGAACAACTAATATTGATAATAAAAAAAAGTCGATTAAAAAAAGTGTATTTGAAAGAAAAAAAATAATACCAATATTATAGTGTTTACAATGTATAATGATTTTGTTCTAAAAATAATAAAAATTAATTTAAAACTTAGTTTTTTACAACCAATTTGTCTTATGATTTTGATTCGTTCTTCATACTTAATTAGCAATTAATTTGTATTTCCTTAAAATAAATTAAAAAATATATTAGTTTCTAAAAGAGAATCTAGGGTGGGGTTTAAGAAAATAGAAAGAGTTTTTATGACATATTTTAATATCGTACCATTAATAGGGAACTTCCTTAAATGATTAATAGGAATCCATTAATTCATTTTCAAAAACACCATTAATATGAAACTTTATTATTATTATTATTATTTTTTTTACAAAAGACTAAAATAAGAAACTTATTAACAATTTTGGTGGGTGTACTTACAAACTATTTAGTCCTCTTAACAATTTTACTCAATGATATTACTGGATTTTTAAATATATATACTAATTTGGGATATGCAAATAGAGAGTTTTTCCTCACAATCCAATGTTTTTATTTTTACACTTCATTTCTAAGGGTACTACATTCTAATTTTTTATTTTTATTTTAAATACATTTCTTTTTTTCCAAAATTATCATTTTTATCTTTTGGCACTCCTATTTTAAAGACACTCCATTTAAAAAATATTAAATTTCCAAAGACATTTTATTTTATTTTAGTATTACCCATTTTGAATACCTCTCTTTAGAGATTTTGAAACGAAAAATGGAAAAGAGATGCGAAGTGACCAAATGAAAATAAAACAAAGAATAAAATTGAATAAAAGTTAGGAGATCAAAACAATAAGAAAACTGTTTTGGAGAACAAACTGTGGAAACATGAAAATAATATTTGATTTTCTTTTTTGGATTTTAAGTTGAGTACAAAAATTCTATTGAGTAAAAAAATAATTTCAATTATATTTTTCTAGAAAAAGAAATTTTTATATATATTTTTTAGTGATGGTGATGATTGAACATGAGTGGTATTTGAGCAAAAAAATTAATTTCAAATTTGATTGAACTGGAATACAGGAAAACTTATATATATATATACAAAATTGGTGATGATAACAATGAAGGGTTTGTCGGTGTGAGAGAAAAAAAAATATTTTGAAAAGAAGAAGAAGATATTTTAGGGTTTGTAAAATAGGGAAAAAAAAAAAAAAACTAAAGATGGAAAAAAAAAAAACTTGTTTTCTAAAAAAAATAAAATTGTTTGATGTATCTTTAAAACTTTTTTGTCTTAGTTAGTGATTTAATTTAGGTTAAAATTGTCATTAACAAAAAAATTAAAATGAAGTATAATTAGATAATTAATGAATTGTTAATGGTATTTATCGTGCAAATATTGTCGCTCTTGTGATTAAAATATTGTCATTCCTTATCGGCCCATTGGAATAGAAGTGGTGAGTATGGTGACCATACCCACCACTTGTATAATGGTCCATAGCTATTACAAAGCTAAAGCCCAAATTGCAAATTCTAATATAATGGACTTAAGAGTATTTAACCCTACAAGTATAAGTCTCGAATTATATATATATATATATATATATATATATATACAGATTTTCTATTATCAGTTCGAACTGACAATAAATATATCAGGACGAAGAATGTGAACCACTAGATTTACATACTTTGACTCAAAGTGTATGCACTTGTCAAAATTTCTCCATAATTTGTGGTCCACATTCTTCGTCCTGATATATTTATTGTCAGTTCGAACTAATAATAGAAAGACTGTATATATATATATATCAGATTTTTTATTATCAGTTCGTCTTGACAATAAATATATCAGGACTAAGAATGTGGACTACTAGATTTACATACTTTAATTCAAAGTGTGTACACTTGTCAAAACTTTTTCATAATCTGTGGTCCACATTCTTCGTCCTGATATATTTATTGTCAGGACGAACTGATAATAGAAAGATTGATATATATATATATATATATATATATATATAAAGATAAAGGTAAGAACAAAACTTCTTGTTATTTAAAGTTGACGCAGCATGGGACGGTTCACTAAAATATGTGAGCGTCGTGGTTTATCCGCAAGTGCACGGATCGTTAGATTGCGTAGTAGCAAGTACGGTTCATTCCACAGGGAGGTAACGTACCTTTAATCGGTTCTAGGTCTTAGATTATTGACACTATATATACACTAATTACATACATGAAAAGTAAAGAGAGGATGGTGGCAAGACAATTACACTAACTAATAACTAAATTACACTAAGATACACTAAATCCAATTATAATTAACTAACTAACACTAACTAATCTAAATTAACTAAACTCATGCATGGTCATGCAAGAGTGAGGATTGGATATGAACATGCTAGGAAATGATGTTCAATGCAATAAATCCAGTTCCTAGTTGATGGTAATATGCTTACAAGATTAGTCTTCACCAATCTAAACTAGGATAAAGACACATACCTAAATGATCATTCATGGACGTTATTGAAATCTCAATTAGTCTAAATCCATTACATATCAATTAATTGATTAATCAACTAACATGTATATATTAAGCTCAAGCATATAAACACATCAACCAAATATTGAATATTATTACAATCTCACCAAAATCCCAACATAAACATATAGTGATACATACAACAACAAACTAAAGAAAACAAAGAGATAAAGAAGACAACACAAACACTTGGTGAAGTCCTTAAGCTAGCTAGGCTTCTCATTGACTTTCCCAAGCTTGGAAACAATGGTGGCTTGTGAGATTATAGGTTGATTAGGCTATTATAGGGTATTTGTGAGCTATTTAGGATAATTTGTGAGTATTGGGTGTAAGTTTGGATATTAGGGATAGTGTTTAGGGTTAGGGAAAGTTGTATATTTATAGAGGGGAGTGTTTTGGGTGTGAAAAAAGCTGAGTTGGTTGTCCTGGCAGGCTTGGATCCCCTACCTCACGGGTTTGTTCCCGCCGTCGGAACTCATTGCAATTTCTGGAAGTTGGCCGCGAGTTGTGACCTTCTGGACTACGGCTACTTTCTCGCAGCATGAAACCGCGGTCTTTTAGCAATTTTGGACATCTTTGGGCGTGAAAGAACCCGCTAGAAGTGAGCTTGAAGCTTGCTTGGCCATGGAAGTTGGAGATCTTGGAGGAGAGGAGAAACTTGTGCATGGGATGCCTAAAATGGGTCCATTGTGACCGAAGGGAGAGTGGCCATCGAACTGGGCAGAAAACCGTCGAAAAAACCACCAGAAAACGGTCGAAAACGTCCGGGTCAACGTCGGGTCATCGCTGAGTCGGGTCGGGTCTGAACCAGGTCGAGTTGACCCAGCTAAAGCTTGAAGACGACTTGACGTCAGCGTGATGTCAGGCTGACGCGCCTTATGCCCGAAACAACGTCGTTCTACGCGTGACGTGGCAGGCTGATGCTGTGCTTTGCTTGCAAATTTCAATTTGCTCCCCTGATCTTCTCCTTATTCACAGAATCTTCAATATATTCCCGAATATTGCACTTTTACCCTTGAAATGTACAAAATGACAACAATGCCCCTGAACTTCCCTGTTTACCTGAAACACTTATTTAATCCATTAAATACCCGGTTTTACCCGAGAAACAAGCACAAAAAGATAGGAAAAATGAGCGCTAAATGTGAACATTTGGAGCGCAATCAAACGTCAATTTCTTTGATATATATATATATATTTCAATTCATGGTAATCGGACTTTTATTAATTTTAAACCACAAAAGCAAGAACAAAAACTCAAGTGAGAAGAAATAAAATCAGAGAAAAAAAAGAAAGAGAAGGTGAGAGAGAAATCTTTCATAAGAGGAGACTAATGAGGGAGAAAAGTTGTAGAGACTAAAACACAAAGTGAGAGCATTTTTGTCTCAAATCATACTTTAGAGTTATTTAAACTTAAGTTAGTGGTTTTATTCTTACAATCTTATTTTTTCTTTTCACAATCCTTTTCTAAAGAGTAAAGACACTCAATCATAAGAAAATAAATTTAATTTAATTTATTTTTTTTTATAAAAAAAACACTTCATTTTATTATAAAATGAGTGGTGCTATTGGCACCCCCATTACTAAACTATTTATGCCCCACTTTTTAAAATTTTAATTTAATTATATAAAATTAAATGGTTTTATTAATTTTTTTTGATTTATTTTCGGGATTACCCTTTTACATATTTTTCAAACTTAATACACCTAATATCTTTTTCAAAAAAGTAAAAATAAAAATACACTCCATCTCTAATCTTTAGGGCTCGAAAATTAAATGTCACCATTTGGGGCGCCTTTTGGGGAAAATGCACCAACTTACTAACTTAAGTTTAAAAGGCACCATTTATGTTGAGCAGACAAAAATACCCCTTTATTTGTCGCTTTGTGTGTTTTTGAAACGTTGGAAGAAAAGATTTGAGATAGAGACCGACGGCGCAACAGTGCTCACCAGTGAACCAAAATCTGACGGCGAACCACCAGTGATGGCGCTACAGTACTCTGGTCGAATAGAACTGAACGGCGAACTAAAAGGACAGCAGTAAGTTTTTATTTCTCGTTCTCGATAAGTTTTTGATGTTTAATTTCATTTGTTTGAAGAGGTTAAGTTAGGGTTTTAGTTTAGGAAAAAATATCCTTTGTAGACGATGAATATCTGGGTTTCGAAGTGTTTTTGAACCATTATCGAGCCTTTTTGTAGTTATTTCGTGCCTTTTTAAACTTTGATCGAGCCTTTTTGTAATGATATCGAGCCTTTTTGAAGTGTGATCGTGCCTTTTTGAACCTTAATTTCGTGCCTTTTTGATCTGTGATTGTGCCTTTTTGAACTGTGATCATGCCTTTTTGAACCTTGATTTCGTGCCTTTTTGAACTGTGATCATGCCTTTTTGAACCTTAATTTCTTGCCTTTTTGAACTGTAATCGTGCCTTTTTCAACTGCCTTTTTGAACCATTATTTTGTGTCTTTTTGAACTGTGATCGTGCCTTTTTTGAACCTTAATTTCGTGCCTTTTTGAAACTTTATTTCGTGCCATTTTGAACTGTGATCGTGCCTTTTTGAAACTTTATTTCGTGCCTTTTTGAACTGTAATCGTGCCTTTTTGAACTGTGATCGTGCCTTTTTGAAACTTTATTTCGTGCCTTTTTGAATTGTGATCGTGCCTTTTTGAACCTTCATTTCATGCCTTTTTGAACTGTAATCGTGCCTTTTTGAATTGTGATCGTGCCTTTTTGAACCTTTATTTCGTGCCTTTTTGAACTATCATCGTGCCTTTTTGAAGCTTTATTTCGAGCCTTTTTGTATTGTTATCGTGCCTTTTCATGAACTTATATGATTTTTTTTTTCTGAATATGCAGATGGTGAATCTGAAGGATTTCCTAAAAACCCCTGTGGGAGAATGGTTCAACGGAAAAATTACTCGGCACGACCATTTGAATTACGTTATAGATATCGACAACGCACTTGAAAGTGTACCTGAACATCTGAAGATCGAAGACCGACGTCGGTTTACTGAGTCATGTTTTGGTCATTTCCTTAAGAAGCATCATGAGATTAATTTTTCGGCTGGGATTGTACATCGGATGCTTTTGCGCGAGTTGTATCACAATGGGCCGGATGATGAGATGAGATTTTTGTTAGGTAAGCATATGGTCCGGTTCTCGAAGGTTGAGTTTTATCTAATCACCGGATTGAAGTTCGGAATCATTCTCGACACGACGAGTTATGATATGGTACAGAATAGCATATACGACCAGTACTTTCGGGGTCGAGTCATCAAGATTGAAGAGCTGAAAGCAGTGCTACGGATTGGTATTTTTGAGGAGCAGTACGATGCGGTGAAACTGTCATTATTGTTTTTGCTAATCCGGATACTGATGGGGGTGGACGAGAGATATAAAGTTCTAGTATGGCAATTTCACCTAGTCGAGGACTTGGACGCTTTTGATGCGTTCCCGTGGGGGTGCATACGTGTATAGGTGGTCTATTTCATGTTTCAAGCATGCTTTAGATGGTCCACGGCAGTGGTTGGCAGAACGACAGCAAGAATAGGGTGTTGACACCACCGAGACGTACAACGTGTACGGTCTAGTGCACGCACTATTGGTGAGAATTTAGAATTTGCATCCGTACTTTAATTGAAATTTTTTTATATGACTGATCTATTATCTATTACGCAGATATTTGCTTTTGAGGTTATCCCTGAGCTTAGCAATAAGAAAAAATGTGGGACTCGTAGGGATATTGAGCTACCCCCTCCATGTATTCTGAAATGGGAGTTGACTCAGCGATCGTGGGGGAAAATGCTAGATAGGATTTTCACTGAAAGAGTAAGTATTGTTGTTGTTAATGTTTATAATTTTTAGTATGTTTACAATTACAATGATGTAACTCCGATTGCAAATGTTTGCGCAGTCTGATTTGGTGCCGACGGATGCTGAGAAGGGTCAACGGTACTATGAAGGCATAGACCTAGGAGGCAGTCTGTATGATCACGATGCCATCGATTTACCTGGTGACCTCGCGGCTTCGGAACTACATAGGACTGCCGGACCCAGTGATACGGGGGATTCGTATTGCGGACCTAGGGATATGGATCCTTTGTATTTTAGACCTAGTGATACGGAGGGCTTAGACCTGGAGGGTCGCATTGGCAGTGGGAGTCCCACGAGGTCTAGGCGGATACGATTCAGTTTGCCCAGACAACCTAGACCTAGAGGTGATTAAGACTTGGAGGGTGGTAGTCCTATTCCCGTGAGGCGTAGGCGGGTACGATTCACTTTGTCCAGACAGCCTAGACCTGAAAGTGATTCACGAGGAGACGTTGGAGAGCATCCATAGGTACTTAAGCGTTTTTAGAACCGCATGATTTAATTTCAATTGACTGAAGAGTTTTACTACTGACAGAGTCAGAAATCCTTTCAAGGCTGGGACAGTAAATTCGCAGAAGTGATGGATGATGTCCAGACATTACGGGAAGATGTCATGGAAGCTGTCCGAAAGAGTGAAGAGAAAAGAGATGCGCAGCATTGGGAGTTGCTAGATTTGATTCGGACTCTATAGGGTTTGACGTCGCAGAACCGTATGGATGCTCCACCATCCAAGGACCAACCATTTGATGACCATCGGGGAGTATTTAGTCCTACAGGTAGGACAAGTACTTATCAGGATAGGACAGCCCCAGGGACCAGACATGAGGAGGCACATACTACGGACATAGTATCCGATTAGCAGGGTCATGGCCAGACAGAACGAGAGGAGGTGCTCGGTGATACAGAGACAACAGTATTGGAGCAGGTACTGTCGCATGACCTCATTGCGGACCACTCATCGCAGTTGCTGCATGATCCTATTCATTTGCATGACCTCACACCTGACTGCTCGTCGTAGCTGCCGCATGATCCTATTTGTATCCAGGAGGTCACCGCTGACCGCACGTTGCAGCGTACCCATCCAGTCAATCCTAGCGTACAAGGTTCCTCCTCAGAGTGTAGACCTCTAGTTGACCCGAGCGCAGCCGACCCCTCCAGGCGATCCATTAGGAGAGATTTGGTCCATCGAGTTGCACCCCTCCAGGCGATTAACGGGGCCTAAGTTCCTCCTCAGACCTCATCGATCCCCACGATTTGGAACGGACTCCCCCACCCTTGAGGCGTGGAGATCGGATTCGACGTTGAGGTTGGATGGAATGGAGCCCATACACAGACCCTTGTCAATCGAAGAGGCCATGGATGACGCCGCAACCAGCACATGAATGACAGCCACACGGATTGGTAGATCCTGAGCAGCTTGCGTCGTACGAAGACTATAAGAGGAGCATGATGGGGGAATTGTAAGTATAATCTAAAAAATTACAATCTGTTTATAGTTTTTTCGTCAAATATGCAAGTAAGTATTATGTAACTTTTTCCCTACTTATGCAGATGTGATATGGATCTGTACGACCCAGTTGGTGTTCTTGTCACTTGGTTCCACCAACTTCAAACCAACTTCATGGAGTTGGAGGATACGGTATGTTCCTTACTTGAACTGACTTTATAAAACTCATTCACAAATGGTTGAATCCTAACAATACAAATTGTTGAAATTGTTAGCACATTGACGCATACTTGAACATTCTCCGGAGGCGTCAGCGAGCATTCTCCACTGTCTACGGTTCGAGGGTCAACATACTAAATTCAAAATTCTATGTAAGTGTTTATATTATACGGTTTTCGCTTTCTACATTGATGTGTTCATACATCTTCTGCCTAACATTTCAGTTAATTTTCTATGTACAGTCATTGTTAGATCACCAATGGGACAGAATCGACACTGGTGAGGACAAGAAACCCCCAGAAGGTTGGTCTGTGTTTAACCACACATGGGCCCGTGATGAGCTTACGGTGGTACGTGGAGAGCTCCCGTCAGGAAACCAGCCATGGCACGATGTTGACATGGTGAGTGTATATTTGACTTTGCGTCCATGTGTATAATAACAAAATTTGATCACACCAGCGAGAAACACCTGCAGGTACTGAATCCTTGCAACCTTGGACGTATGCATTGGGTCATGGCCAACATCGATCTCATGAAGGGCACGTTCTCGTGTTTGATCAGTTCAGACAGGAGGTCCCATTTAGGCACAGGAATGCCCAGTTCACGAGCTTACGGTGGTTGCTACCCTTGATGCTGGATGCGGTGCATTTTCATAGGAACAGACGATTGGGTGACAAGACGTATAAAAGGAGGGACGGGCCATTTCGGATGTTCTACGTGGCAGCCAATCGTGTGCCCCAACAGCAAAAGGGGTATGACTGTTTCAAGTTCTTATTCTATCCCAATCGGTTTTAATAACATTCCATTCTAATGGTTGTTCATGTGGTTAATTGCAAGGGAAATTGTGGTGCCCATACTTTGAGAATGATTGAGTACCTGACGGCGAACAGGGATACGTTCGATTGGTCGGAAGCCGATATGCCCACTATCCGGCAGAAGATGGCCGTGGAGTTTATTGTAACTCCAGGACCTTGTAGTTGATGTACATAACATTTGAGTAATGAAATGATGAATTTTTTTTTTTCAAGTGTTTGCAGTTCAAAGTTCAACACACACATTTCATTCATTGAAAGCCATAA
The DNA here is from genome assembly GCA_030490815.1 of Acer saccharum. Lineage (NCBI taxonomy): Eukaryota > Viridiplantae > Streptophyta > Magnoliopsida > Sapindales > Sapindaceae > Acer > Acer saccharum. Next base: position 42,353,038 of record CM059866.1, read on the forward strand.
ACAATACAGGAAATTCAATATAGGATCCACTATGACACTAGACGAAGAACTAAATTCAAATATATTTTCAAACATAAAATCAATCATATTAGTTCTACATAAAAGCATAAGAACAACTGTATCGAGCATGGTTCTTAAAGTCTGAACGATGTTGGGAGACATGAAGTTGGAGACATGTTCCTCAGAAAACAACTGTATCGAGCATGGTTCCTAAATTCTGAACGATGTTGGGAGACATGAAGTTGGAGACATGTTCCTCAATGGCAACCTTTTCTGGTGATAATTCATTCATTCCACGGTAGGGTCCTTCTCAGGGCACGTGTCCCTATTAGAGTCATCATACTTTTATACTCCAGACAAAAGATATAATATTGAAGCATGTTGAGATAAGGCAAATAAAACTGTTTGTAGTTAAAAGTTCAACAAACATTTCATACATTGAAATCCATAAACAATACAGGAAACTCATGAACACTTTAACAAAGGATCCAGTATAACAGTAGACGAAGAACTTAATTCAAATATATTTTCGAACATAAAATCATTCAGATTAGTTCTACATAAAAGCATAAGAACCAAAGGTAGAAATTCGTCTTCCTCTTGTAAGGCTCCATTCATTCCACGGTAGAGTCCTTCTCAGGGCACGTTTGTTTATTGTGTCCAATTGAATGACAGATGCTGCATCTACGACGGTATTCTTCAGGAACAATTCTATTGGCACCTTCATTAACCATAAGCGGGTTCGAACACCTCCTACTATTATATCCTGGTTGTCCATATCTTCTACACGACTATGTGGTTTTCCTCTCCGAAGACGAGGGATGTCGACCCTCCATCGGGTGACATGATTGTCTCTTCGTCTTTGGATTTAAAACAACCCGCGCTGCGATGTCGGATGGCATAACCCATGAAGAAGAATGGCCAACAAGCATTATAGGAACCGAGTATGCATCAATAAGTGTCTCATTCTTGTAGTAGTCCGCACACAGAGATGTGAAATCCACGTTCGGCTCCCTGCAACAATAAAAACAGTGAGATTCACGTTTGGGTTATATAAAGCGTTAACTGTAACTTGTCATGTACCTTGCCGCTGCGAGTGCGTGTGAACATGGTAAAAAGTCCATTTGGAATTTGTTGCATGTGCAAGTCTTCTGGGCTAAGTCAACCGTCCACTATTTTCCCTTGTGTTTGACGGAGAATATGTTCCAGTCAACTGGATTTACGGTCATATAACTGCACTTCTCGACACATTTGAGGATCACAAGATGTACTGCGTTGGTCAATCGATGACGCATGGACCGTGCATTTGCATGACGATCGTGGAACCACTTTTGTAGCATATTCCGAATGAACTCTGCCAGTGTCATCAGTGGCAGTTGCCGTGAGAATTTTAGGCATGAGTTTATGCACTCTGCAACATTTGTGGTCATCAACTTGTACCTTTTTTGGGGACAGTGAATGCGGGACCACTTGTGTGGATCGGTATCAATGGCATAATCGTATGCACCCTTGTGCAGCTTACGTAACTCCTCCATGTGGTGATCATACTGGATTTCATTGTATGACCTAGCAGTGTTATCCATTATGTCGGCAACATCCTTTCCGTGGAATCGCTTCTTCATATTTTCACCAAAATGCCAGCAACATATGGTATGGGTTGCATAAGGGAACACTTTAGAAATCCCTGCTTTAATGCTTGCATGACGATCGGAAATGAAAACCAGATCGTCTATATGACCAAGGGCATCTTTCAAGCATTATAAAAACCACTCCCATGAAAGGTTGTTTTCTAAGTTACCGTACCCAAAAGCAATTGGATACACCTGTTCGTTTCCATCTTGTACAGTTGCCACAAACATTGTACCCTCGAATCTTCCCTTCAAATGGGTACCATCAACTGCAATTACAGGACGCATACACCTCCGAAAACCTCTAATTGAGGACCCTAACGACATGAAAAAGTAGAGGAATTTACCATCGTCTGCGCATTGTAAGTCTGTGATTGTGCCAGGATTTTGTTGTTCCAAAACGTATGCAAAAGATAGTAGCAGTTGGAAACTTTCTTCATGCGTTCCATAGGTTAATGACAATTGAAATTCCCTTAAGCAATATAGTGTAAATATACCTAGAGGGGGGGTGAATAGGTATAGGCTCCAAATTCTTCCAATTAAAAATAATGCAGAAAATTACAAAGCAAAATGCACACTTGATAAGATTTAGCAAATGAATTGATTTCACTAAGACAAGAGTTAATCAATTTACAAGATGTGCAAACAATGTATTATATGGAAGATAAAAGAAAGTAAAGCAAAATTGAACACAATGATTTTAACGTGGTAAAACCTCAAAGAGGAAACATCCACGGGTTGATACCACAACCACCGGCAAAGCAATCCACTATACGAAAAGGACTTACACACTCAAGCTATCAACACATGATATCCGCTCAAGCTATCACCTCCTAATCTACCCTCGGGCAAGTGAACTACCAAGCCTACTTCCTATCCGAGATGTGTCCTACACCTCTAGAAAGCAACTTCCTATCCAAGACGCTCACGTCTCTAGGAAGATTTCTTGCTTGACTATCCGAGTCCTCCCGACTCTAATCAAGACTTCTTGCTTGGCTATCCGGAACACTTTCCTAGCCAAGACTTCTTGCTCAAGACAAAGCTTCACTCACTTTGCAAGAGACTTCAACCTTTCACAAGGCAATGATCTAAGTGATGCAAATGATGCAAGCACAATCAAATTAAGCTAGATGATCAATCAAGCAAAATGTACATGTTCAATGATAGTCTAGAATATGATTTCAACACACAATCACAAATGTTATCTAGAAGTCAAGACATGCAAATCAATAAGAACAAAGGTATCAATATTCAATTTAGCACACTAAAAACCTAGTTCTTAGATCATGAAATAAAACATAGAAAATAACATGAAGCACATCACACATATATTTTCTAGAATCAATTTCATGATAAATCAAGTTTAGCACATAAATGTTCAAGACTAATTACAAAGCTAAATCTCAATTAACAAATGATCAAATAACCCTAGCATGTGATCTAACATACTTCTCAACAAATTTCATCAATCAAATGGAAAGAATCAATAGATGATCAAAGATGAAATTGAAAAAGAAGAAGTTGAAAATCATACACTGACCACGGACTGGAAATGGACCAGCTGAGAAAAATTCCGAAGTCAAATGCCTCTGGAAATACTTGGGGTTTGTAGCTCTCTTCGAGACCAACAATTTTGGTTTTTGAATCGAATGATTTCGAGTTCGTATGAGAGAGATATGATCAAAACAAGTAAGCAAAAATGTTGAAAAACTGATGCGGGATTGAGGTGTTCTTCAAAAAAATTGCATTCGTGTTGGAGGGAAGGAGGTTTGATTAAAAGGAGGGAAAAGGAGAAGATTTCCGAGCAAATCACGTGGTGCCATGTCAGCACCCCGTGGGGGGCGTGTGGGGCCCACGGGAGCAGAAGGCTCCCTTGCCCGTGGGGCCCACGGCCTCCCACACGGGCTGGCCAAGTGGCCACACGTGGTTTGCCCACCTCTCGTGCGCTCCCTCGGTTCGTTGCCCCATATCTTGAGCATCCGACCTCCGATTTCGAATCCGTTTTCGGATTACGAACCGTGACTCCCTCACGCACAACTACGACTACTCAACTTTGAAAAATGGTTGAGAAATCATCTCGGAATCCGATGATGAAATCAACACAACAAATGAGAACGAAAAGTAGCATAGTCAACTTGTTTGGACTCGAAACCTTATGAGTGAGTAACCGAAACGACCGGAACTCGATAAGGCATTAAATAAGAACATGTTCAAGTCCTAAACATAAAATACAAAAACAAATAAACACATATTCACACAAACATGCCATATCAAGGAGATAGTTACAAAGCATGCAATTTCACAATGTTTGTCAATACAAGATCAATGCATGAGCATGCTATGAAGTGTGTGAATGTGTTATACCAAATGTTTGAACCACGATGCAGGGACACACATGTATGAATTGTGTGTGTGTGCGCTAACGCCTTGCAAGATGGTGGAAGTCAAGATTTACCTTTGACGATTTTCACCTCTTGAAGACGACTTTTGCACTAGACGTTGCTCTTCACTCTTTGAGCTTCCTTTCTTCAAATAATGTCCTAAGCAACAACTAATACAATCATAGAGTGTTTTGCAATGGAATCAAGCCAATACAAATAGTGAACCTTACAATCTCCCCCTTTGGCTATTCCATTGGCAAAAACACTCAACCTCACCATACAATGTTTCACTCAAATAAACTCAAGATGATAGCATACTCTCAATCTCACATTACAAAGAAATTCCTAGACTAAAAATCTTCAAGTCTTCAAGAATTCCTCTTTTGGTCTTCAAAGTACCTATGAGAGAAAATAGCAACCAAAACAAGAGATCTTCTCTAAAGAAGAATGGTGAGTTATTTAACCAAACAACAAACAAAGAAGATATCCCTTATCTCATACATAAATGCATTATCTCAAGTGAATAAAATATGTTCAAGTTAAAGCATTCCCTTAGTTTCCCAATTTCCAAGAACCAACTATCCTTAACATTGTCAAGAAAGAATTCTTTCTCCCCCTTAAGACAAGAATTCTCCCCCTTAAGACAAAGTCACAATTAAGCACAAAGAGGAATAATATCACACAATTGGAACATTTTCCACATAAAATGCGAAGTATACAAAATCTCCCCAATATCAAACATGGTGAGGTATACATTTTCTCCCCCTTTTTGTCAAGGAATAGACAAGGGACACAAGAGATAAAGAACGGGATATTAAGCAAACAAATCGTATAGAAAGCGAAAGTTGAATAAACTAAAGCTCCCCCTTAACATATGCTCCACATTTTATCAACAAGTAGATTTGTTCACAAGGGACATCACACAATCACACAATCAAGCAATAAGAGAAAAAATTTCATAACTTGTCAAAGTCCAAGAGAGAATCATAGATTTTCATTAATCTCTCAAAAATATTCTCACATTGCTAATGAATCAAGCACATAAGCAAAATGTGTGTGTGTGAATGCTTCTCAAATATATAGTAGGAGTAATTGTGATATCAACATGCAAACTTTATCCACACCTATCCATCTAAAGCCTTTCCAAAAATAGGTCAAACCGATATTCATCCGGTTTTTGCTTTTAAAATGAATAGATATCAACATATGAGCGTGTGTGTTCATGTGGCTCGTTTTCCCCGTTTCTATTTGTCAACCCGAGCTTTTTCACAATTCTCAACTATACACCAATAAGCCTTTTATTTTTCATTTCTTTTAGGCTTAGAATCAAAGAATTTTTTTTTTTAATGATTCATTTCAACACTTCTTTGATTTTACTAACAAAAAACATATACTCCTCATGGCGGCTTTCACTCATCACAATGGCGTAGCCCTTTCCTACATTGGGTGGCTTCACAACCAAGGTGTGTAGCCCTTTCCATGAGGGTGCTCGTTGATTACTATGTAGTGCCGAAGCAAAATGGATACATACCATAGGTCATCTATCATGTACTTAACAATAAACTTCTAGATGCATCCATTATCTACACATATTCAACCACATATACTCAAAACTAAAACATACAAGAGAAGCATTAGTGCACTTTTCAAAAATATGATTTTCAAGCTTAAGTGCATGATCTAGAAACAATAAAAGATACTTGTTTAAGATCATTACTTCTCAAGTAAGTAGCTCTCAAAGATATTGATATTCAAATAAAGTTTTGCTCATCAAGCCACTCACAATCACACATAGATAATAATCAACACAAATCATGTCAATGGATCTTAGAAGAGTTTTAAACCTCTTTTTGTCCAAAGACTTAGTAAACAAATCCGCAAGTTGATTTTTAGTAGGCATATGCTTTAGAGAAACAATAGAATGTTCAACATGTTCTCTAATGAAATGATGCCTAATATCTATGTGCAATGATATCATGCATACAAAGAGTTGAAAAAAATGAAATAGAAAGCAAGCTTTTAGAGTAGAGAAATACCTTAGCAAGCTTTTTCACTAATGAAAGGTCTCCGCTCTTTTTATGAGCTTTCTTGGCTTGTTTGTCCTCATGACAACAAGTTGTTGGTGTGTCATCCCAAGAAAATAAAGACCAAACACTTTCAACTCAAACAAACACATGAAAATGACTTTCTCTAAAAGTCTTAACACAAACTTTCACCAAATAGATTTCAAAATTCAACTTCTTTAAAGTTAATCAACAAATTTTGACTATCATAGTGATTATGAGAATATTAAGTTCATGTATTGACTAGAGACACCAAGTTTGAATGCTAGACCGAGCACATTAAAAATGGCATAGTCAAGCATCAAACCTAGAACTCTTATCAAACAAGAACAAAAATATTCTCATATGTGCTACTCAATCAAGTATGAGAGCACTCACCTTTGACCATATTGATCTTAGGTGAACCAACACAAACAACATCATGATCATTACGCATGGCAATATGAAATCTAGAAGATAAATCATCAACTATCTTCTTCATGAAAACATCACTCATATTAAAGTCAACATTTTTGCCACGTACAAATATTTCATCAAGACTCTTCAAATGATCATGGTTAACACTCTTCTTAACCAACTTCTTCTCAACATTTTTCTCAACATGATTATCATTAACATGCATGTTATTCTTTTCAATCCAAATTTTCTTGATAGGTTTCTTCACATGAATATGATCAATATGCACATTTCTCAAAGCATCAAAGCTATTGTCATGTTTAGAAACTTTCAAAGAAGATTTATCCATTTCACAAGTATGCACATTATTTTTCTTAACCCAAACTTTCCTTGTTGAATTCTTTTCATTAACATGTTCATCATACATAGTCTCTAATGCCCTAACATGTTTAGAAACAACCAAAGGAAGTCTTTTCATCTCCCTAGCATGCATCTCATTCCCAAGTTTGCATTGTCTAATATACTCATAGCATTTAGGTTTAATATGCCCAACAATATTGCAAAAATGACAAACCGGGACAAACTTAGAGATGTTATGTCTAGCTCTAGACTTAAACTCATGCTTAGGAGAATGATTAGGTAACTTTTTCACATTTTTATCATGTTCCACATTTCCTAGTTTGCATTGCCTAGCATATTCATAACACTTAGGCCTAATGTGACCAACCACATTACAATAATGACAAACCGGAATGAATTTAGAAAAGTTACCTTTTTGGTGTGCATGCTTTGGTTGAGAAGTCGGTTGAGAAGTTCCATAGCTCTTCTTGTCTTTGTCTTTGATGTTGGAAGGAATGGTACTAGAGTCTTTCTTCTTCTTGGACTTTCTTGACTTGTTCTTGGTTGTAGGAGTCTTCTTAACTTCTTCTACATAACCCAAGCCACTTTTATCTCCATGATGCTTTCCAAGTTTTATCACATCATCAAGCTTAATGGCTCCAATTTTCATGCCATTAATAGACTCTTTAAGAGCTTTAACTTCATCTATAAGCTCACACTCCTTTATCTTCATGATACTTAAAGAGTTCTCTTTTTGCTTAATCTCTCCTTCCATGGCAAACAACTTCATTGTAAAGTCTTCTCTTAGATAATCTAGCTCTTGAGCACTTTCTTCCACCTTTGAGACATTCTTTTCAATGGTCTTTTCATGCTCCTTGATGACTTCACTTTGCTTGCTCATCTTCTCCAAAGACATCTTCTTTTCATTGATAAGAGCTTTAAAAATCACCACTAAATTGGCATTGATCAACTTCAACTTGATGTTCTCTTCATTCTTTTGTTGAAGGATCTTGTCATTGAAGCTTATAAAATCTTGATTTGAGGAGACTTCAAACTCTTCATCATTGGAGGAGATTTCGCTATCTTCACTACTTGAAGAGTTTTCACTTTCCTCAATACTTGAGGAGTCTTCACTATTATCCTCAAATCTTCCTTCATATATAGCCGGGTGAGCAATATAATTGCTAGTATATTCTCGTTCATTCGAGGACTCCTCTTCCTCTTCTTTATCACTCACACTCACATCACTCCAAGAAGCCGCCATAGCTAATCCTTTCTTAGACTCTCTCTTCTCATTAGCACGCTTGGTGGAGATAAATCCAATCCCTTTGCATTCATGGCATTGAATTAACTTCTTCATAGATTTATCCTTGCAATCTACCACTTCTTTTGGAGTGATCTTCTTCTTGACTTCCTCTCTCTTAGAACATATGTTCTTTAGAAATTTCTTGAAAGTTCTCACCATACAAGCCACATCATCTTCACTCTCCTCATTGGTTACCTTGAGTGCTATTCCCTTACCTTCAATCTTCGGCTTGAACCCAAGCTCATAAGTTTGTAGAGACCCAAGAAGCTCATCAACCCTCATAAGATCGACATTCTTGCTTTCTTCAATTGCGGTCACCTTTGCATTAAATCTCTTAGGCAAGGATCTCAAGATCTTCCAATTAATTCTCTCTTGTGGATATAGCTCTCCCAAAGTTTGACTTTGGTTGGTGATATTCAAGAGTCTAGTTTGGAAGTCTACTAACTTCTCATCCTCATTCATAACAAGACTTTCAAATTGAGAAGTAAGCATTTGTACTCTAGACCTTCGAACCGCTAACGTACCCTCATTGGTAGTTTGCAAAGTATCCCATGCTTCCTTTGCCGATTCAAGGTTTTGGATGTAGATAAATTGAGTACAATCTACACCTCCAAAAATAGCATTCATCGCCCGATGATGCCATTTAGCATTATCAAAATCAATGGCCGTCCATTCGGCTCTAGGCTTTGCAATCATAGTGCCATCTTCAATCCTTTTGGTAGGCAACTTATAACCTTCCTCAACACTTATCCATGCTTTTTCATTAATGGATCTAATGTAAGCTCTCATCCTAATTTTCCAAAAGGAGTAGTTACCACTATTCAATAGAGGAGGTCTACCACTAGAAGCACCTTCCGGCATTGAATCACCCATAGCTACAAAAATGAACAAACACAACAAAACACAACAAAACAAAACACAAACACTATAATATGGATCTATCTAATTACTTCTAGACACCCGCTCTGATACCAATTGAAATTCCCTTAAGCAATATAGTGTAAATATACCTAGAGGGGGGGTGAATAGGTATAGGCTCCAAATTCTTCCAATTAAAAATAATGCGGAAAATTACAAAGCAAAATGCACACTTGATAAGATTTAGCAAATGAATTGATTTCACTAAGACAAGAGTTAATCAATTTACAAGATGTGCAAACAATGTATTATATGGAAGATAAAAGAAAGTAAAGCAAAATTGAACACAATGATTTTAACGTGGTAAAACCTCAAAGAGGAAACATCCACGGGTTGATACCACAACCACCGGCAAAGCAATCCACTATACGAAAAGGACTTACACACTCAAGCTATCAACACATGATATCCGCTCAAGCTATCACCTCCTAATCTACCCTCGGGCAAGTGAACTACCAAGCCTACTTCCTATCCGAGATGTGTCCTACACCTCTAGAAAGCAACTTCCTATCCAAAACGCTCACGTCTCTAGGAAGATTTCTTGCTTGACTATCCGAGTCCTCCCGACTCTAATCAAGACTTCTTGCTTGGCTATCCGGAACACTTTCCTAGCCAAGACTTCTTGCTCAAGACAAAGCTTCACTCACTTTGCAAGAGACTTCAACCTTTCACAAGGCAATGATCTAAGTGATGCAAATGATGCAAGCACAATCAAATTAAGCTAGATGATCAATCAAGCAAAATGTACATGTTCAATGATAGTCTAGAATATGATTTCAACACACAATCACAAATGTTATCTAGAAGTCAAGACATGCAAATCAATAAGAACAAAGGTATCAATATTCAATTTAGCACACTAAAAACCTAGTTCTTAGATCATGAAATAAAACATAGAAAATAACATGAAGCACATCACACATATATTTTCTAGAATCAATTTCATGATAAATCAAGTTTAGCACATAAATGTTCAAGACTAATTACAAAGCTAAATCTCAATTAACAAATGATCAAATAACCCTAGCATGTGATCTAACATACTTCTCAACAAATTTCATCAATCAAATGGAAAGAATCAATAGATGATCAAAGATGAAATTGAAAAAGAAGAAGTTGAAAATCATACACTGACCACGGACTGGAAATGGACCAGCTGAGAAAAATGCCGAAGTCAAATGCCTCTGGAAATGCTTGGGGTTTGTAGCTCTCTTCGAGACCAACAATTTTGGTTTTTGAATCGAATGATTTCGAGTTCGTATGAGAGAGATATGATCAAAACAAGTAAGCAAAAATGTTGAAAAACTGATGCGGGATTGAGGTGTTCTTCAAAAAAATTGCATTCGTGTTGGAGGGAAGGAGGCTTGATTAAAAGGAGGGAAAAGGAGAAGATTTCCGAGCAAATCACGTGGTACCACGTCAGCACCCCGTGGGGGGCGCGTGGGGCCCACGGGAGCAGAAGGCTCCCTTGCCCGTGGGGCCCACGGCCTCCCACACGGGCTGGCCAAGTGGCCACACGTGGTTTGCCCACCTCTCGCGCGCTCCCTCGGTTTGTTGCCCCATATCTTGAGCATCCGACCTCCGATTTCGAATCCGTTTTCGGATTACGAACCGTGACTCCCTCACGCACAACTACGACTACTCAACTTTGAAAAATGGTTGAGAAATCATCTCGGAATCCGATGATGAAATCAACACAACAAATGAGAACGAAAAGTAGCATAGTCAACTTGTTTGGACTCGAAACCTTATGAGTGAGTAACCGAAACGATCGGAACTCGATAAGGCATTAAATAAGAACATGTTCAAGTCCTAAACACAAAATACGAAAACAAATAAACACATATTCACACAAACATGCCATATCAAGGAGATAGTTACAAAGCATGCAATTTCACAATGTTTGTCAATACAAGATCAATGCATGAGCATGCTATGAAGTGTGTGAATGTGTTATACCAAATGTTTGAACCACGATGCAGGGACACACATGTATGAATTGTGTGTGTGTGCGCTAACGCCTTGCAAGAGGGTGGAAGTCAAGATTTACCTTTGACGATTTTCACCTCTTGAAGACGACTTTTGCACTAGACGTTGCTCTTCACTCTTTGAGCTTCCTTTCTTCAAATAATATCCTAAGCAACAACTAATACAATCATAGAGTGTTTTGCAATGGAATCAAGCCAATACAAATAGTGAACCTTACAACAATGCATATTGCAGGGCATCATGTGCTTTACTGTACATGATTTGGATGCCATACATTGTTTTCATATTGCCGATTATGTCCTTCGGACGCATGAGACGACCATCGGTTTGTTGAAGTCTAGGTGCAACGACTTATCCGATTGTGATTGCACTAGCTTATCGGTGGCGACGGTGAATCTCCTCCAAGGGACAACTTTGTTCGTTGACAAAACTTCCGACTTGAAAGTAAGTCCCTTTTTCTCTCCTTACCGCTCTTAATTTCTACGTACACTCGTCAATGATGCAAACCAGATGTAAAGTTGTCTTATTGGACCTTTTCACCTTCCATTCAAAGTTCTACCGCATTGCAAAATGGCCAACTAGCCTCTTCAAATCCTTTTTACTCGGAAAAAATTGACCTTTATAAATCATGGTTCTCGGTTCTTACGCTGCCAAAGTGTTGCTTCTACCAGTACCAAACGAGTATGAATCTGCTCCCGGAATAACCCAAGTTGTCGCATTAACAGAATCAGATGCTGTCACATTATAACGGACCTCGGAAGTCCCAGGCATATCTGGTGCAGTGCCACTAACGGACCATCGGTTTGTTGAAGTCTAGGTGCAACGACTTATCCGATTGTGACTGCACTAGCTTGTCGGTGGCGACGGTGAATCTCCTCCAAGGGACAACCGTGTTCGTTGACAAAACTTCTGACTTGAAAGTAAGTCCCTTTTTCTCTCCTTACCGCTCTTAATTTCTACGTACACTCGTCAATGATGCAAACCAGATGTAAAGTTGTCTTATTGGACCTTTTCACCTTCCATTCAAAGTTCTGCCGCATCGCAAAATGGCTAATTAGCCTCTTCAAATCCTTTTTACTCGGAAAAAATTGACTTTTATAAATCATGGTTCTCGGTTCTTGCGCTACCAAGGTGTTGCTTCTACCAGTACCAAACGAGTATGAATCTGCTCCCGGAATAACCCAAGTTGTCACATTAACAGAATCAGATGCTATCACATTATAACGGACCTCGGAAGTCCTAGGCATATCTGGTGCAGTGCCATTAACTCCTTCTACACGTCTACCACGTGTTTGCATTTGTGCAGGCTCTTCATCCATATTTTACATATCATCAACTTGTTCATTATTTGCCTCATTATCCGCCTCATGGTTCGGGTAATTGTAATTGTTCTGCTCATTGTACTGCGCATCATATTGCTCAATTCGACAACCAAACACATCACCAAATTGAGGTTCAGCTGCATCTGCATGGTCGACCGCAACCTGTGGGACACCACACATGTTTCCCCCACCTTCGCTGGCACTCCTTTGGGTGAACACTTGGTTGCTACCGCTAAAGGATCCTAATTGTTGGGTATTTCCAGGAGGAGGAATATCATTCCCTACCACATCTCCAGCTGTTCGCTCAGTTAGACTGACACATACTTAAGGGATCACTCGATCTTCCCCTAGCATAAACTAGACATCGTCGTCATTCCTTATAAATGTGTGACATGTACTGCCAGGAACGATTGATATTGATGACAAATCAATGTTGTATTTGTTTACATCATAGTTCACAATAGTATGCACGATCGCCACCAATTCTTCGTAAGTCATATTCTTTGACACATATATTCCTCGATTATTGGATCCAATGAACCTCTAACTTCCGTCAGGTAATTGCTCCCATCGACCGATGTAAGATATTATTATTCTAACCCGATTCATGAGGCTGTCAAATTAATAATCACAAACCATTAAAAAAAACCAATAAGTACACAATATTTTCAAATATTACATTTACAATGGCTTGGGTGAGGATATTGTAAAGGCTTGAAAACATTTCAAAAAGGGTCGGGGACAGTTGAAAAAGGCTAAAAACAATTCACAAAAGGCTCGATATCAAGACTAAAAAGGCATGATTTCAGTTCAAAAAGGCACAATTGCAGTTCAAAAAGACACGATTTCAAAAGGCACGATTGCAGTTCAAAAAGGCATGATTTAAAAAGGAACGATTTTAGTTCAAAAAGGCATGATTTAAAAAGGAACGATTTTAGTTCAAAAAGGCACAATTGTAGTTCAAAAAGGCACAATTTCAAAAGGCACGATTTCAGTTCAAAAGGGCACGATTTCAGTTCAAAAAGGCATGATTTCAATTCAAAAAGGCTCGAAAAAATGAAAAGTTCAAAAATTGTCACAATAGTTTAAGGTTTACAAAATACTAAAATGTGAAAAAAAACTTAAAACAAGCAGGTTCAAGAAATATTACCTTATTTCACTGAAGAAGAAAGTCGGGGCAAGACCTTGAACTTTTATTTGTAGAGAGAGAGAGAGTAACTGAGTTAAATCCTACTGTCGTTTTTGTTGCAAGTGTGGAGAGAGAAAAGACCAAACAGAATAACATAAATGATTAACTAAGGGCAATTTTGGTAGTTCACCATAATAGGTGCCTTTTAAACTTAACTTATTAACCCACTAACATTCTCACCAAATCAGTTTAAAAAGGTGACAGTTCTCACCAATTCCACCTAATCTTTATATACAGTTTTCTCATATCCATTCACATGACTTATTTTTTCTTCTTATTTCATGTTGAAACCATCCTTATTAGATGCATTTTTTTTTTCTGTAGTCAATTGGATTGTTGGTGGTGATATTGACCATCTGATGATTTTTTGAGTGATTGAGTTCGGGTTTTGGTGTGGTTTCGTTCCGTTTTGTCAGAGATTAGATTCGATTCTTGGTGCGATTTGTTGGGTTTTTTTTTTAAATAACATTAAACTAACTTTGGAAGATTTGGAATAAAATCTACAAAAGAATTGATACAAATCATAAAATGCCTGGAAGATTTGAAAGAAAATAAACCAGAGAAAAAAAATAGCAAACATGGATCTGGAATTTGAAAAGAAAAACAAAACAAACATGTGAAACAATAAAATTAATAAATACTAAACATGGGAAACATGAGATCGAGGTCTGAAAGAAAATATAAACAAAAATAGTAAACATCTAGTGATTTGAAATAATCTATGTCATTAGGGTTTTGAAATAAGGAAAGTGAGGTTTTATTAGTTTTACTTTGTACATGATTTTTTTAATAATAATTGTATGTTTGTTTAAGTAATTTGATAAAGGGAAAAAAAGAATACTAAATAATTTTAAAAAGTGAGTTATAAATAGTTCAGCGGTGGGTGTGCCAATAGCACCATCTTATAAAATTATCCTTTATTTTTTAATCTTAAAACACCCCATTCTAATAACTTAAATTTAAAAAAAAAAAAAAAAAATTAACAATACTTCATTTTGCTCCATTTTTTTTTGTTTTTTTTTTTTTTGTTGAAGAGTGAAATTAGGTCTTTTTATGTTATGATGAGATGATGTTGGTCTGGTAGTAAACCCTTCACACCTGTACCACGAGGCTGCGGGCTCGAGTCCTCCCCTCTCCAAAAAAAAAAAAAACCCTCAGTTTATGTAATAGTGTAATACTTTAAAAAAAAAAAAAAAACTATTTTTATGTTTTTTATTTTTAAATATTTTTTTAATTTTATTTAAAACTTTTATTATAATTTTATTAACTTTAATATCTTAAACAATGATTTTATTAATTTGCTAAACATTAGTTTAAATTAGATTTTTTTTTTAGAGTTTAAAAACTGGAGTGTGATTAGAATATTTTTATTTTTATCCTTTTTAGTAATTTTAATTGGGATAACATTTTCATTAATAAAAAATAATAAACAAATGGAGTGTATAAAGATATTTAGTGGATTGTCAATAATATTAATGCTTAAATTATTAAGTTGGTGCTAGCTAGTCCTAAAAATAGTAGAGTAAAGAGTGTTATTTCCACCCGGTTACTCTTAAGGGCAATTAGTTTATATATTTAATTATATATATATATATATTATTTACCAATGTGTATCGATACATAGGGTATTTTTTTTGAATGAAGTAAAATGTGGATTCATATATAACTCATGATTTACTTGTAGCCAGTAGGTGACTCACACAAAATCAATTAGCATGAAGAAAACGTTGGTCATTCTAATTTCAACCGAAATAAAAAATATTCAACTGTTTAACTAGTAAAAAAAATAATTGAGAAATATTGTAAGAAAAAGACCTAAACTAAAACGTAATAAATTGAGAAGAGAAAGTTGAAAACAGCTGAACTAAAAAATAAAATAAAAACAAAAACAGTAGACACGCATCTTGCGCTCCTTTATTTGCTCAACTACCGAATGGATTTTCTTAAAAATCATTTTTGTCTCCTAATTAACCTTTCTTTCACGCCTTGAATATTAATATTGCTTTCCAAATAAAATTGTTTTTCAATATTTTCTCCCAAAACATTTCCCTATAAATTGAATTGTCAGAAGAGGATCCAAACTCGTATAAATATCCCTCCGTTTGCTTCTTATATATATACATCGTGCTTTGTGAGAGAGATGGGCAATTTGAGTAGATCTTCCTTCTTGTTGATTCTCTCTCTGCTTCTTTTGATTTCATTCTCACATGTTACTCAGGTACATTTTCGTTCATTTTAATCTTATCAAAAAAAGAATAATAATACTATGTTTTTGTGTCTTATAATAAATGTTCATGACCAATATCTTGGAAACCCTTGTACATGTTTTTATGTTTAACCTAAAAATAAAGAAATTAGATTAATGACACTTTCCTATATCGCATCAGCTCTAACTCGTTCTTGTTTCCGTTTCTACCTGAATATTTAATTAAACAGGCACATATCCCTGGCCAGCTCCAGCCATCGGACTGCAAAGCTCGGTGCACATACCGATGCTCAGCAACTTCACACAAGAAGGCATGCATGTTCTTCTGCCAGAAATGCTGCTCAAAATGCCTGTGTGTGCCTCCCGGAACTTATGGAAACAAGCATCTCTGCCCTTGCTACAATAACTGGAAGACCAAGGAAGGAGGACCCAAATGTCCTTGAAAAATGAAAAATGCTTTGCTTTCAAAATCATCACTTCTATCTTTGCTATTAATAACTAATAAGCCACTTCAACTACAATTTGCGGCAGTGCCAGTTTAATTTCTATATATGTTTTGTAGACACAATATATATTTTGTGCCTTCCCCTTAGACTTAATTTCTTCATGTATTTTAGGATCTTATATGTTATATTATATATAAACTAATAAGAGAGCATTTACTTTAAGCACATGAATATCCAAGGAAAATAAATCCAAATTCTATATTTTTAATAGGCTCGTTCTGCACATCACCTTTTAATTAGTTGAGTGGATAGTGCATCTCCCTTCCACATAAGTTGTGAGGGCAGGGGCGGAACAATGAGAGGACTGTCCCGGGCTGTAGCCCAGACAGCCCTCTTGAAAAAAAAAAAAAAATGAGAGTTTCTTTTGATAATCCAATTTTTTCTTTTTACACTTCTTTTCTAAAGATACTCCATTATCAAAATTTAAATTTAAAAAAATTCTAAAAACACTTCATTTTGTTCCAAGATTATCCTTTTTATCTTTTGCAACTCATATCCTAAAAACACTTCATTTAAAAAAAAAATAAAAAAAATCTAAAGATACTCCATTTTATTTTAATAAAAGTTAGGACAAACCGTCGTAGCCTTTGGATTCATCCGATAAGTAATCTTTTTGAATTAAATTATTAAAAAAAAAATTATCTCTCATAAATCATTAGATTAACTATTACATATTAAACAATATTTCCTAAATTTTTAATTATCATATTAAACTCTCTCTCCTCCAATACATATCTCTAATTTTTTATTTCCATTCTTTCCCAAGCAAGACTAATAGTTAAGAAAAAAAAAAAATTATGAATAAGTTTGATTTTTAGGAACTGTATATATGTATATATTATAAGATAAAACTCAAAAATCAAGTATCCTGCTTAAAAAAAAAAAAAAAAAAAGTCAAAATATAAAAATGTGTTTTGTTACTTTTGTAGGTATGTGATTGCCTAAAGAACTTTAATTCTTTTATTAGTCTTAGAAATTCTTAGTTTAATTGAATATAGTTGCAACAAATCAAGTTTTCATATATATATATATATATGATTATTTGTATTGACTTTTTAATATATATATTACTGTTAGTAAAAAACCAAAACATTCATAAGTTTAATTAGAGATTGATCGAGAAAGTACAGAGATAGGTTTTTTTATTTTTGAAAAATGGATAGAGAGAGAGAGAGAGAGAGAGAGAGAGAGTAATTAGAAGAGAGTGTTTAATATGGTAATAACAGATTTAGGAGAGAGAGTTTAATATGTAATATTTAATCTAATGATTTATGAGAGATAATTTTTTTTTTAATAATTTGATTAGTCAATATTCAAAAAATCACCCAAATTAAACAAATATGTACAATCAACGAAATTTAAGTGCAGAAAACAATAAATTGCATGATGATTGATTTACGTGAGAAACCCTTCAATTGGGCAAAACTCACGGGCTATTGTGCTAGCCATACACGGTCCTCAAATCCACTACTTGAATGAAAGATTACAACCTTGGTAAACCTCAAGTCAAACCATACTTGGTCACTAACCCTTCCACTCTACTGATGAGCCGTCGTTGGTGTACTCAACAAAATGATTGTTTTTAAATGTGTTTGTGTTGAAAACCGATTTCACCACTTAGATGTAAAATTAGTAAAGTGGCAAGTAGGATTCATTTCATAGGGAATTAGAGTAATTAGTTGAATAAATTAACAATTCCTATATGCGATAAAATAAATCATAAGCAATGGATGGTTGTATGGTTTGTCAAGCCATCAAACATACATGTAAAATAAACCTAATAAACCTAAAAAAATAGATAGAAATCTAGATAAGAGATATATGGGATAAACAATTAATAGAATTGCTAGGGAATTAATGGGATCACAAGTGGATTACGGGAAGTGCTTCTCAACCTACCTTAGTGAGCAAATCTCACAAATGTTAACCAATTGATTTCTAGAATGTGTTTAGACCATTACTATGAACCTTAAACAACTTCTCACCGCAATGCCTAACCGATTAAGGAGAGGGGGTTACGGCGGGATCGGTTTGTTACAATTAACGGTTTAGATAATCGCGGTTGATATACCCTTTGACAATCTATCCTAGTCACTATGTTCTCAACCCATCAAGGTTGTCAATCCAATCAAGATTATATAACAAATTATCCTAAACAAGAGTATAATCAATTAGTGGGCATACATGTTAATCATATAATGCATAAAATCTAGTTATAAAATGAATAGAACACAAATAAAGATTAAAATATATTAAAGCTTAAGCAAAACCCAATCCAAATGTTCTCACATCAAAACCCTAGAAAGGGGGTTTAATTACACATATTACAATCAAAGGGAAGGCAAGTAAAAGATTAGGAAATCACCCTTGAGCCTCCTTTTGTAAGCTTGATCCTTTCCTTGCTTTTGATGCTCCTTGTGCAAAGAGTGGATGATGAGGATATGTCTAGATAGGTGGAGTCAAATAGGAAGTGACTAAGGAGATATGTGAAGAAGATGGGAAGAACTGAATGATTTGGGGAAGGTAATCTAGATGTTTAGTTTAGGTAGAGGATAAGTGGAGGGATTAGGAATGGTAGAAAGGATTCTTCTTGGTTGTCAAGAATGGCCAAGAGTTGTCTAAAAAGGGAAAAATAGTGATGAATTTATAGGATTTTCAAATTAGGTCTCGGGTGGAAAATTACCAAAACACCCCTAACCATGGTAAATTACCATCTAGTCCTCAAGATGGGGGCATCTTGTAATTTTCACACCCAATCAGCCTTTGACAGAGATGGGTCATGGTTTGTGTTTAGTGGCGACACCTAGGGTGACTTTGGGGCAATATAATCTGGAGCCAAAACAACTCCTTGTTACCATGGCGACAATTTGGTCGCGGTGTGGGACGTGGGGCGACAAAGAGGCTATATGGTCGTGATTTGGTGGCTGAGATTTCAGCCGATTAGGGCGCCGAAAATGGACCGACTAGGTTGTCGGTGAGATAGCTGTTAATTTGGGTCAGAAACCGACCTATCTCCTGTCGATTTTCGACGTCGTCGTCGGCATCGTCGGTGGAGCTAGGGTTTGAAGGTGAGGCATCCATGGCTGCTGCTTGTTGAGGAAGGATGAGGAAGGTTGAAGAAGATGGGGTGTATTTAGCAAGGGCAGGGGGTGCACTTAGCTGCTTCTTCTTCTTCGCCTAATGTGGGGTGTAATTAGCAATAAACAGGGGTGTGCATAGGCGCGTCTTGCCTTACCTCCTCTGGGGTGCATTTAGACGGTGGCTGGGGTGCGCTTAGAGGCCCAACATCCCCAAAATGCACCGTGTCACTTAATGACGTGGCGCCTGTTGGGGTGTGCACAGAAATGGGCTGGGGTTCATTCAGCAGCCCACTCTCCCTCCAGATGACGTGGCGCGTTTGATGGACTCGCCTAGTGAATTACAAATAGCTCCCTTAACTCCTCTGATTTTGCGATAACTCCAAACCTTCTTTACAATTTACACATTTGCCCCTAAATGACCAAAATTACTCCAATGCCCCTAAACTAAATAAATACCTGAAAATACTTAATTTACACTATTAAATCACGGGATAATGCCCGAGAATTAAGCATAAAGAGATGGAAGTGAGGGCCAAAATCGTACCAATTTTAGTCCGATCATCTACCCAATGGGCCTTTAATAAGGATCATAGACCAACTTGCTTGTGCACTAAACCACTTAGTCACAAGGCTTAACTCTCAAAAAAGAGAACACAACCTAAGTGAATATTAAATGCATAAATGCTAGGTCAACACATTTAATGCTTATCTAATTATGGATAAACATGTCAAACAATCCTAGATATCATGTTGCTACATGTCATATATGAAACTTAGCTATATGAAATAAATGCAACCCTAGATGCAATAGCTATCACAATACAACAACCCACAAACAACACAAAAATCTCAACTTGAAGCTAAGAAATTAATCTAGATGCAAACAAGTCATAACAGAGATTTCTTGTTAAGCAAGAACACTAAGATGAATGAGAATGGTGTTCTACTTACCAAGTCATGTGTGTTGATGATGACCCATGCAAGAACATAACCTAGATGATGCTAGATGATGTTGGATTCATGAATGAATGATTGGTATTTGGGTTTTTATCAAGAAAGATTGAATCTTTGTTACTTTTCTTACAAGACACTCTTAAGCATCCAAAGATGTGAATTTCTAAGCACTAATTCGGCCAAAGAAAGAATAAGGCATAGATATATGAAGCCCTAGCCAAAGAGACGTCGTTTTGAAGAAGAAACTCAAAACCTGTTAAAACTGCGGTGCGTGCTGCAGTACGGACAAAATTTCCCCATCGCAGTACACACGGCGCGGAGGCTAAATAGCATGCATGAGAATGTGATGATAAAACATAAATGCACACAATTTTTGCAAGTGTGAAGTGAATAAATAGCATGCATGAGAATAGATATAAACATGAATAAGCACCAAGCATGTAACACACACAAGAATATACAACATGTGAAAATGCAAGAGTGTGATGATAAAACATAATGCACACAATTAAGAGAAACACAAATGCAATCATTGAAATGCAATATGAAAATGTGTTGTAAGTTCCTTAAGTTTTGATTGGCTTATTTCGTGGACAAACCACAATTGGAGTTTGTTATAAGGGTAGCATAGGTGCATAATTGTTGGTGATCGAGCACAGCAAAGGCTCTCTCAAGACATCAAGATGATAAACACTTCAAAGGTAAAACACTTCAAAGGTAAAACACTTGTGCTTACTTGCATTGAAGAGACTTAGTTGCACACACACACACAACTCATGCATATCTATACTTCTTGTGTGTTGTGTGTTTTATGTATTTGCATTCATGTTATTAAACTCTCTTTATGCATGTTTTAATTGATTGCATCTTGATTGATAATTGCCATGTCATTTTAGGCATTAGGATGCACTCTTTTCACACTTCACACTTGCACATCTTTGATGATTTGTGTTGTGTTGTGTTGTGTTGTTAGTGTGTCGTGTAATTCATTTCCTGAAGATTGTTCGGAAACGTCCGTGCTTGCACAGTGGTGTGCTTGGTTTAGGGCGAAGATCGCCTTCGGAGAATGCTTTTGGCTTCTCTTTTGGTTTCACTACAATTGGTGAAATGGTGGTTTGATCGGCGGCCCTGACCGTCGAATGTAATCGCCATTTGATTCTAGTAGGTTCTGGAATGCTTTCTGTGGTTATGATCGGTGGCCTCGACCGCCGATTGAAACCACCGTTTATACCTAATTGATTTTAATCTCTTGGTCTCAAATCGGCGGCCATGGAATCGGCGTTGATACTTGACTCTCTCGGGTTCAATTCAGCGGTTGGTGGCCGTCGAATGAAACCGTCGATCAGTGCGTTTTAAGGGCAAACTTGTCTTTTCACCTAGCCTTTTCTTGCTCTCTATAAATATACCATTATCTTATTCTCTTGTTCTCAACTCTTCATATCAAGAACCTTAAAAGAGACATTGAGAAATACTTGAGAGAAAAGGCACAAAGATTGCTCATTTAATTCTCTAAACTCATTTCCATGTGCATCAAACATCATCTAGGATCATCTAAGATGTATCTATGCATGGGTCTTCTTCAGCACACATGACTTGGTATGTTGAACACCATCTATTCATTTTTGTGTTCTTTCTTAGTAAGAAATCTCATTTATTACTTGTATTCATTTAGATTATATTCTATCTACAAGATTGAGATTATGTGTTAATTGATTGTGTAGTTTTGTGATAGCTAGGTTTTCAAGTTTATATAACTTCTAGCTAATTTATCTCATTAATTGATTGAGATTGTTTGTGATAGCTATTGTATCTAGGATTGGTTATCCTTTACATAGCTACGTTGTATGCCATGACAAATAGCAATATTGATATCTATGATTGTTTTTATTGACATCTTGAAATCCTAGATAAGCATTTAGTGTAACCTAGCATTATTTGCACCTTGAATATCATTATATTCACATAGGTTATTGATCTCAAACACACCTAAACTATATGAAACTTATGCAAGTGTGAAGTGAGTAAATAGCATACATGAGAATAGATATAAACATGAATAAGCACTAAGCATGTAACACACACAAGAATATACAACATGTGAAAATGCAAGAGTGTGATGATAAAACATAAATGCACACAATTAAGAGAAACACAAATGCAATCATAGAAATGCAATATGAAAGTGTGTTGTAAGTTCCCCAAGTTTTGATTGGCTTATTTCGTGGACAAACCATAGTTGGGGTTTGTTGTAAGGGTAGCTTAGGCGCATAATTATTGGTGATCAGGCACAACAAAGGCACTCTCAAGGCCACAAGATGATAAGCACTTCAAAGGTAAAACATTTGTGCTTACTTGAATTGAAGAGACTTAGTTGCACACACACACAACTCATGCATATCTATACTTCTTGTATGTTGTGTGTTTTATGTATGTGTATTCATGTTATTGAACTCTCTTCATGCATGTTTTAATTGATTGCATCTTGATTGATAATTGCCATGTCATTTTAGGCATTATGATGCATTCTCTTCACACTTCACACTTCACACTTCACACTTCACACTTGCACATCTTTAGTGATTTGTGTTGTTTTGCTAGTGTGTCGTGTAATTCGTTTCCTGAAGATTGTTTGGAAACGTCTGCGCTTGCACGTTGGTGTGCTTGGTTCAGCGTGAAGATCGCCTTTGGAGAATGCTCTTGGCTTCTCCTTTGGTTTCACCACAATTGGTGAAACGACAGGTTGATCGGTGGCCTTGACCTCCGAATGGAACCGCTGTTTGATTCCAGTAGGTTTTGGAATGCTTTCTACGGTTATGATCGACGGCCTTGACCGCCGATTGAAACCGCCGTTTAGACCTGATTGATTTTAATCTCTCGGTCTCAAATTGGCTATTGGAATTGGTGACCATGAAACCGTTGTTGATACCTGACGCTCTCGGGTTCAATTCAACGGTTGGTGGCCGTCGAATGAAACCACCGATCGGTGCGTTTAAAGGGTAAACTTGTCTTTTCACTTAGCCTTTTCTTGCTCTCTATAAATATACCATTATCTCATTCTCTTGTTCTCAGCTCTTCATATCAAGAACCCTAAAAGAGACATTGAGAGATACTTGAGAGAAAAGGCACAAAGATTGCTCAATTAATTCTCTAAACTCATTTCCATGTGCATCAAACATCATCTAAACATCATCTAGGATCATCTAGGATGTATCTATGCATGGGTCTTCTTCAACACACATGACTTGGTAAGTTGATCACCATCTATTCATTTTTTGTGTTCTTTCTTAGTAAGAAATCTCATTTATTACTTGCATTCATTTAGATTATATTCTATCTACAAGATTGAGCTTATGTGTTGATTGATTGAGTAGTTTTGTGATAGCTAGATTTTCGAGTTTATATAACTTCTAGCTAATTTATCTCATTAATTGATTGAGATTGTTTGTGATAGCTATTGTATTTAGGATTGGTTATCCTTTACTTGTAGGGGAAAATACCGTAGTACATGCAGCAGAAGCGAGACTAAAAATTGATTTAGTAACTTTTAAAATTTTTCCCTTTTATGAACCTTAAACCCTTTAATTAATTAAACATATATATTATCTAACAAAAGAATAATACCTTTTGTCGCGTGATCCGATTGACTTACGTCGATGGTAATCCGCAAGATCTTCAATCCTAGCACGAACGTGGATCACCTAGGAGCGTGGTCTCCCTTTTCTTTGAATTGCAAACCTGTGAATGGACAAACAAACTTTTCTTTTCTTTGTTAGTCACAAAAACAATCAAAAGAATACTAAGATTATTCCGGTCACTTTTGAGTTCTCAATCTAATGATCGAAACTCGCGTGAACCTAGATCGATGTCGTACACACAAGCTTATTGATGAATAAGCAAATAGTATACCATCAAAGAATAATCTAACACTCTTTTATGTTTTAGTAGAATAAAATAATCTCTCTATGAATTGAGAAGAAGAAGAAAATAGAATCTCAAGCTCCAAGCATTAGGTTGGCCGAAATCTATAAGAGTATATATATAGGTTGCCAAATTTTCTTCTCTTCTTTTTCTTTAGGGTGGCCGAAAATCCTAACCTAAAAGGGACTAGGGTTGCCGCAATTCTCAAGCCCAAAGGAGTTTGTATTGCACCCTAATTCCTATTTAGTTTAAGACTTCAAACCCTAATTTAATTCATAAATCTTTTATTCCTTTATTTGACTAAATAAAAAAGACTTCTTATTTGATTTAAATAAATAAAATTAATTATTTATTTTCTTTTCAAACAAGTCTTTTACTTTTAGTAAACTACTACAATAGTATTACTCTAGGAAATATATTTCCTATTCAGAAAAGATTTGTTTCTTAATTAAACAATTAATTAATAAATTAATTAATTCTTATTTAATTAAAACAATTAAACAAAATAATATATTAGGTTAAAAACCTTCTTGCCGCCCCACTTAAACAAATGGGCTATATATATTATTTTCTTATTTCATTTAATCCATTGGACTTTAAATAAAAAGCCCACATGTGAACCAGACCCATTCTTACTAAAAGAAACAAGCCCACATGTCTTTCATTAATATATTAATATAATTGAGCAGCCCATTACTCAAACGTGCAAATTATATTCTTAATATATTAAATGCAATTCTAGATGGACCCTTAAATTGGTCCGGTAGAATATATCAAGTGATCCATGCAAGTCCGTGTGGATTGGGGATCTTGGCGGGCCATCTAAATTTAAGCTTCAATAGACATAACCTAATCACAATCAACAAATGATTCACTTAGGTCCGATCCATTAATTTTAACTCATTCCACTAAAGAGCTAAAACTGAACTCTTAAATAAAGATAGAAAAGGAAGATGCTCCTCATTCATACCCTAGACAATCATATTGGAGATAGTGTATCCTCGTGATTAATATCAGTAATCGCCAAGAGTTCATAGACCGCCTATAACTCTCCAAGTTACCATATTTACTCATATGACCACGTTTTGAACTTGGATATTTTAACTTGTCCAGAAGCCATGTTTTCAATAGACACTATCGAAAACTCAACGTTGAGATTTAATATCCAATTACCTCAAAACATCCATATGATGATATTATACTCTCATTTAATTAAATGGAGCCACGATGTCCATATCTACAAATGAAGTCCTCTATCGATCAACAAATGAATATCACCAAACTATCGAGGATAGACTATGCGATATAATCGTACTCATTGATAACTCAAATGATATTACTTGCAACCATAAGTCCATCATTTATCTCAGGATTAAGATAGACTCTCCGATTGTCCTGATAATGAAAAGACTATTATCTATTGACGGTTCTAGATAAAGTTTTTTGTAAATAACTACTCGAGGCATGTTCAATATTAATCTAGAGGGGGGGGGGGGGGGGGGGGGGGTGAATAGATTTTATCAAATATTACCCAATTTTCGCATGCAAGTCAATTTGACGAAAATGCCCCTAACTAGTCAAAATAATATATCAAGTGTAATATGTGCGGAATTTAAATAACACAAGATATATACGTGGAAACCCAACCACTGGGAAAAACCACGGGCTATATAGTGCGCCACACTCGGAACTCGAAATCACTAATTGAAATGAAGTTTACAATCTATGTAGACCTCGTCTAACACTCCGGTCTGTAACCCCTCACTTCTACCCAGCGGGCCTTTATTAGCAACCCTATTCCAATTTGCTTGAGGCCTAAGCACTCCTAGCCCCAAGACTTACTTCTCAATGAAGAGAAACAACCTAAGTGAATATGTATGAATATTCAAAATGCAAATTAGAGCTAGGTTACTCTATATGCTTATCGAGGATAATGATTTTGCAATTAAAACAATCCTAGATATAAATGGCTAGATGACATGTCAAATAGCTTAACTAATCAAGATTAATTAAAAACCTAATTAGCTATCACAATACAACTTCTCAAACATACATCATACTAATCTCAAACTTGTATTCAAAGAATATAAAATAACATACAAGTAATTAAATGAGATTGCTTGTTAAGAGAAACACAAAATATGTAAGATATTAGTGAAAAGCTTACCAAGCAAAGTATGATGAAGAATCCATGCAAGATGACATCTAGAAGATCAAAGATGATGCTAGATGATGATTGATGATCATGAAAAAGTGTTTGAGTGATTAAAAATGAGTTCTTAGAATTTTTCTTCTCTTTGAAAAATATCCTAAGTCTGAAATCTGATATGAACTCTCTTATCTGACCTAAAGTCAAAGTGTTATATATATAGGGGCCATAAGTGAAGTGAGGTCGTTTTGGAAAAACGCACCAAAAATATCGCTGTGGCTCGACTGCCGCTGTCACAAACCGCGGCACTAAAACCGCGGCGAAGCGTCACAGCACAAAGCTTGATTTTCAAGCGACTCAAAACATGACCAAACGACATCGAAACCTTTCATATAATATACCGTTGGAAAGGTATGGAAGTCTACTTTCTACTCCAATTTATGGAATGACATTTTGACGTCTGTAGAAAAAGTTATGGTCAATTGAGTGACCAATGGTCAGATTCCCTGTTTTAGTGGTCACTTTGGAATTTTCAAAACCAATCCAAACGGTCATGAAATATTACGAATAATATACCGTTGGAAAGGTATGGGTATCTAGTTTTCCCAGAATTTTACAAAACTCAATTTCAATCTTTTTATAAAAAGTTATGGTCACAAGACCATACAAAGGTCAGTTTTGAAAAACATTTAAAACATTGAAATCCAATCTTTTGAAACTAGACACTTACTCCAAACAACCAAACCAAAACTACCACTTATCCAAGAGAAGAATGAGACATTCTCAAGTGGTCAACCATCGCGCTAAGACATGCACACCATCGTGCAATCACGGACGTTTCCGATCACACAAACGGAAACGAATTACACTACACTTAAGACTAATCATGAAGTGCAAGTGTGGGAAGTGAATGCATCCTAATGCCTAACAAGTTATGGCAATTAATAAGCTAGATGCAATCATTTAACATGCAAGAAAAGATGAAAATAGGCATTAATGCACAACACAAATAAACACAACATACAAAGATAAGACGTATGCATGAGTTGTGAGTGTGTGCAACTATCTCTTCAAGTCAAGTAAGCACAAAGAAAATTACCTTCGGTGCTTATCAACCTTGAGGACATGAGAGGGTCTTGAGCTTGAATAACTATTACTTAAGCTACCCTTACATACAATCCCCAACACGTGGTTTGTCCACGAAATAAGCCAATCAACAAAATGGGAATCCTTACAATCTCCCCCTTTGGCTATTTCGTGACAAAACCACCACTCACATTGATTCCTCACAAAAAAATAAACCTATGGGTCAATGATGATTTTCTACAATACAAAGAGATATAAAATAAATAAATCTTTAAGTCTTCAATCTCTTGTAGAACGATCATTCCCTGAAACAAAGTTTCTAAACTTTCCAAAACAAGAAAAGGTGAGATGAATCAAGTGAGATTAAAACAAGCATTTGCATATTAAAACAATAAGCACAACATCATGCAATGTTTGTGTATGCAATGCTCCCCCTCAAAGGGTTACTCCCCCTCAATTTATATTCTCCCCAATGCACAATTGCTACAACAATTTGCACCTCCCCTTTTCACATCCTACTCCCCCTTTTTGTCATGATATAGGCAAAGGAGTAGTCCCCAACCGGGTCACTCAAGGCAAAGAGAGATAGTAGCATTCTAGTATTTGCATAATTAATATAAGTCACTTTATGCAATCTCAATTAATCGGAGAGAAACAAGAAGTTTTATTAGAGTAAAAATGTGTGAAACAAAAATGCTTTGCATACAAGACATATAGCATTTAAGTCCAAAATACCATGGTATTTGGCAAAGTAAATGACAAAGGTTTCTAATAGGAATTCAAACCAATTTCACCATTGTCATGAGAAAAGCAAGGATATAGAGATTTCATTGATTTTAATATATGAGCAACTATATCCAACTTTATAAGCTAAACATGTCATGAGCAACATTGCACCCTATTTGATTTTTCCGGGAATGAAACCCGTATGATAGTAGACATGTTCAACCAATAAAGAAAGAGAGACATTTGGATTGTAAAATCCTTCAATGGATACAAGATCCTTTTTCATTTTGAGTCTCATAAGCTTTTTCACACAAGTTTTTGCATTTAAAAATTGCAATCATCAATTCATGCTTTTTCATTTGAGCATGTTATATGAATTTCATGCTTTTTCATTTAACATTAGCATATTATAAAAGAATCATCATGTCATGGAGATAACTATAGGTCATTCACATCATACTTCCTATGTAAATCTCCTAGTCCAAAAATACATGTTTGAACATAAATATGACATGGATTGTAAACAAGCAAGGTTCACACTTATAGAATTGAAAACATATATACATATGTGCAACCAAGCTTACTCAAGTAACAAAAAGAGAAGCATAAGATATATCAAATTTTTTGCAAGTGACAAGAATGCAAAAATAGCTCTCTTTGCTTGAGTTCCCCATATGGGGTTAGAACCAACCTTCATTAACGAAGGCGATGAGGTCCTATAGACCTCCGAAGTCCATTTGACTTGGATGAACCTATTTGAGACTTATTAGTCTCGTAGCAAGCGGGTTCATTTTTCCTTATCCACATAGATATGACTTTTTTGGTCTTAGTGGTTAAGGGTTGCATGTCATTCACTAACCTAGGATTATTGACAAAGGATTTCCTAGGCTCATGCAAATGGGCTTTTCTTAGCCTCTTTTTCTCTATCATGCTATTAATCCTACAATGCTTAATGTACTTAAAGCACTTAGGCCTAATATGCCCATAAACACCACAATAATGACAAGTTGGTACAAAGTAAGAATTCATACCATGTCCTTGTGAAGTCATTGGAGACTCATCATGCATTTGATGTCTCCTTTGGTGTTGAGTCGGTTCATGTCTTCTATGTGGTTGAACCGGAATGGGTTGCCTCCTTGGATGAGATAGCATGTTTTGCCTCTTCACATAGTGAGTCATTTGTTGAGGAGAGTTGACTCGAGAGGCTCTAATTCGTTGAGCTTGGGGTTGTCTCGTTTTCACCACCTTCACTTGTGCATTTTTCGAACATTGTCCTAGTTCTAATTTCTTCCTAGGAGTTTGCACCGGTGACACTTCTATCTTACCCAAACTCTTCACAAAGACGGTCTTCTTAGGAATAGAGCAATCCTTGCTCACATCATATCCAAGACCTCTTTTGTCACAAGGGCTTTTTCCTACACCAAGTATGTTGTCAAGCTTCTTGGTGCTTGTGGTCATTCTAGTCAATGACTCTTTGGCTTCAACAAGCTCTCTCTTCAAACCCTCTTCATTCCTCTTAGACAAAGCTAGCTCATCTTTTAGCTTGTCTTCTTCCACCATGGATCTTACCACTTCATCATTCAAGTGGTCCACTTGTGTTGAAAGCCTAAGTAGTTCTTCCTTTAACCTTTGAATCTCTTTTTCATTCTTTAACTTAGAGCTTTCAAAACTTTCAAAGTTGTCCTTAAGATCCATCTTCTCCACTCTTGCTTCCTTAGGAGGTCATTATATGTTAAAAGCTCTAGATTTTCTTCCTCTAAAATCCTTAGAAGTCTATCTTTCTTCTTCATGGAGCTTTCAATATTGACTATAAAGTCATGCACATCCATATTCTCTACATTTCCATTTGTAAAGTTAGATAAGGAGTCATCTCCACTAGTGTCATCTTCAATGGCCATCCATGCCCTATCATGGATTTGACACACATATGCCTCCATATTCCCTTTCCATTGAGAGTAATTTATACCGGTGAGGAGGGGTGGCCTTACGCTCGAAGCACCCTCATTTGGACCACCGATTCCACTCACAGTGTATAATGAATGGATGAAATGAATGCAAAATGTATGAATGAGCAAAAATCACACAAATGCACAACACACCTAAAATGAGCTAGGATCACCTATGTATGTCTAGAAACCCGCTCTGATACCAATTGTAAATAACTACTCGAGGCGTGTTCAATATTAATCTAGAGGGGGGGTGAATAGATTTTATCAAATATTACCCAATTTTCGCATGCAAGTCAATTTGACGAAAATGCCTCTAACTAGTCAAAATAATATATCAAGTGTAATATGTGCGGAATTTAAATAACACAAGATATATACGTGGAAACCCAACCACTGGGAAAAACCACGGGCTATATAGTGCGCCACACTCGGAACTCGAAATCACTAATTGAAATGAAGTTTACAACCTATGTAGACCTCGTCTAACACTCCGGTCTGTAACCCCTCACTTCTACCCAGCGGGCCTTTATTAGCAACCCTATTCCAATTTGCTTGAGGCCTAAGCACTCCTAGCCCCAAGACTTACTTCTCAATGAAGAGAAACAACCTAAGTGAATATGTATGAATATTCAAAATGCAAATTAGAGCTAGGTTACTCTATATGCTTATCGAGGATAATGATTTTGCAATTAAAACAATCCTAGATATAAATGGCTAGATGACATGTCAAATAGCTTAACTAATCAAGATTAATTAAAAACCTAATTAGCTATCACAATACAACTTCTCAAACATACATCATACTAATCTCAAACTTGTATTCAAAGAATATAAAATAACATACAAGTAATTAAATGAGATTGCTTGTTAAGAGAAACACAAAATATGTAAGATATTAGTGAAAAGCTTACCAAGCAAAGTATGATGAAGAATCCATGCAAGATGACATCTAGAAGATCAAAGATGATGCTAGATGATGATTGATGATCATGAAAAAGTGTTTGAGTGATTAAAAATGAGTTCTTGGAATTTTTCTTCTCTTTGAAAAATATCCTAAGTCTGAAATCTGATATGAACTCTCTTATCTGACCTAAAGTCAAAGTGTTATATATATAGGGGCCATAAGTGAAGTGAGGTCGTTTTGGAAAAACGCACCAAAAATATCGCTGTGGCTCGACTGCCGCTGTCACAAACCGCGGCACTGAAACCGCGGCGAAGCGTCACAGCACAAAGCTTGATTTTCAAGCGACTCAAAACATGACCAAACGACATCGACACCTTTCATATAATATACCGTTGGAAAGGTATGGAAGTCTACTTTCTACTCCAATTTATGGAATGACATTTTGATGTCTGTAGAAAAAGTTATGGTCAATTAAGTGACCAATGGTCAGATTCGGATCACAGCTGTGATGCCCTGTTTTAGTGGTCACTTTGGAATTTTCAAAACCAATCCAAACGGTCATGAAATATTACGAATAATATACCGTTGGAAAGGTATGGGTATCTAGTTGTCCCAGAATTTTACAAAACTCAATTTCAATCTTTTTATAAAAAGTTATGGTCACAAGACCATACAAAGGTCAGTTTTGAAAAACATTTAAAACATTGAAATCCAATCTTTTGAAACTAGACACTTACTCCAAACAACCAAACCAAAACTACCACTTATCCAAGAGAAGAATGAGACATTCTCAAGTGGTCAACCATCGCGCTAAGACATGCACACCATCGTGCAAGCACGGACGTTTCCGATCACACAAACGGAAACGAATTACACCACACTTAAGACTAATCATGAAGTGCAAGTGTGGGAAGTGAATGCATCCTAATGCCTAACAAGTTATGGCAATTAATAAGCTAGATGCAATCATTTAACATGCAACAAGAGATGTAAATAGGCATTAATGCACAACACAAATAAACACAACATACAAAGATAAGACGTATGCATGAGTTGTGAGTGTGTGCAACTATCTCTTCAAGTCAAGTAAGCACAAAGAAAATTACCTTCGGTGCTTATCAACCTTGAGGACATGAGAGGGTCTTGAGCTTGAATAACTATTACTTAAGCTACCCTTACATACAATCCCCAACACGTGGTTTGTCCACGAAATAAGCCAATCAACAAAACGGGAATCCTTACATTTTTCATTGTGATCCAGTTCAATGCACCCAGTGCACTAGATCCTTTTGCTCGAAGACACTCCGATGATTTTAGACTCATCATATCTCATTTGATCCCACTCAAATGCTAGCAAAAGAATTCTACAACTTTAACAAGATAAAGGTGCCCAACCTTTAACTTAAGTTGTGAACATTATTCAAGACTAACTAAAGAATTGTGTCTACCACATACATATCCAGATGTACGAACAATTCTTCTTTTCTCATAGTCTTTAGACCTTATGATTATTTACTTTGACAATTATAATATTAAACTATAAATGCTATACGATTTGTTAAACCAGAAATCACTTTATTAATATGAAAAAGATTGTTAATTACAATATTATACTCTTGCTATTGAGCATAATCCTAACAATCTCCCACTTGCGCTATAGCAAATGTGTCATATCTCTCATGCCCATGTTCTCTAGATGCCCATCGAAACTCTTCTGAGGTAGAGCCTTTGTGAAGGGATCCGCTAGATTTTCTGCTGACGCGATTTTGGTAATCGTCACGTCACCTCTTTTAACAATCTTGCTTAAAAGATGATACTTGAAACTAATTATAGCACGGTGTGTATAAAGCTATCTAGAGGGGGGGTGAATAGATTTTACGCTTTTTACCCAATTTTTCGTGTTAGTCAAAATTACGAATTTACCCTCAAGATAATATAAACAAGCAAGTGTAATATGGTGCGGAAATTAAATCAACACTTGATTTTTACGTGGAAACCCTCACGGGAAAAACCACGGGCTATGTAAGTAAGCCACACTCGAACCTCGAATCCATTAAATGTGCAAACGATTACAACCTAATCCCAGAAGTAATCACACACCTACCTAATCCCGGTATGAGTGAACCTAGTCCAATTTGCTTGCGATCTAAGCAACCTAATCCCGGTTGCTACACACAAGACTTACTTTCTCTAGAAGAGAATACAACCCTAAGTGAATATATGTGAATATCCAAAATGCAACATAGAGCAAGGGAAACCCTATATGCTTATCTAAGATGATTAATATTCAATTAAGAACAATCCTAGATATCAAAACTAAATGACATCTCAATTAGTTAAGCTAATCAATATCAAGCACAAAACCTAATATGCTAGCACAATACAACTTCTCAAACATACATCATACTAATCTCAATCTTGTATTCAAAGAATATAAAATCACATACAAGTAATTAAATTGAGATTGCTAGATAAGAGAAACACAAAATATGTAAGATATTAGTGAAAAGCTTACCAAGCAAAGTATGATGAAGAATCCATGCTAGATGACATCTAGATGATCTAAGATGATGCTAGATGATGATTGATGATCATGAAAAAGTGTTTGAGTGAATAAAAATGAGTTCTTGGAATTTTTCTTCTCTTTGAAAAATATCCTAAGTATGAAATCTGATATGAACTCTCTTATGTGACCTAAAGTCAAAGTGTTATATATATAGGGGCCATAAGTGAAGTGTGGTCGTTTTGGAAAAACGCACTAAAAATATCTCTGTGGCTCGCCTGCCGCGGTTACTCAACCGCGGCACTGTAGCCGCGGCACAGCAAGGACGTTGCTGTCGCTCGACTGCCGCTGTCACAAACAGCGGCACTGAAACCGCGGCGGGCGTCACAGCACAAAGCTTGATTTTCAAGCGACTCAAAACATGACCAAACGACATCGAAACCTTTCATATAATATACCATTGGAAAGGTATGGAAGTCTACTTTCTACTCCAATTAACAAAACATGATTTGGATAACTGTAAAAAAAAGTTATGGTTATTTGAGTGACCAAAGGTCAGATTCGGATAACAGCTGTGATGCCCTGTTTTAGTGGTCACTTTGGAAATTTCAAAACCAATCCAAACGGTCATGAAATATTACGAATAATATACTGTTGGAAAGGTATGAGAGTCTAGTTTGTCCAGAATTTTACAAAACTCAATTTCAATCTTTTCATAAAAAGTTATGGTCACAAGACCATACAAAGGTCAGTTTTGAAAACACTTAAAACCTTGAAATCCAATCTTTTGAAACTAGACACTTACTCCAAATAACCAAACCAAATCTAACACTTATCCAAGAGAAGAATGAGACCTTCTCAAGTGGTCAACCATCACACTAAGACATGCACACCATCGTGCAAGCGCGGACGTTTCCGATCACACAAACGGAAACGAATTACACCACACTTAAGACTAACATACATGAAGTGCACGTATGGGTATTGAATGCATCATAATGCCTATCATGTCATGGCATTTCATAGAACAAGATGCAATCAATTAAATGCAAGAAGAGATATTGAATAATCAATAAAGCACAATGCACACAAATATAAACACAACATTCAAGAATAAGAGTTATGCATGTTGTGTGTGTGTGCAACTATATCTCTTCAAGGCAAAGTAAGCACTAGATATACCTTTGGTGCTTGTCCTCTTGAGGCCTTGGAAAGGGTCTTTGATCTTCAACAAATCACTTAGACTACCCTTACAACCAAACCCCAACTTGTGGTTTGCCCACGAAATAAGCCAATCAACAAAACGGGAATCCTTACAATCTCCCCCTTTGGCTATTTCGTGACAAAACCACCACTCACATTGATTCCTCACAACATAATAGAAACTACGGGTCTACTATGATATTCTACTTTACAAAGAGATAAGATAAATAGTCTTGAAGTCTTCAATCTCAAGTAGAACAATCAATCCCTGAAAGCACAGTTTCTATACTTTCCAATACAAGAAAAGGTGAGATGAATCAAGTGAGATAAAACAAGCATTTGCATTTAAGAATTTAAGTACAACATCATGCAATGTATGTATGTGCAAATGCTCCCCCTCAAAGGGTTACTCCCCCACAATAAGTATTCTCCCCAACATGCACAATTGCTACTACAATTTGCAACTCCCCATACCACAACCTACTCCCCC
Organism: Acer saccharum; assembly: GCA_030490815.1. Lineage (NCBI taxonomy): Eukaryota > Viridiplantae > Streptophyta > Magnoliopsida > Sapindales > Sapindaceae > Acer > Acer saccharum. The sequence continues at coordinate 42,388,243 of CM059866.1, forward strand.
TTTTTGTCATGATATAGACAAAGGAGTAGTCCCCAACCAGGTCACTCAAGGCAAAGAGAGACAGTAGCATTCTAGAATTTGCATAATCAATATAAGTCACTTTATGCAATCTCAATTTATTGGAGAGAAACAAGGAGATTTATTTAAAGAAAATGTGTGAATCAAAAATTGCTTTGCATACAAGACATGTAGCATTTAAATCCAAAATACCATGGTATTTGGCAAAGCAAATGACAAAGGTTTTTAATATGAATTCAAACCAATTTCACCAATGTCATGAGAGAAGCAAGGATATAGGTTTTCATTGATTTCAATTTAAGAACAACTATATCCAACTTTATAAGCCAAACATGTCATGAGCGACTTTGCACCCTACTTGATTTTTCCGGATAAGATATCCGTATGATAATAGACATGTTCAACCAATAAAGAAAGAGAGACATTTGGATTGTAAAATCCTTGAATGGATACAAGATCCTTTTTCATTTAAGTCTCATAAGCTTTTTCACACATTTTTTGCAGTTAAGAAATGCAATCATCAAAACATGCTTTTTAAGATTAGCATTTAGCATGTCATTTAGCAATCATCTTGTCATGGACATCATTATAGGTCATTCAAATTATATCCTATGTAAATATCTCCTAGTCCAAAAATGCATGTTTGAACATAAATATGACATGGATTGCAATACAAGCATTGATCACACTTATTGAATAGAAAATATATATACATAGTGTAACCAAGCTAACTCAAGCAACAAAAAGAGAAGCATAAGATATTTCAAATTTTTTGCAAGTGACAAGAATGCAAAATAGCTCTCTTTGCTTGAGTTCCCCATATGGGATTAGAACCATCCTTCATTAACGAAGGCGATGAGGTCCTATAGACCTCCCAAGTCCATTTGACTTGGATGAACCTATTTGAGACTTATTAGTCTCGTAGCAAGCGGGTTCATTTTTCCTTATCCACATAGATATGACTTTTTTGGTCTTAGTGGTTAAGGGTTGCATGTCATTCACTAACCTAGGATTATTGACAAAGGATTTCCTAGGCTCATGCAAATGGGCTTTTCTTAGCCTCTTTTTCTCTATCATGCTATTAATCCTACAATGCTTAATGTACTTAAAGCACTTAGGCCTAATATGCCCATAAACACCACAATAATGACAAGTTGGTACAAAGTAAGAATTCATACCATGTCCTTGTGAAGTCATTGGAGACTCATCATGCATTTGATGTCTCCTTTGGTGTTGAGTCGGTTCATGTCTTCTATGTGGTTGAACCGGAATGGGTTGCCTCCTTGGATGAGATAGCATGTTTTGCCTCTTCACATATTGAGTCATTTGTTGAGGAGAGTTGACTCGAGAGGCACTAAACCGTTGAGCTTGGGGTTGTCTTGTTTTCACCACCTTCACTTGTGCATTTTTCGAACATTGTCTTAGTTCTAACTTCTTCCTAGGAGTTTGCACCGGTGACGCTTCTATCTTACCCAAACTCTTCACAAAGACGGTCTTCTTAGGAATAGAGCAATCCTTGCTCACTTCGAATCCAAGACCTCTTTTGTCACAAGGGCTTTTTCCTACACCAAGTATGTTGTCAAGCTTCTTGGTGCTTATGGTCATTCTAGTCAATGACTCGTTGGCTTCAACAAGCTCTCTCTTCAAGCCTTCTTCACTTCTCTTGGATAAGTCTAACTCCTCAATTAACTTATCCTCTCTCCTCTTCAATCTTTCCACTTGTTCACTTAAGTGGTCATTGTGAGCCGAAAGTTCAAGGTTTTCTTCTCTCAACCTCTCAATCTTTCTTGTGCTTTTAAGTGCTAAATCATTGAACTCGGCATGGTATTTAGCAAGCACCTTTTGCTCCACAAACTTCTTTTTGGAACTAGAAGAGGAGTCACTTTCTTCTTCACTAGAGTCAATTTCCTCTTGACTCATCTCCTCTTTTTCACTAGCACTTTTGCTCTTGTAAGAAGAGGCAAAAGCTAGGAAGTTAGCCATGAGCTCTTCTTCACTAGAAGACTCATCTTCCTCATTGGAGTCATCACTACTCCCACTACATGTGGCGGCCATCACTTTACCCTTCTTTCTTTCATTGTGATTAGCACATTCGGGGGCAAAGTGACCAATCCCACCACACTCAAAGCATCGGACCCCTTTCCTTTCGGTCCTCTCTTGTCTAGGTTCAAACTTCTTGAAGGAACTCTTTTCTTCAAATCTTGTCCTCTTGACCCAAATCCCTTCTTCTTCTTGAACCCCATAACCTTGTTAAACCTTTTCACAAATAAGGCAAGGTCTTCATCCGAATCATGCTTTGGCTCCTTTGCATCCTTAGATGCTTTCAAAGCTATTCCTTTAAACTGCTTAGGAGGAGTAGTGGTGCTAGGAGCCTTCCTAGACTCATATGCAAGGAGACGCCCAATTACCTCACTTGGCTTCATATCCATGTAGCCACTATTTTCTTCTATGGCCGTCACCTTTGATTCAAATCTATCGGGGAGAGATCTCATAATTTTTTGCTTGACTCTCCTATCCGAATACGGGTCTCCGAGTTGATGGCTTTGATTTACTATGTCCATCAATTTGATTTCGAAGTCATTGAAGCATTCATCCTCTCCCATCCTAAGTAACTCAAATTGAGTTTGGAGGACTTGAAGCTTGGACTCCTTCACCACCTCGGTTCCCTCATGTGCAACTTGAAGGATGTCCCATGCCACTTTTGCAATCTGAATATTCCGAATAAGCTTGTACTGATTCTCATCCATTGCACACATAATGGCATGCATCGCCTTCCTATTCCACTTTGAAGCCTCAAACTCTTGCGCGTTCCATTGCGCCTTAGGCTTCAAAACATCTTGTCCTCCACCCGCGGGAGTCATCATAGGGAGATCATATCTGTCTTCCACCGCCATCCATGCACGGTCATGAATTTGGCATATGTAGGATTCCATCTTCCCTTTCCATTGGGAATAGTTCAATCCGGTAAGAAGTGGAGGCCTTGTGCTAGAAGCTCCTTCGTGGCCACCACCATTTCCACCGTTTCCACTCATAGTGTTTATGAATGAATGAAATGAATGCAAATGTATGAATGATCAAAAATCACACAAAATGCAAAACACACCAAAATAAGCAAGGATCACCTATGTATGTCTAGGAACCCGCTCTGATACCAATTGAAACTAATTATAGCACGGTGTGTATAAAGCTATCTAGAGGGGGGGTGAATAGATTTTAAGCTTTTTACCCAATTTTTCGTGTTAGTCAAAATTACGAATTTACCCTCAAGATAATATAAACAAGCAAGTGTAATATGGTGCGGAAATTAAATCAACACTTGATTTTTACGTGGAAACCCTCACGGGAAAAACCACGGGCTATGTAAGTAAGCCACACTCGAACCTCGAATCCACTAAATGTGCAAACGATTACAACCTAATCCCGGAAGTAATCACACACCTACCTAATCCCGGTATGAGTGAACCTAGTCCAATTTGCTTGCGATCTAAGCAACCTAATCCCGGTTGCTACACACAAGACTTACTTTCTCTAGAAGAGAATACAACCCTAAGTGAATATACGTGAATATCCAAAATGCAACATAGAGCAAGGGAAACCCTATATGCTTATCTAAGATGATTAATATTCAATTAAGAACAATCCTAGATATCAAAACTAAATGACATGTCAATTAGTTTAGCTAAACAATATCAAGCACAAAACCTAATAAGCTAGCACAATACAACTTCTCAAACATACATCATAACTTTCTTTCAATGTGTTTACCTCTCTTGTGACTTCTTGGTTCTTTCGAATTAGCCACTGCTCCACTGTTGTCACAGTAGATAGTGATCTGCTTATTCGCACTAGGAACCACTTCCAAGTCAATCAAGAATTGGCGGAGCCAAACAGCCTCTTTGGCAGCCTCGCATGCAGCAACATACTCAGCTTCCATGGCGGAATCAGCAATACAAGATTGCTTGATACTTCTCTATATAACTGCTCCTCCTCCAATAGTAAACACAGCCCCTGATGTGGATTTTCTGGAGTCAGAATCTGATTGAAAATCAGAATCTGTATACCCAACAGGAATCAAATCCCCTCCAGAGTATACAAGTATATTATCTCTCGTTCTCTTGAGATACTTGAAAATATGCTTGACTACCGTCTAGTGATCAGGACCAGGTTTCGATTGAAACCTGCTAACTATGCCAACAGCAAAACAAATATCTGGTCTAGTACAGAGCATTGCATACATGAGACTTCCAACTGCCGAGGCATATGGAACTCTACTCATGAATTGCTCTTCATGCTCATTCCTAGGAACTTGTTCCTTAGAAAGCTTGATTCCATGTCTGAAAGGTAACATACCTTTCTTGGAATCCTGCATGGAAAACCTAGACAAGATCTTGTCTATGTATGAAGTTTGGGATAATGCAATCGTTCTATTCTTTCTATCCCTTATTACTTGGATACCTAGAATAAAACTTGCTTCTCCTAAGTCCTTCATATCAAATTGTTTTGCTAACCATTCTTTTACTGATGTCAATACACCTACATCGTTTCCAATGAGTAGTATATCATCAACATAAAGAATCAGGAAAACCAACTTATCGCCCTTAATCCTTTTGTATACACAAGGTTCGTCAGGATTCTGAATAAATCCAAAACCTTTGACAGCTTGATCAAACCTTATGTTCCAGGATCTGGATGCTTGCTTCAATCCATATATGGATTTCTGCAACTTGCATACCTTTTCCATTTGGCCCTTTTCAATGAATCCCTCTGGTTGCATCATGTAGATGCTTTCGTCAAGACTTCCATTAAGGAAAGCTATCTTGACGTCCATTTGCCAAATCTCTAGATCTAAAGATGCTGCAATGGATAAGAGTATCCTAATGGATTTAAGCATGGCCACAGGAGAGAAGGTTTCCTCGTAATCGATACCTTCTTTCTGTGTATACCCTTTAGCTACCAATCTAGCTTTAAAGGTTTCCACCTTTCCATCCATACCTCTTTTCCTCTTGTATACCCATTTGCACCCAATGGGTTTTATCCCTTTAGGCAAGTCTACAAGGAACCAGACTTTGTTATCGAACATAGATTCAATCTCGGATTGCATTGCCTTTTGCCAATGGCGACTATCAACATCCTCCATAGCTTCCTTGTACGTATAGGGATCATCGTCGTTCGGGAGATTCTCCACTGATTCTCCCAGACCGATGTATCTTTCGGGTTGTGTTCTAACCCTCCCACTACGACGAGGAATGGTAGGTTGTTGATCTTGTGTTGGATCGTAACTTACAATTGGGTTAGGCTGTGTAACCTCTCGTGGAATTGTATCTCCTGACATCTCATTCAGGACAATTCTACTTCTAGGCACAAAGTCATTCATATAGTCCTTTTCCAGAAATTTAGCATTTGTCGAAACAAATACTTTAAGATCTGAAGGACTATAGATATAATATCCTTTAGTTTCTTTTGGATACCCTACAAATATACATGTTTCCAAACGGGACTCCATCTTTTCTGTCTTTCCTTTTAACACATGCGCAGGACAACCAAATATCCTTAAGTGTTGTAAACTAGGCTTGCGCCCAGTCCACAACTCATGCGGTGTTTTAGGAACAGACTTAGATGGTACATCGTTTAGAATGTATATAGCAGTTTGTAAAGCATATCCCCAAAAAGAAATAGGAAGTGTTGAATAACTCAACATAGACCTAACCATATCCAAAAGAGTTCTATTTCTCCTTTATGCTACCCCGTTCTGTTGAGGTGTACCTGGTGCAGAAAACTGAGAAACTATCCCATTATCAATAAGATATTGCTGAAACTCACCAGATAGATATTCTCCACCACGATCAGATCTCAAGATTTTTATGTGTTTCTCAAGCTGATTTTCCACTTCAGCTTTGAATGCTTTGAACATGTCAAAAGCATCCGACTTATGTATCATGAGATACACATAACCAAATCTCGAGTAATCATCCGTGAAGGTGATGAAGTACTCATATCCACCTCTAGCTTGAATGCTCATAGGTCCACATACATCAGTGTGTATCAATCCTAAACATTCAGTGGCTCTTGCACCTTTGGCAGAGAACGTCCTTTTGGTCATTTTACCTTCCAAACAAGATTCACAAGTTGGTAGATCATCAACCTTTAAGTCACTCAAAGGTCCGTCACATACCAATATTTTAATCCTATTAAGGTTAATATGACCTAAGCGTAAATGCCAAAGATAGGTTTCATCTGTTGATAATTTTACTCTTTTATGATTAGGTTCCGTTAATTCTGTGTCTAACGAGTGAGAGATATTTCTATGCAAAAAGTATAGACCGTTTTCCAATGTACCTTGGCAAATAATTTTGTCATTCTTACTAATAATAAAAACTTTATTAAAAGTAACCGAATATCCAAATTTATTCAAACAAGAAACTGAAATTAAATTCCTCTTGAATTGAGGTACATAATAAACGTCTACCAAATCTAAATGCCTTCTAGAATCCAAATAAACTCTAATATCTCCCACTGCACTTGCAGACACTAACGTTCCGTTGCCCAAGCGCAAATTGATTTCATTCTTACTTAGCTTTCTCCTTTCTTGAAACCCCTGCAAGGAATAACAAACATGATTAGTGGCTCCTGAGTCTATGATCCAAGAATCTGTAGAATCAGCCAAAAAACATGTTTCAAGATAATTCACATTACCTTCTTCCTTCTTATTCTGGGACTTTGGGCAATTTCTCTTCCAATGTCCCTTTTCACCACAAAGGAAGCATTTCCCTTTGATCTTGATTACTTTCTTGGTCTCCTTCTTGGTAGGCCCAAGTTGCTTTTTCTTCTGTTGTTTCTTGACCTTTTGACGGGCCTTAACAGTAGCAACTTTACCAACCATATGAATCTCTTGACCTTTGCCTTTCACAAGGATCTTTTCAGCACTTTGAACATCTTGCATCAGGCCTTGTAAGGTGTATTCCTTTTTGTTCAAAGTGTAGTCCAATTTGAACTGATTAAAGGAATCTAACAATGAATTGACAACCATATCAATCTTTGTCTCACCATCTATCTCAGCGCCATGCAGTTCAGCAATGTTGAGATGTGCTATGACTTTCATCATGTGATCCTTCACAGCCTGTCCAGGTTTCATCCTAAGATTCATAAAAGCAGTCACTGCCTCTCTCTTAGTCGTCCTAGACTTCATAGCAAATATCTCCTCTAGAGACATCATTATATCAGCAGCGGACTCCATTCCTTCATGCTGCTGTTGCAACACGTCGGAGATAGTGGCCATAATGTAACATTTTGCCATATCATCTGAAGTCTTCCACTGCTCATACTCATCTCTATACATTATGCTAGATTCATTATTAGGAGCAGGTGGTTTAGGAGTAGTTAGAACAAATTTATGTTTTTCACTTTGCAGCAACAACCCAATTTTCCTTTTCCATGTGACATAATTATCTCCAGTTAAAGTGTTGTCTTTCAGGATGTTTATAAGTGATGGGGTCATGATTTCTGAATAAAACAAAACATATATAAGTAAATAATCATGATAAAGCACTTTTAAATATTTATCTTGAATTAAATAAATAACTCAATCATAAAATTCAACGGTGATCCAACACCCATAAATGTTATGCCTCCTTTGGGAGTTCGCACCATTTACTAGTTAGACTAGGTCCCACCTAATTGTTAACATAACAACCAGCGTTTTCAATTTTAGCCTTGCAATTTTACTGACAAGAACTCTTGGGAGGATATCAATAAAATTACATTGAGTGTGTTACCAAGATATCGACCCTCAATTTTCTCTCACGAAAATCCCTCCTTGGGGAGTAGATCTCGTTTGAGTCCATTGTCTAGTCTATCCTTGTAAGGAAGTATGTTGCTAAATTCCATTCATGGACGCCCCTTGGGGGGATTACCAATAAATAATTAAGCTCAACTAACCTTGGAGGCCATAGGTGTTACAAAAACACCTTCTCCCACTCAATTATTTAAGGCGTGTGATTAAATCCCATAGAATGATTTACCAAGTTATCTAGATGCCAATTTAGATACCTAAATCATTCAATGCATGTTCATACCAAAGAGATATATGAGTGGCACTCCTATTCTATATGTCATGTTATCATACAATAACAAATATTGTAATATTTAAGCATAAATTAAATAGCAACAATTTTGGCCCAGCCTAGAAAAACAAGTAAATTACAATTGTTTAGGAATACAAGATCTCCAAGTGGCCCATCAACCATACGCTCATCCTTCGGCCCAACCCCATGGGCGTGCACAACCCACAACCCCACAAAGGGGCTGCTGTGCGCAGCCCATGAAGACTCCCAGGGCTGCCGTGCGCAGCCCACCAAGTTTGGGCTTGCCATGCGCAGCCCAATCCACTCCTAGGGTGCGCACGGTGCTCGTTCTCGGTTCCGGTTGCTTCGTTTTTCTCCGTGTCTTCGAATCTTCAACACCTAAATATATTACAGCAGTATAAAATAATAAATACTGCAGTATTATTTTTTTTTTTTTTTATTCACTGCAGTAAATTTACAAAATAAAAAACTGCACACTAAAAATAAAAAAAACTGCAGTAGTATTAAAAAATACTGCACCTATAAAAAAATAATAAAACCTAGCAACTACCAAGAAGAAATTATGGCGATGATAGACCACCCTTCTTGTTACAATTCCATAACAAAAATACATTGAAAATCTATGACCAAAATCGAGCAAAAACAATCCACATAAACATATATAAATCCATACATCACATGTAATTATATATGCGAATACCTAGAGTGCCATCTCTTTATAAACATGCATAATCACAATAAAAAGAAATAGATCCATGTATATATACGTTAATTAATTAAAAGGGTTCAACCTAGGCTATGATACCAATTGTAGGGAAAAATACCGTAGTACACGCAGCGGAAGCGAGACTAAAAATTGATTTAGTAACTTTTAAAATTTTTCCCTTTTATGAACCTTAAACCCTTTAATTAATTAAACATATATATTATCTAACAAAAGAATAATACCTTTTGTCGCGTGATCCGATTGACTTACGTCGATGGTAATCCGCAAGATCTTCAATCCTAGCACGAACGTGGATCACCTAGGAGCGTGGTCTCCCTTTTCTTTGAATTGCAAACCTGTGAATGGACAAACAAACTTTTCTTTTCTTTGTTAGTCACAAAAACAATCAAAAGAATACTAAGATTATTCCGGTCACTTTTGAGTTCTCAATCTAATGATCGAAACTCGCGTGAACCTAGATCGATGTCGTACACACAAGCTTATTGATGAATAAGCAAATAGTATACCATCAAAGAATAATCTAACACTCTTTTATGTTTTAGTAGAATAAAATAATCTCTCTATGAATTGAGAAGAAGAAGAAAATAGAATCTCAAGCTCCAAGCATTAGGTTGGCCGAAATCTATAAGAGTGTATATATAGGTTGCCAAATTTTCTTCTCTTCTTTTTCTTTAGGGTGGCCGAAAATCCTAACCTAAAAGGGACTAGGGTTGCTGCAATTCTCAAGCCCAAAGGAGTTTGTATTGCACCCTAATTCCTATTTAGTTTAAGACTTCAAACCCTAATTTAATTCATAAATCTTTTATTCCTTTATTTGACTAAATAAAAAAGACTTCTTATTTGATTTAAATAAATAAAATTAATTATTTATTTTCTTTCAAACAAGTCTTTTACTTTTAGTAAACTACTACAATAGTATTACTCTAGGAAATATATTTCCTATTCAGAAAAGATTTGTTTCTTAATTAAACAATTAATTAATAAATTAATTAATTCTTATTTAATTAAACAATGAAACAAAATAATATATTAGGTTAAAAACCTTCTTGCCGCCCCACTTAAACAAATGGGCTATATATATTATTTTCTTATTTCATTTAATCCATTGGACTTTAAATAAAAAGCCCACATGTGAACCAGACCCATTCTTACTAAAACAAACAAGCCCACATGTCATTCATTAATATATTAATATAATTGAGCAGCCCATTACATAAATAATGTGCAAATTATATTCTTAATATATTAAATGCAATTCTAGATGGACCCTTAAATTGGTCCGGTAGAATATATCAAGTGATCCATGCAAGTCTGTGTGGATTGGGGATCTTGGCGGGCCATCTAAATTTAAGCTTCAATAGACATAACCTAATCACAATCAACAAATGATTCACTTAGGTCCGATCCATTAATTTTAACTCATTCCACTAAAGAGCTAAAACTGAACTCTTAAATAAAGATAGAAAAGGAAAATGCTCCTCATTCATACCCTAGACAATCATATTGGAGAAATTGTATCCTCGTGATTAATATTAGTAATCGCCAAGAGTTCATAGACCGCCTATAACTCTCCAAGTTACCATATTTACTCATATGACCACGTTTTGAACTTGGATATTTTGACTTGTCCAGAAGCCATGTTTTCAATAGACACTATCGAAAACTCAACGTTGAGATTTAATATCCAATTACCTCAAAACATCCATATGATGATATTACACTCTCATTTAATAAATGGAGCCACGATGTCCATATCTATAAATGAAGTCCTCTATCGATTAACAAATGAATATCACCAAACTATCGAGGATAGACTATGCGATATAATCGTACTCATTGATAACTCAAATGATATCACTTGCAACCATAAGTCCATCATTTATCTCAGGATTAAGATAGACTCTCCGATTGTCCTGATAATGAAAAGACTATTATCTATTGACGGTTCTAGATAAATTTTTTCATTGTGATCCAGTTCAATGCACCCAGTGCACTAGATCCTTTTGCTCGAAGACACTCCGATGATTTAGACTTATCATATCTCATTTGATCCCACTCAAATGCTAGCAAAAGAATTCTACAACTTTAACAAGATAAAGGTGCCCAACCTTTAACTTAAGTTGTGAACATTATTCAAGACTAACTAAAGAATTGTGTCTACCACATACATATCCAGATGTACGAACAGTTCTTTTTTCTCATAGTCTTTAGACCTTATGATTATTTACTTTGACAATTATAATATTAAACTATAAATGCTATACGATTTGTTAAATCAGAAATCACTTTATTAATATGAAAAAGATTGTTAATTACAATATATACTCTTGCTATTGAGCATAATCCTAACATTACATAGCTAAGTTGTAAGCCATGACATATGGCAATATTGATATCTAGGATTGTTCATATTAACATCTTAAAATCCTAGATAAGCATTTAGTGTAACTTATCATTATTTGCACCTTGAATATCATTATATTAACATAGGCTATTGATCTCTTCAGTGAGAATTAAGAGTACGTTTGGGAGAGCTTCTCAAGTAGATCTTTTTACAATAGATCTTTTAGAAGTAGATCTTTTAGAGATAGAGCTTTTAAATAAAGTCGTTGGACGTTTGGTTGTCAATTAAAAGAGAGCTTTTTTAATGATAGAATTGCCAAAATACTCTAACAAATATTAAATTATAGGGTTATATTGAAGATTTTAGTGTTATTAAAAAAACTTCAAAAGATCTACTTGGAAAAGCTTTAAATTTGGGCTTCTCCAAGTAAACGTAAAACAGCTTTTTTAATCATCTAAAAGCTCTACTGGGTGACAACCAAATGATACAAAAAATTTGAAAAGAGCTTTTTTAATTAAAAAAGCTCTTTTAGCTAGTAGACAAGCTCTCCCAAACGGACACTAAGTATTGTGGCTAAGTTGCTTAGTGCGTAAGCAAGTGGGTCTAGGTTCGTTATTAAGGGCCCGCAAAGTAGTAGTGGTGGGTTAGTGATCGAGAATGGTTGAGGGCAACCTAAGTTGTAAACATTATTACAAATAGTGAATTTGAGGACCGTGTGTGGCTAGCATAATAGATCGTGGTTTTTCCTTGTTGAAGGTTTCCACATAAAAATGAAGTGTTCTTTAATTTCCACATTTTATACTTGATTTTATTGTTTGTTGAATTGGGTTATTTTGTAATATTGACTAATCCGAAAAATTTGGTAATACTCAGATTAACAACCCATTCACCC